>VXAZ01001836.1:0-310174 GCA_013399875.1 Gymnorhina tibicen | reverse complement strand
GGGGAGGGCGGGCTGCAGGGAAATCCTGGCACCGCGGAGCGTCGCCGGGGAGGCGGGCAGGGAGGCCGGGAACAACCACAATAACAATAAAGGGGTTTACCCCTCCCCTTTTTTCTTTTTTTTTTTTGAGCTCAGTGCGGAGTTGGGGGCGTTGCGGACAGCGCCGGGAGGCCCTCCCCACACCCTGGCAGTGTCCCGGTGAAGCCCTCGGGCGGGCAACCTCCATTGCCCCCGTCCCCCGAGCACGGTCAGCTCTGAGGTGTGTTTTAAAGCTGATGATTTTTCACCCAAACCCTCTTGCCCCTCACCTCCTCGGCGGCCCGATCCGTCAGGGGTGAGGCTCAGCCGGCTCTCCGCCCGCCGCACTCATTCATCCTCTCTGTCCTCCATTATTTACGCGTTGTTAAGGAGCCCTCGGGCTTTCACGACTCGGCGGTCTGCCATTTGCAGGTAACCGGCAAATGCTGCGAGAGCCGGCGGGGCGCAGGGGCGTCTCTCCCCGCCCAGCGGCGGGGCCGGAGCGGGGCAGCGGCGCGGAGGTGCTGCGCGGGGTGCGGACCATCCAGCGTCGGCCGAGAGCCCTTTAATGACAGATTTAAGGGCACCTGCCCGTCTGTTTTATACAAGTGAAACTGCCTTGCCCAGAATGGGAAAAGGCTCAAAATAGCTGTTGGCAGTCCAGCAGATTACTGACTAGGAAGCCCATAAATACTGCACTGATGTTAAATTTTTAGCAAGTTCCTTGGTTAATCCAGATAGAGACCCCGGTATTGTTCCACCTCTCGCAGTGACATCCTCCCAAAGGTTTCTGTTGGCAGGTACCTGGACTCAACACTCTGTGCCTGACAGTTTTACCGAAGGGTCATTTTTCAAAATGTTACTTTTGGCACTGCCATACAATCACTGCATGTGCCCTTACTGAAATATTAAGTGTGGTACATACCTTACCCAGGCTAAGGTATTTTTCTAAATATTTGCATAATTTTCATTCCATATGGCATTTTATAATCAGTGTAAACAGTGGATGCATTGTATGTAAACGTGTATACTTAGTTTAAAATATGTTTACATACCCACATCTGGGTGAGAGAATTTTCCTCTTTGCTCTCTTTGCATTGGAACACTCTGACCCTAAAGCACTTTACCACAGGGCAATTGTATTTTCTTTTTTTTGTAAATATAGTACCCCAATTCAGGAAACATGTTCATTTCAAGGTGTTGAGCCTGTAATATTCAGCATGCCCGCAGAATGCTGTGCCCTTATGCATATAGGGTGATATCCCTGGGCAGGAAGCATCATGCCATGCATAGCCCGATCCTGCTATCTGAAACAAAACTTATGGAGAAAATAGTGCCCTTTCACATTTTTCACAGTTTCTCATTGCTGAACTCTTTTCAATTCTATGGAAATCTTTTTAACCATTTGATTTACATATGACAGTGATTAAAAAAACCCAGAAGCCCTCCATATGTCATTCAATAGCCAAGGATGAAGTTGCTTGCTCCATAGGAGCAAGGGCTTCGTGCAAACAGTCCCTCCCAGTGCGTGGCCTCCTAGGTGGGAGCAGGCAGTGACCAAGCAGGTGGTTGGAGGCAGTAGCCCCACTGCTGCCCAGGGAATTGGGATGGCTCTGTGCCCCAGCCTCTGACAGTACTGGAGGCATGGCCAGAGACTGCACAGTTCCAGTAATTCTTAAGTGCTATTGCAGAAGCCAAAGTAAATTTGAGAGCAGCCCAGAGGCTGCTCCCAGTTTATACAAAAGGACAGTCAGAGAAAACAGCTATTATAAAGTTTGTGTAAGCAAAAGATAAAAGAATTCTATAATAATTCCTGGCTTCTTTAGATACATTTCCAACTTTGCAATTATTCAATTATTTATCCTGTGTAAGTGCACTCCATGCTACCTTTAATCTACCAACTCTACTCTTGAGACTACTTTCTCATTTAGGAACTTAATATATGTGGTTTAAAACTTTTTAGAAGGGACACTGAAGGGATGACATTGCTCATACTTCCTTTTAGTTCAGAAAGGACATGTGTGTGGGCATGCATGTGTGTGGCGCCATGTGCTGAAGCTGAAGAAAATCCACACAACTGTTTCTGAGGACAAAAGAAACAGACACATGGATTCATTTGCTATAATAACAGGCTGGCAGCACTTGACAGTAGCTCACTCAAAAGCTTGTTCCAGTTGTGTTACACGTCTCTGCCTCTTCGGAATATTTCTTGGTTCTTCTCTTCAGAGCTGGTTTTCAAACCTGTGGGCCACTGTGCTGTGCCACAGTTGGTTTTACTCAAGTTTCTCTCTTGTGCCCTTTCATGTTGTGACCTCTTGCACCTCTGATCTGTGGCACCTGTTCCAGCTTTTCCTCTTCATTCTTCCTTCCTCTTTTCCCCTTTGTCTTTATCCCATCTGAGATTCATGCATGTCTTCACTGCTTTATTCCAGCCCTAAAAGCCAATTTGGCCTGAAGACACAGCCATGCCATTTCTGGTGTCTTGTATCATTGCTCTTACCTTTTCTAGTTCCATGTTAGCCATCCCAAGGTCATCAAAGGCAGGCTGCAGCCGCCAGCACAAGGAGCACGTCCTTTACTCTGCACTGCGCCCAAGTGTGCCATCATAGGCCGTAATGGTACTGGTTTGTTCTCTTAGGTAGGAGCAAAGGACATACTAATAGGAAAGTGATACGTGTAGACATCAATACCATTTGTGTTTTGAGGCAGTAACAGTTTAGAGCAAAGTTTCAGTTTCTCTGCAGAAAAAACACCAATCCCTTCCCCAGCTAAGCATGTTATGAGAAACCCTGAAGCACAGACATGTAGGGGCCAGAGGCAGAACAAAGGTTCCTAGGAGAGCTTCAATTCTCAATTTCTTCAACTTCTTGACAGCAAAAGTATCCGCATTATTAAAAGCATGCAGATTTTGAATTGATCACCGGGAAGGAGTGATGGGATCCTCTGTTGTTAAGTCTCTTTTGACCACAGATTTATGCCCTCTCTCCTTGTCATTTCAAACCTCTCTCATTAGGAATTAAAACTGGAGTTTGAAGCACGGTCTTAAGATTCCTAAATGGCAGGCATACTTGAATATTTCGTGTTCCTGTGATATCTAGAGAATGTAAGTATCTGTTTAAGTGCTTTGCTGAATCAGGAAAACTTCTATTCGTCATAATATTGGGTTTATTTATATCTGCCAACTCAAGTGTGTGGTGCTTTTGCTCTTCTTTCAGCTGGATCTAGACCATGAGTTTAGTGAGGATTGTTAAGCAGTCTGTCATGCTTTGAAACTGTCTGTTTAAAAGGCTTTATGACCCCTAAAGTACACGATTAACATAAGCTCTGGAAGCTAGTAAGTTAAATTATTTAATGTAAAAACTTCATACTACCACCACAAACAAGAAAATGTGACTAAAACCTTTTTCAAAAACTCCATTTTCCGGTGTTCCTGAAGATTGCATTCTGAAACACTATTGCTAAATAGCATTTAGCAATACAATCTAAAAATGGTCTAAATATTTGGCTCTGTTTTAGTAACTCGTGTGGATTAACAACGCACACACACCCAAACACGCTACATTTCTGGTAAGTTACTTCAGAGAGTGACTGTACTATACACTACTATAGAACTATAGGATCAGAACTGGAGGGACTTTGGTGTCATCTACTCCACACTGTGCCCTGATGGAGGATCAAGCACTTATTGCCATGCTTTTTTCCAGGGGAGATGCAGCCCCTTTAGAGTTCCTTAAAATGGGCTGCTACATAGTGTATACAAATCCTTTCACAGTCTCTCCCAGATCCCCTGGCACTGGGGGCAAATTGGTCAACCACATACCCAGGATGTTCCTACATATCTTTATTTATCCTCTGTTCCTGAAATCATCCACTGGTGGAAAATCCACAACCTCCTGAGGTAGCCCCATAGTCTCATTTTTTCACTATCTATATTTTCTCTGTTTTCCCAACAGATACACAATTTACATCTTTCTTGGCTGCAGATTTGTCTAATTTCTTCTCTCAATGACCCCAGAGAACAGTGAGACCATCTTCTTTATAACAATCCTAGTAGGAGGCTGTTATTTTCCCCAACTTTATAGTTTATGCTCACTCTTTGCTCTTACCAAGTGAAAACAATGATCAGGGCTACATAAAAAAGCTTCTTGTCATGGAGATTATTACACAGCATTGGAAAGCAAGGATATGCTCTGACTGAGGGAAAAAGTCTTCTGCAACTTGTTTGCCACAGATTATTTTTGTAACTGTCACTTTGGGAATTTCTATAAATAAAATCACTATCACTCTTCTGAGAAGTGAGCATTTACTACCATGTTTTAAACAACGAAAAAATACAGATCTGTTTTTCATCTAAATTCTTTATATATTTTAAATCACTCAGAGAAGAGAGTCCAAAGAAATGTGGTTTTGTTTGATGAAAAGAAGCCTCCCAGCGGGATATTTAACAGAATACCTAGAAAACAGTGTTGAAAGACTTATAATATTTGGAACCCATTTTTTCAACTCTTGTTCCATGACCTCTGATTTCCAGAGGACCTTACTTGGCTTTAACTCATTATTCTCTGCGGTGATAACACTTTGGATCCAGGGGACAAAAGAAGGACTAATTGACCTACAGTTTGAGCAAGGGTTTTGCCTGACCTTGTACACATTAGTGATGGATGTTTGACTTTCAACTGTTTTTGATATTCCAACACTACACAAGATTTGGCTTTCCTAGTCTGCATTTTCCTGGTGCATTGTGAAATGCCAAGTGGAAGCACGGGTGTGTGCAGGTACCAATCTTCCGCCCCCCACCCCCCAGTCTTCCCAGGCTGCCCAGCAATGCCTGGAGGAGTGCATGAGGTGAAGTAGTGGTTCAGCCAGTGAAAGAAGGTGGTAGTTCACATATTGCCTCAAAGGGCTTTTCCTTTCTTTTTTCATCTGCTTTCTCTTGGTCCTTTAAGCTCAGAGCACTGTTCCTTGGAGAACACCTCAGGGAGATGAGGCCATAAATTCCACTGTGTTTGGCAGGAGGGTATGCAAACAAGTATCTAGTGCCAGATGTGTGCCACTGTCTATGATCAACAGCAGCTTCAAATACATCACTAATTAATTTGCAATAAAAGGACATTAGTGCTTTTTTTAAGCTTAGAAGGGGAAAAGTAAACCACAAGTCATTTGAAAGTATATGGCAGTAGCTCACATAAATGTAATAAATGGATATGACATAGAATAAATATTACTTTTACCAATAAATACTCACAAAGAAAAAGAAGAGTAAAAGAACAACAGCTCTGCAAATTATCTTGCTTAATATGAAAATATGAGCATCACTATCAGCATTTAGGGACTAATTCTGAAACTGCTGAGTACTCTTCCTTTAACTACTGTGGGAGTTGAGAGCACCTGGCATCATGAGAAATTGGGCTCTTCGGCAGTTTTAATTTAGTCTGACAATAACGCTGAATAAAAATATTCTTAGGGATAGCCCACAATTATATAGCATGAGCTCACTTCTTCATTATAAAATGTGAGCTGAAACCATTCATAACTGCCAGCCAATATTACAACAGGCAATTCCAGTTTTTCATTGCATGGGAAAAGCACTAGCAAGTTTTAATGAGTTTCAAAAATAGCTGCCACATCAGAAAATTGTAATGGTGCTTGTTTTTCTAATGTGAATACCTGTTCAGCAGACATCACTTAAACAATGGCATCCAAATAGACGAGGGCATGTAAAATAGCTACTTCTATTTGTCAGCTGCACACCCATTGTTTTCAGTCAGAGCCTGCAGAGCAGCTTCAGCTGTACATTCCTGGGAAGTGAATAATATCAGTTGAGATTACGCTACAGTGCCACATCTATTACAAGCACATTATAAAGATTGAATATAACCTAATTAGGAAATGCTGAAGTCGGCTGGGTGTGGATGTGGGCTGGGAAAGAGTTATTTTACATGACCTTCGCTTACTGAAAATGAGAGTTCACAGAGGATAAAGCAAAGGTAACAGTGCAGATTTCAGTCTCAAATCCAGATATCATGTGCACATCCCACATTCCTCATTCCCTTCCCACTAAGCTAAACAATTGCTCCCCAAGTTTCACTTCCATGAAACTCTTTTTTAAACACTTTGCAAATCCAGCAGGACAACCCAAATTGTGTCATATTCTTAGTTTTCATGCAGATTAGAAGTGGAGCTCTACTCTGGCTTATAGTGCTGGAAGGAAGAGGTTGCAGAGGGAGGCAGGGACTTTCATCTTAACTAGGTAAGAGGCAAGCTCTTCCAACAGCTTCATGGGACCTTCCTCTTCTTGTAAATCTGACTCTTCTGACACCCTTTCTAATCTGCAGCACAGTGTTGTTTCATTGTTTTCTGCTTGCTGCCTTACCACAGCATCACTGATCAGCAGTATGGGATTTCACAGCTATGAAAATCTGTATCAGCTGCCCCTGTGTCTGCATGTTGTTGTTAGCCAGGCATGCTGCTGGCTAACAACAAGTCACTGAGAAAATGCCTTCAAATATGTCTCATGTCTTGCATTTACCTCTTGGTTCCAAAATGAAGGTTGCATTAATGCCAACAGCTGGAAGAGATCAGTGCTCAAAGTTGGATTCCTGCCTTACCACTGATTGGAACAGAGGCTGCAGAGAGAAAAGTGCAGCATGCCAAGCTGAAAGTAGTTTACTGTGTTTATGGGACAAAGTCTCATCTGTACAGGTACTAGCAAAGGCCAGACCAGTTTTCCCACAGCACACCACAGAATGGTGCAATTGAGCATGCTGTTAAAACCAGTAAATACAACCTCAGATATCACAGTCTGCCCATACCTGAATAAGTACCAGACTAGATACACTTGAGCAGAGCTCTGCTGTTCATGTGCTTAGAAGTGACTAAAAATCAACAACTACCCTTTTTCTTTGCCATGAATATATTTTTGAGCTCCTGTTCCTACCAGAAACAAAGGAATGATTCATGATTTCTGGTGTTGGTTTTTGCACATTGCTTAAGGACTATGACATTGATTCTCCATTGATTTTACTGTAAATTGAGAATAACTATTAATATCAATGACATGATGCTGGTGTGAAGTTATATGCAGGTGTCACTTAAAGAAATGCCCTTCATAAGATTGCCTTTATTAAGTATTTACTACAGTGTGCACTTCTGCATCTCCTCATGTTATCATAGGTGTGCAGCTCCTGTCCTCTGCCTTGTAGATTGGAACCAGGTCTGCCTCTGCTTATTTCTTCTCACAAATGGAGTTAGCTATATCAAAATCTGAATTTAAAATACAAAATAAAATTACCTATTCCACAGTCCCACAAATATTCTCTAATTCACAACTTACACAAGTCACAAACCACCAAGACCCCCAAGACTGTAAAGATCTTTTTTTCTGTTCCCCAGTGTCCACAAAATGGTTAAGAGAAGTGAGTTGCTTACTTTTGAAGCACTTGGTTTGAACCTGCTATCTGTGGACCCCTGGTGCCAAATTCTGAGGGTCTTATGAATGGTAATTAAGAAAAGAGTGCTTATTGTCAGTAGGTATGGATCTGCACAGGAAAATTTTTAGGAGTCTGCAATTTGAGAAAGATGGAAGTAGCTAATCCAGGACACAAGTTTTCTTACACAAGGTAAAGATTTAGTATTTATTTTAGACTGAAAAGTATTAGTAGAAACAAAATACAAAAAAAAGTTTTCAAATGGTTAGCATGGCAAAATCTGAAATATTTTTTTAAAGATACCTCCATTTCATAAGATACCTAGTGCATTTTCAGAAGAATGTCTGGAAACCTAGTAACAAATATAACTGGTATGTATGTTTTAATTTTCAAAATCTTCACATCAGTTATGGTAATGTTTTTAGCAATGCTTCTGTTATATAATTAGATGGCCCGAGGTCTGGCTAAACAAACAACATACCATATGTGATTAAAACACTGATCAAATTGATTCAGATAATAATATGACAGAGCTGGAAAAATTCATTTGCTAGTGACAAATAGTGGTGGGTTTTGATCCACAGAAAAAAATACTTTCATCTGAAGAATAGAACCATCATTATCTCCTTCTATCCTTTCCTTGCCATCCCACACATACGTAAATATGTTGTCATCCTGGAAGATCATTTGGGGAGACAAATGGACTAATCTTTTTAAATGTGTAAACAGCCTACAGACTGGCCATTAACTACATGCAAATGGTGCACTGTTAGTGTAATAAGAAAACCCCCACTTAATTCAGTAGGAATTTTGTCTGCACTAGCTTAGTCCAGAATCAGGTGCTTATGTTTCAATGGAATTTTGTCACTTGGTGAATATTTTAAATCCCATTCTGTATTAGCTAAATTATTGGGTTTGAGTAACCTCTTAAGAAAACTGATATGACTGGAATACATATTTTAGTGAAGAAGATGTGTACCAAACCTTAATCAACAGTCTTTCTGCTGAATGACGTAGTTTGTTTTTCTGAAGTGACCACAACACTTAGTGGTTTTTATTTGGGATCTGGTATGTTAAATGTTGACTTTTTTTTTTTTTTTGTATGTCATTTACTATAGGTGTATTAAACTTACACTTATGTCTGTCAAAACTTCTGGAGTGGAACAAATGGAGTCAGTTAGTAACATCTGCCAGTTTGCTAAAAACACACAGAAACAGAACAGAGTGTTTCTGTTATAAGATTTTCATTACTTGCAGTGGCCAATGCTCTGAAACCTCCAAAACCAGCTCCTTCTATTTGGTCTAAATTTTCAGATTGCTACATAGAGGTATGTGTTAACCCAAACCAGATTATAGGTTTGAATTGATACCATCTGATGATTTTTTAAAAAGTGCAGAAGTTTGTTACAAGCCCTCCTGTAAATGCAGCCAACATGGAATGTAATGAAACTTCCCAGATCTGAGCTAGCACTGCATAGAGAACAGAAAACCACACTGCTCTGCAACCATTTGTTTATTCAGTTTGTCCGAATACTTACAAAATCTGTTGCATGAATCATTATATTTGACTTCTGTGTGTTTGTTCAAGGCTATATATAAGAAAAAAATGAAATTGCTTCCAGTATCTTAATTTTCCTCCAGTTTGATCTGATTTTTAAGAAATGGGAGTATCTTTATTTCCTATCAGCTTTGAGTTCCTTACAAATATTTGAGGTAGATTCATTAATCTTCAGTTTAACGGTTGAGCCACATCAACCTTAAGCTAGGGTGTTAGTGCTCAGCTTTGGATTTCAAGCCATGTGTAACTATCTTGTATTTCTGTCCTTGAAAAGGTGACTTTTCTACTCAGTCTATTCAATTTTTAACTGGACTCTTAACTGATGTGCAAATCTCAGTTGTATATTTTATGCAGTACAGGCACAGCTTTTGAAAAATATGACCTTGGCACCATGGAAAAATGTCATGTGATGACTATCTCATGACATGTCCAACTTAAAAAATGCATCATTGAAGAAAAATGCCCGAGCAGATTACAATAAATTCCTTACTGAATTCCATCAAAAAAGGAAGTAGTCTTACTCGGCGTTTACTCACAGCCAACCAGTTCCTGAAGTCCTGAACGAAGATTTACTCAGGCTCTGATTTAGTCAGACGTGCACATGGAGATGCAGAGAAGATCCTTCCTGAAGGGGTGTGGTTCTCTCAGCACTTCCAGTGGCTGGGAGAAGGGAGGAAGGTATCAGCTGGGAGGAGACAGAGAGTGGGATCCTATTTCTGCATCTCAGTGTTTTCATATTTATCCTTGTTGGGTCTTGCTTGCTATTGTCTTGTGTTTATTTTAAAAATGAGTCAGAATTTACAGAGCCTTTCAGGAGGATGTCCCAGAACCTGTGATTCACGACATCCTGCAGAAACTGCACGCTGATTAATAATACCCTCTCGGCATGGAACTGCGCTTCCGAGCTGTGAAACAGGACAAGCGCTGACAAATCCTTCTAAATGTAATTCTGTCAAAGACCTATTTTGTGATGTGCAGCCTGTCAGAGTATGGGTCTACCCCCCTACAAGGCTTCCAGAGTGTTTGGGGGTGCTCACAGGCCTCACAGAGCCCATGCCTCCACACACACAAGAAATAAGGGGTCATATTTAAAGTTATCTGAAAAACTGCTGGATATTTAAAATGCAAACTTTGAAATTAAACTTTTTGTCTGTAAAGTCAATCACCATGTCTAGCACTCCCTTTTGTGGAACAGTCCCTGGGATTTTGCCTGGATGAGGCAATCTAACATCCCTCTTGAGCTTAAAGGAAAATTGATGATTTCAGGTAGCCCTCTGCCTGGCAATATATTTAATAAGATTTACAAGTTTGGGGCACATTGACTAGGAAGCTATTTATAACTAATTTTGAATTACACTGTTATTTACAATAAAAAAAACCCCATGATATTGACACATTAACAGTATTAACAGTTAGGGAAATCAGTTTTGAAATACGCAGTCTCTTAAAAGTGAACTAGAAATAAAAATGTAGAAAGGAAAATGCCATTAAAACTAAGCTGCTAAAATGATGCAGCATGCAAGCAGGTGGCTTTATAGTACATTATTAACTCCCATGTAATGTGCTGGTACTTTGCTGCTGAGATTTGACAAAATGGGCCCTAAACAGAAAATCCTGCCTGGGCATCAAATTGTCTTACCAAAACATAGTGCCAATGACGTTATTATGCATGCCTTGCTGTTGTGGGAATTCCTTTTCTGCAAGGTATAAGAGATTAACTCTCCTCAACAGGAATTACCTGAAAGGAAATTATTGACCAGAGAGATGAATACTGATCTGAACTGAATCACCTTACAGCTAAAGAATAATTTCTGTGAGTGCAGACATGACAATCAACACTAGAGAAGGATCAAGAAACACTGAACTTCTACATTCCAGCACTTCTCATGTTGTAGTGTTTCCATGTGCTGTAAATAGCTGTGGCTTCAGCAGCACAGTACAGGATGTTGTAAAATGAAACACTTCCTAAAAAACACAATGCCTGCACAGGTGCAGTGAGCCAGCAGGATGACATAAAGAGTTATTCTGTGACGCTCATCCTCACAAATGTATGTGTCTCTTGATCCCTGTGGCCATAAGAAACCCTTTTGGCCACCTTTTCTCTTAGCATTGAAAACTCCAACATGCGAAGAATGTTTTCAAACAGGATGACAAGGCTACATCCTGCACGGATTTGAAAGGAATTGGTTGCAAAAAGCAGGCAATGGCCCATAATATCCTTCCTGCTCAGTTGGCCCTCCTATCACTGCTGATATCAATATGGGAAGTCCCAAATAAATAGAAGCTTTAAACTTCCCCTGTTGTGCTGCATTCCTATTTGGCATCTAAACCCCTATTATTTGCTATCCAATGGGGAGACAAATGGATCATCGATTAGGTCATGGTGTGTTTGAATTGAGGAATGTGAGTACGTGAAATTGCAGCACCATTAGGTCACCCTGGGCTCTAAGCTGCTACAAACCAACCTCATCCCATTGTTTTTCAAGGATCTTTCCCATTCCCTGTGGAACACAAGTATCCATAGTAAACGGATCTGACACAGCTAGGCTGTGTCCACGCTGAGGGCAGATGCCTGCTTTGGTACCCAGTGAGGATCCGGGTCTCCTCACAGTGCTGTCGTCTTGCCCTGAGCACATGGCAGCTCTCTGCTCAGTTTCCTTGTTGCTTCCTGCAGAAACCAGGGCAGGGAAGAGATAGCATGTGTCTGAGTTTATCTCCTGTACTCAGCTGGGAAGTGACTGGGCTGCCCTGTCCCAGGGGACTGGAAGCGCTTCTGGATCCACCAGCTCAGACAGGCCTCAGGCTGGTTCTATGACGACTGTTTGGTTTGACAGTGAGAGTCACCCCTCTGTAGGTTCAAAACAAGAGCCACACCTCGCCCTTGTTTGCATCTCACATCTAAGCTCTTTTCAGCATCCCTATGGTACTTCTTGACCTTGCAGCAGGAATGACCCTCTAGTACCAGCCTTTCTCTCTCTCCGCTGTTGGTGCCTGTAGTTAGGCATAGACTGGGGGCGGTGGGTGGGTAGGAATGGGGCATTGCCTGATTGCTGCACAAGGACTCCATGCACTGATGGTGTGCAGCCCTGGGGTGTTTGAGCAGAACAGAAGTCCTTCTCACGTGCTGGCATCTCTCTGGCCATGCGGTAAGGGTCTGCCAGGAGTGAAGTGAGGGATCTGCTGCAGAGATGGGGGGTAAGTTTGGCATCCGCCATCAATAGGGCTCTGCTGTGGGCACCTTGGAGAGGGAGGCAGAGACTGGATTAAATCTGTGGCTGACTGCAGAGATTTATGTGTTTTCTCTTAAATGTCTCTGCAGTTACACAATAATTGTGTAACTTTTATCAGGTCTGTTTGTTCTTCCTCTCAGATCATCTATGTCTTATGTTTTCACTGTTCATTTTTCCAAGTTTCAAAGAGTGGAAAGAGAATTTCCTATGATTTCCTGGGACAAGACTCCAACAGTAACTGTCTCATTCACTAGTATGCTTTTCGTCAGCAATCAAATGTGACGATTAATATTCATTTCCATAACACAGGTCTCATAAAGAAAATGGCATAATCAAATAATGCAGCATTTTGTATTGCTTAATTGATGGAAGTGAAAGGCTGAGATATTTACCATTTCATCATTCTTCAAATTAAAAATGTCATGCTTTAGACCTCTACCCAGAGCTCCTCTTTGTTACTATTAGGTTAAGGAGAAAAGGAGTATGGGGACAGGCCAAATTCTGATATAATTACGATCTTTTAAAGGGCTGATACTGCTTTCATTGAGCATAGTGCAAATTAGAAGGAAGCTCCACAGGCATCAGGGGAGCTGAAATGTAAAAACATCAGTGATAATATCTGGATCGTCGACATTTATAAGTAACAGTGTCCTACATCAGTTTAGTTTGAAGAAGAAGGTGCTGACCAAAAATCTCAGACTGATGGTGATCACTTAATTAATGTTTTCTTACGTATATATATTTTTTTCTTCCTTATATTCGTCTACATTATATTTGGATAATTGCACAGACTAATGAATAAAAAAGGAAATAAAAGAGTCTGCACAAAGTAGATAACATTGTACTTTAAAAGCAAGTCCTTAACATAACAGACTAAGCTAAGGCACTGACATGAAGATCAACTTTTAAATGAAGATTAATATACTTTTAAAGTGTTCTCTGTAAAACATGCTGAATCTCCATGTATATCAGAGGAAGTAATTAATTTTTTTAACAATGGCCAAGTGGTTCTGGATAAAAGGTATAAATTGGAATTTGAAGCTATTATTTTTTTCATTAATTGGAGGGGCAAACAGGATCAGAGCTGATGAGTCATTGCAGGAGCTTGCTGGAATGTTGCTCCAGCTGCGTTTTGGGATCCGCAGGTGCACATTTCTTGGCCCAGATACTCAAAATTAGTAGGGAGGCATTCAACATTCAGCAAATTCTTACTAAGTGGAGAATGTTTTCTCCAAAGGAGAAGGGCATGGTGGCTAAACTACTCATGGCAGCGTGTAGTGGGTATTACAGTATGGAAATACGGTGATTTCTGATCTGCTTTGACTTTGTGCCTTGGTTTCTTTTTTTAGCAGTCCAAACACAATAACACACTAGTGAGCAGGACCCAGTAGATGGTCCTGCTCACATCACAAGAGATGCCTTGAATGTTTTCCTACACTTTATTTTTTTTTTTGCCATATTTGCCTCTAGCCTACACTGAAAGGGAAAGTGAACATCCTGGGACTGGAAACCAGCCAAAAGCTCAGGGACTTCTCACCCACAAGCGTTTGTTGTGGAACACAGCAGAAAGCATGTGCAAAAGATGTGAGCTATTGTTGCTCAGTTTGTAATGTGAAAAAGTGGAGTCAGATCTCCTGGGCTCTGTAAAGGATTCTGCCTACAAAATTCAGTTTACCCCACTGGTTCCACCACTTCTCCAAAAAGATTGAATATTATGTCTGCTTTTAAACACCATGCATTTTTACTATGATTTGTACTTTTTATCACGTATCTCGTAAAAGTTTGGTTTTCGTTATGAACAACTACTGAGAGAACTTCTCAGCATATTTTGTGCTGTTCCTCCTAAGGTTTCCGTAAATCCCAAACAAGAGAAACTACAATTGTATGGCTTGAACACAGTTTAATGCCTTTAAGACCTTTCTGACCTGATCAACAGAAGAAGGTGACTGTAATCATGTAAAAATATGCAATGAATCTGAATTGAGTCCAACTCTATCCATCAATATACAATACAGACTTTTGATTACATGATTTGTTATCGTGATTCCTTATGCGACCTTAAAACACTCGTTTGTGACACATAGCCAGTAGGAGGACATGCTTCTGCAGGAAGACTTTTGAAAATTTTATTAAAGTAATTTCCAACAGCAATAGTATGCATTAACAGTTGTGAATGATACAGCAAAACTGCCATTCCTAGCACGTTCCCTTTTTTGTTTGCTTTCTGTTTCCCAGCATGTGCCCTCTTTCTTTCTGCCTGGAAATCTTGCCTGGGCAAATTTTTATCACTTTCTATTTTTGTCTGGGATTTTCAGACTTCATAGAGAGACATTCGTGGTGAAAGGTCAGATGGTGTTTTGCATGTGCCCTGAACTGACATGTGAGCTGACAGTTTGGAACCTGGCTTGTGTACAGAGGCCAGAGACTTCTGTACCATGTGCGGACACACAGTATGGATCTGTACCTCACTTGCACCATGCCTCGTAGTTTGGCAAGCATGGGATGTACCCTACATGCATTATACAGCCACCTTGGACCTGTGCAATCAGTTTGACACTTACAGGAAGAAATAGCTTTAATTACTGGGCTTTGTGGGGAGGCAGTAGGTCTAGGAAACCCCAGAGATATGTATGGTGGTGCCATATAGATATAAAGCATCTGTGGCAGAGTTCACCTGGTCCTATCCTCAACTGCACATTTAATCAACTTTAATACTGTACTTCCAGTTAATTAATTAGACTTGGCTTTCTTGAGTGCTTTCTCAAAGACAAGCTCTCACTGGATATAGTCTCGTTTCTCACTTGACCCAACACTACAGTTTTTTCAGGACTACCAGAGATTTGGATACTGCTGCCTTTTGTGGCTGATTGTGAATCCACATTAGACATTTAATTATATTTGGGATCTCAAAGAACTCCCGATGACCTCCTGTGACAAGATCGTTCATTCTGTGGCCTTCTGAGCACATGAATATATGACCCTCTGAAGTGTAGCTGAAACACTGAGGTATAGTTCCTTTTTCAATTGACTCATTTTAACTGGAATTTAGAATAATCAGCCATTCTATTTTTATTTTAGATTTATGTAATTACATAAGCACCACTAAGACTACAAATAAAGCCTTAGATGATTGTGAAACAGCAACAAGAATCCAAGAAAAACTCCAACTTAGCAGAAGAATGTTCACTCATGGATGGAAAGATAAATATTTCTAAGACTCACATCATAATTTTAGCGGTATCTGAAAGAATGTTTGGTTTTTTCAGTTTATCTTTTACCTTTGGTAATTAGAAGTTATGGTTCTTGCCTGGAGGAACTCCGGTTTCTATTTAGCTTTAATTTCAGTGCATGAATGGAATGCAGCCTTCTATGCAAAATGCACATGCTTTCTCATGGCTGAGGATGTGCTTGTCTGGTGCTTGGTGAGCTAGAGCTGGAGAAAAAAGCAAAAAACCCTCTGCATTTTGGATTGTGCAGTGTCCTTTGCTTATGGATGTAGGGGATAGAATTGTACATAGATAGGGCTGTTGGTATCATTTCCTTATATGTGAGCAAGGAAAATATATATATTTATCCTTTGATCATGGTTGCATTTATGCTTATCACTTGGTTTTGCTTCATTAACTCTTTCCATTCTGAATTTTCAGTCAAAAAGCAGTTCCCTACCCATTCTTTTCCAGAAACACTATCATAGAGGAACAAAGATAAACATTAAAATAGAAGAATAATCTTTTGCCAAGATCATACATCCTAAAGAATTTAGTCCTTTTTTTTGACTAAAATGCTTTATTTAAAATAATAACTTCTTTTATAACACACCAGCTCCCTTCCCAACTAAGCTACATTGAGATTTGTAAAAGCAGTCAGAAAAACAGATCATACCAATTAAAATTTTATCAGGAGCTAGTTTACTGTGCAATTTATTTCATGTAATTGCAGAACTCAGGCATCCAAAAATAATAAGATAGTTTCTCCTCAAATCATAAGAATCTAAGTAATAAAAATGTTGAGGCTCTTCTTATTCCTTGATGTCAGATACACTCTGTGTGACCTTCTACCTAGTCTGTGTCATACTTTGCTCTAAAAACAGCACGTGATATTGTATTTCATTCTTATTAAAAGTCCACTATGTCCCTGGACATTCAGCAGGTCTCTCTGACGTATCATCAGTTCCTGTGCAGTTCTACTCAAATCGAAAGTAGTTGTAAGTAAGAATCATTCCATATGTGCATTCAGTTAATCAGCTTGAGTGTTCTCATTACCATGGTGTCTGTTTGCACAAACACGTATTAGCAATAGCTGCCATGAAGCTTTTAGGCTAAATTATGTTTAAGCATAAGTTGGTACTGTATTTCTTCACGTAGACTTACCAACCCCAACATTTTGCAAAATCTGAATCAAACCTTGAGGTGAGCCTACAAATCATGGTATTGAAAAATAAATAAATGTGCTTTTTGCATGGTATTGAAAAATAAATAAACGTGTGTCTTTTTTTATAACTTATCTTTATCACTTATTTAATAGTACCATATATTCATTCTTTTTGCAGCACAGAATTACAGGAACAATTTTTTAATGAAATGCAGTAAATTTCATAGATGTAGAGTGAAAGGCTATGTTGGCAGCTATACTGCTGTTGTAGCATCATTTAAAATACTCCTGTTTCCCACCCTGCCAGCTATATTTAAAGACATTCTAAGTGAACAATAGAGAAGTCTGGCTAAAAAGTGCTTGAGAAACTGTCACAAAATCAGTGTCTAGTTTGAAAAAAAATGTTTGTTATTTTAAGTATAGATTCTGCATTTTGGTATATACTTAAAAGCATAGTGAGGAAATTTAAATGAAGAAGGAATAGTGGACTGAAAAAAAAAAGAATAGAAAGAAAAACAACATATCTTAAATTTCCAGCTCCTAGAATATATGTTATTCCTAGAATGGCATATACACCATGCTTAGCATGGAAATAGGCAAAGTAAGCTAGGATTTCTAATACTGTGTAGAAGTGTTTATAGTGCCTTGGTATTGAAACTGTAACAGGAATATTTTTTTTAATTTCTAAAGTTTGGTGCCAAAGTCACTCACATCTTTATTGTTAGACCAAACTATGTCTGCTGAAGGGCGCTTTTAATTTGGTGTAATAAAATCAAAATTAAAATCATATTAAAATATTAAAATCAAATATAGTTACATGAACTATTAGACATTAAAGGCCGAGTCGTATCCTACTGGAGAGTTAAATGTTGATATTAATACTTTGCATTTTTT
This sequence comes from Gymnorhina tibicen, assembly GCA_013399875.1. Classification (NCBI taxonomy): domain Eukaryota; kingdom Metazoa; phylum Chordata; class Aves; order Passeriformes; family Artamidae; genus Gymnorhina; species Gymnorhina tibicen. The sequence goes on along the minus strand of VXAZ01001836.1, from coordinate 292,676 downwards.
GATTCAAAGCACACTTGATTATCAACTAATTATCTACTAATTATCAATTATTTACTAATTTATCCTCTCTGACATAGAGGTGACTTCAATTTTATGCATGGAGTAATTTGGGTGGATCAGATTTACGTGACACTACATTCTGATTCAATGATACAGTGGAGATCAGACTTCAAATTTCTGAGCACATTGTCTTTCACTGGCAGTTAATAATTTGATAAATTTATGTAACTGAGTAAATGTGAACAAAGCTTTTTAGTAGTTAACCTGTATTATGAAGGATAACTTTGAATTAATCAAGTACTGATTGAATTTGATCTATCTGACCTGGAAGTCTGCAGCCTGGGTTTTCTTGAGAGTTTACATGGTTGTTTCTGCCAAGAAAAGTGAAGATAAATTGCTTTCAAGTCTGAAGTGTGGCATTTTACATTCATTGTGCACTTCCAGACAAGTAGAAGTGATTCCACAAGTAATGTGGGTCTCTGGACATGAACCCTCATACTCTAATCTCAGGCTGTAGTGCCATCATGCACCTCACATGGTAAGGCAGACAGAATACATTGCACTGCTCCAAATGTAAACTCTGGAAAACAAAGAATACGAAAGCAAGACACATGTCATTTCTACAGCACCAACTTGCCTCCTTTGGCAATGATGACAGAATTTAGTCCAAATGCAGTAGCAAATGCAGTAGCTCTGCAGATGGTGTGGGGACACTTCAGGAGCCAAGGCTAAGGCAGAGCCCTGAAAGCCAAATGCTTAACTCTTTTTTTGTTCAGACAAATGCCCTGCTCAGGTTAGTTACACTGAGTAGGAGACACTTCACATGAGCCATCTGGACGTCTTCAAATGCTATGTTTCTCCTTTCTTCTGCTCTCAACATCACTTGCGTCCTTTTCACCGTCACTAAATATTGGAGTCCTTTCTGCAGGATACATCCAGCTTGCTCATAGTTTCTATGGTGATAGGAGAGCTTGTATACCACTGCAGGCACAATCTACAGAATTAAGTGTCGACAAAAGTCTTGTTTCATGTTTACTTCCACTCTTGCTGCAGGAACAGCTCTGGTGAACTGCTGCTCAGTTTGTTCACCATTCCATACAGTTACATACAGACCATGGCTGCAGCCAGACAGAGTACAGGCAAATATTGCACTTTAAACCATTAGAATACAACCCCAGGGAGAGCAATTATTTCTGCTGTTTACTTCCAGACTTTGGACACCTCAAAGATTATGTGTGAACAAAGCATTTCTTTGAGGAACACCAAACTCAGCCAGAGGGTGCCCCCAGTTCACAGCCTGTGGCTGTGGCTATGGTGAGGACAGGCAGGGGAAGAAGAGGGAGCAGATTCAGATGGAAATAGCGAGTAGGGCTGTCCTTCTCTCAGCTCTGCCTGCTCAGTGTTTTTCACCGCATTTGGCTCTTGCAAAGCAGGAGCCTCTGACCTAATCATTCAGCAGCTTTATTGGACCACACTCTGTCTCTCTCTATAGGAAACATGATTACTGGGTCCTAAATGCTTCCTAGAGTCTTTCATCTTTCCTCTATCTAATTAATGCTAATTTTCTTGATGGTACTCCTAAAGTACAGTTGGAGACTAGATGTAGATTACAGAGCACTTTACAGTATCAGCAGTAAATCAGACAGAGTTTGTGAAGCACATATAATATGCATTTCCTGAGAGTTGTGAAGGGTGGGACTTTATCTTGCAGTGCATTAGTGCCCCTAAGATTGTGTAACGCTATAAGTCACTCAGCTGTCATGACACTTGGTTGCCTGGAAATCCTCTTCCATTACCCTCTATGCCTATTTCATTTTTGTAGACAAATCAGTTTGGCACATGTTAACCTGAAACTATAAATTTTGTCTTTTAGACAGTTTTCAAGAGGGATTTTCCCAAGGAGCAAAATGTGTTGAGAGAAATACAGAAGGCCTTAAATTGTCTTCAGGGAGATCACCCTCATATTTTGAACCCAGAAGTAAACCTGAGACATAAGAGAAGAATACACATTAAAATGAAAAGATAGACTCAGCTTGCACTGTAGGAGGTATGATACCATTAAATTAATTAAAAGAAAATTATCCTCCATTTTAGAGATACTTGTGTCTCTAAGAAAGGTATATGGGTTGATTACTTTTTAGTGTAATGTTACACCATTTGACTATATAACTTAAGCCACATCATGCAGCCAACATCATTCCATGTATAACTGAGAAGTCTTTCATATGACAATACATGACTGCTTGGACAAGCATGTTTCAAGGTGTATCTGTGTATGTACATGCAGAAATGCAGATGGAATTTGTAGAACAAGCTCTAAATACGTCCTAAATCTTCTTAAAGCCAAACTTATCCAGCTCTGTAGATCTGATCTCAGCTGTGCTCCATTGTCTGGTCACTTCCAGTGGTGGAAAGCAGAGATGAAGTATGACTCTTTTGGCTTGGTTGTATTTTGTCATCACTTCTTACTGGTTACCCAGGATTCTGATCAGCCCAGGGAATTCCCACAGATTTGGTCTCTGCTTTTCTGAACAGTACCTCTTTGATGGCAATACACACCCCCCAGTACAGTTTACAACTTGACTCAGATTACTGTTATAACTCTCAGTTATAGGACTGGCTCAGTTTCTCTGTATCTTCTGTTACTGCCAAAGATCAGAAAAGCTGTTAGTAGATCTTCCTAGCTAAAATACGGCATCTTCTAAAATCCATTCAAGGAAGAAAAACTCAACCAGATTGACACTTTCTTCCAAACTTCCCCATGTTTTTACCTGAATTTTTACATAGATTATAAAATGAGAACAGGATCAGAGCATATGTATATAAATTTAAGGGAAATGCTTTATTGAGCTTAATCCAGACATGTTTTTCTGAGCCATCATATATGAAAATACATTCATTTTTTCAATAATAGCTTAGCTTTGGTGACCCAAACCCAAATTATTTTCAGTATAAATTATAATACCCACGTTTTACAAAATCGATGTGTTATTTCATTTAAAATCTTACTCCCTTTTAATGGAATACAGTAGCTGGCTCTTCTACTGAAAAAATCATTAAATATTTCCATACTGGCTTCCAGCTTGTCTGATGTTTTTGCCTGGCAGAATACAGTGCATCTTTGTGTGTAATTAATGGGCTGAGCTTCTGGACAAGACCATGCTTTTTGCCACTGCAGAATTTTCTTACAAGCAATGCACTGTAAACCAGACAGGAACAGAAGCTTTCATGCATCCAGAGGACTATTTTTGACAGAGTAAGTTAAGTCACTTTTATTAGACAAAAGGTGAAATATCTATTTCTTCCCTTCAGAGCATAAATTAAGTATTAAAAACAAAATACCAGGCATTTTAGCAGTTGTAAAGCTGTGAGGAATGTAAGCTGTGAGGCTGCTAGTCTTCAGGTCTGGTCTTCGGCCTGTATGAGTCCTCCCCTCCTTTTGGCTCTAAGATGAAGGATAGTGGTGTGAACACTGCACATGCAGAACTACACAGAAGGGTTGCCACATGTGGGTGGTGCTGACAAATCACTGTCAAGCGTTAGAGGAACTTTTCCAGGTGTGCTGCAGGCTCTGGGATGGGAAATGTGCCATTCCCAACAGCACTAGGAGCCATGTGCAACATTGCTACATCCCCCAAGCACTCCTGAGATATCCCAAGATCTAAATGTTGAAATACAGCATTTCAATATTAGGTACCCGTGCTGCCCTGGCACCCAGGAATCCTGTAGCAGAGCAGTGCAGATGAGTGTCTGAGGCTCAGCTAAGACCTCTCTGTACTTCATGGCATGCTCAGCACAGGTGGTGGAACTGGAGAGCAGCTGTGCCTGGCCCTGTGCCCAGTGGGCAGGAGCTGGTGGAGATGGTTCTTCTCATATGGACGAGTTAAACAAGAGGTTTCCGTGGCTGTGCATCTGTCCCCTTAATCCTCACTCCTATAGCTGAACATATCTTCTGAAATAAAGGCAATTCAGAAAACTCTAGAAAACTCTCAACCCTTTGAGATCTTTATACTACAAAGACAATTTTTAGGGAATCTGCCAGAGATTGTCACTCCTGGAACAGAAATAAACATGTGCCTTGGTCTCAGCTGCAGTATGTAAGAAACCTGGGTAATGTTTTAAAGCTGGGAAAAGGGAGAGATGTGCTGTTGAGCCAGCATGTGAGTTGTTGGGGAATTAATGACACACTTTCCCTTGTGCTGTCTCCCTAGCAGGGTGCAGGGTGTGTGTGGGGGAAGCTCTGTCAGACGGGAATAGAGGAATTTTCTGAAATTAACTGATCTAAATTTAACAGATGACACCATGTCCCCTAAGTGACAACAGGAAGGTCTCATGGAGCTGAACATTTTATTGGCAGCATTCCTGGCTTCCTTAATTCTAGAATGATTGGAAACAGGATAAAAACAGATGCAGGTGAAGTGGCCCCCTGAATCTCCTATTCATGAAGTTTAATACAATAGCAGACAAGGCAAGAGTCACTCATTTAAACTGCCTCAATCACATTCAACAAATGTAGGTATTTAACCACCAGCAATCTAAATTATTTCAAGTGTGCTCCTTCCCAGTTTTTCCATTCACCCTCATCCAAAACTTACCCTCCTACCTCGAGGCTTGTACATTTTGAATAAAGAAAAGCGATGTTTTCTGCTATTTGTCAAAGTGAAGATCTCCTCCAACTCAATATAGGGTGAAAACTTAAGAGTGTGTCCCTATCCTTGACCAGGTCACAAAGCAAAAGTCATACAAAGATAAGAATTTCAGTGTTAATTTACTGGGAAGGGATGGAGTTCTTACCAAGGTGGACTTGCATTTCCTGACTGCTTGGCAGATGTGAATCTCTCAGAACGATTTTGTGCACAGTGGCTGCCCCATGCTTAGAAGTCTCATATCCTGGAATGAGACATAAAGAAATTAAAAAGGAAGCAGCAGTGGTTGAGTAAAAAAACATGTCAGGATATGAAAATGTGTATTATTTTTTAAGAAAGAAGAGTGTGGTGAAGGTTCTAATGTAGGGTCTGCAGCAGAAGAAACAGCCTCTTTGATGACAAAGTTGTTCTCCTTTTTTTTGCTGGAAGTTCTTCACTCAATATTGCAAGAAAATAGCATGATTTTTAATCTGCTCTAACGAGATGAAAATCCAGATTACTTTTTTCTTCAGCTTTGTATACCCTACCACCAGCAGCCACTTGCTGGAAGCAACACCAAAGCTCGGGAACATGCTGCGTGTTCTTCAGCACCATCTACTGGTACTTGCTCTATCCACCACTTGGGCACTGCATTGTCTACAGTCCTTGAGAGCCAGGAAGAAAGAAAACAACTAAAATCCTGCAAGAGGCTGCCCATACACAGTAAAACTAAAGACTACCCTGGCTGAAATGGTGCTTAAATAGATTTTGGTTCTAATACGAAACAGCAGAAATCATCCACATAGAAGCTGTGTAATTGAACTTATGGTCATACATGTCCCCTAACAAAAACATAATGAAGGCCAGGGACAGAGTAGAACAGGTCAGAGTAAAACAGAACTCATGAGGTAATGGAAACAAAAGATGAGGTTATCTGGGCAGGGAAAAAAACTGCAGGAAATGTAAGAAGATATTAACCTAGAAAAGAGCTTTTGGAAGCTGAGACAGGATGTATTTCCTGAGATCTGTACCTTAAAAATGACATTCCTGAACAGGCTTGGACTGTTATTCTCTAATTTTGCAATACTCTTTTTTAAATCTAAAACTGACTAAGAGGGAGGTATGACTGTGTTTTTGAAAAACGCTTCAGATAAACAAGGTCGGGCCCCTCTGACTAGAGCAGCTCTACATACTCCTTCAGTGAGACAGATCTGGGGCTGGATTTATTGACAGTCTCTATTGTCCTCAGAAACTCTGACATGAAAACAAAAAGGAAAACAAAATTTGGAGCACAACTTGCAGGCACTGTAAATTAGTGCAACACACTGACATTAAAAGCACTTCCTGATTTGCTACAGTGGAGGAACCTTCTGCTCTGTTTGATGCCTTTTCTGCCAGTGGAGTAAACCAAAATTGAAGCACAGCCATTGAGCGAGCCCTGAAATCTATTCAGTAAGCTCAATAATTTTTGTTGCCAATTTTCAGCATTCATTTAATTGACAAAAAGCAGTGTGCCAAAGGTATTCCAGATAGCCGGGAATGAGGTCTTCCTGGTGTTTCAGAACATGAAAGAAGAATAGAGAAAAATTATGTAACACGATGTGCTACTGACATAATTGGATAAATACTTTTTAATCCTGTTTAAGTTTGTTTGTTTTATCTACAGCTCTATCTTCACAGATTTATAACAGTTCAGTGAAGCAGTACAGAGAGAAAGGTATAGACTCCTCACCGTAGAACTTGATCTCAAAGAAATCTATTGCAATAAAAATCCATTGATATAAGGCTTCTATACATGACTTTCTACTCACAGCTTTTACTTCTTAAAAACTTTCTAAATAGCATTATACTTAATTGCAGCATCAGCGAAATGTTGACAAAATGAATATTTTGCAGCATAAGTTTGCAGTGTCTTTTTTGATGGCAATGCCTTTTGAAAGATATTTCAAAGTTTCAGCTTGGCCTTATGAAACAAAACTTAGGCAAAATATCATTTAGCATCAGTGCTTGCTTATGCTGTTGTTGCAAACACAAATGTCTCCAGTTGCTAAAGACACGATAACTCAGTTACTGGCTGTAGCTGGGGAATCCAGCAAGTTGTAGTTCCTCATGACATATACAGGCTTGTCAGCTCTGTAAATATTTTTGGAAGATGTTATTTCCAAAGGAAATACAAGTACCTGAGACATCTTCCAAAGTTAATGACTGTAGCTCTGATTGATAGAAATGGCCATATGCGTGGCCAACAGTTTAATACAGAAGTCAGTGGATGAACAGACCATGGGTAAAGCAAGACTGGATGAGCAGTGAGGTTAGGGAGATGGAGGCTTGAAATTAAAAGAGCCAGTAACATTCTCTGAAAAGGCAACTCACAAAGAATGGGCAAAGGCAGATGTAGAAAAAGTAAAAATGATGGAAAAATCTTCCTCAGAAGATATTCTGGAATTGGTGCAGATCAAACTGTTTACTATTAATATATTTCTTTGAAAAGACTAAAAGAAAACACTGGAATATGCTTTTGGGGTTCTAAAACATTCAACAGGCTCCTCTATTTCAGTGCAGTTTCACCATGTTTCCAAATTTAGTCATTTTAGCAACTACAAGCTCAGAAAGTTGCTACTGCACTTAACTGAAGATCAGAAGTTGGCAACATATAGTTCCAGATGGCTTTAAGACAGATCTAGGATGCCCAGATAGAACTGAAAAGTGTTTGGTGAACAGATGGGTGAGTGAATTGCTTTTAGATTTTGTGATACATTGATAGCATCACATTTCTGGCAAAAGACAAACTACTTGTTCCCATTTATAAGAAATGAAAGCCTTGATAAGTGTTTGTCTTGGATGACAGAGAGTGAAATGTGCACCAAAGAATTTCCTAGTAGCATCTATAACTGAGGTAGAACAAATCCTAGAACTTTGTATGAAAACATAAAACAAAGAAACCCCACAGCTGGAGTGCTAAAGCTGGAATTTGGCCAGGACATGCAGATGTAATGACGATCATATCTTCTTTTAAGGGCTGCAACTCAGTGTGTCAGTCAGTGTTACCATTTCGTCTTCAAGTGCAGTTCAAAGTGCTGTTTCAAACTACCATGTCTTCCATCCTCCAGGGACAAGTCAAAACATGACATTAAACGAAGCTGCTATTCCTTGGTCTTAGTGTAATCAAAGAGATTTAAAGATTCTGAGAATCAATACCTGAGCAGATGGCCTATGGTATGTATTAGAGGATATGTTAATTTCAGACATTTTCCTCCAAATTTGTCTCAAACCAGGAAAAGTAATAACAGATTTTAGCTCCTATTCCCTTCCCATTCAGTGTTTTACACATCATACATATCTTTTGCTGGTACTAGCATAATTATATCCTATATGCAAGTAGCAAAACCCAGAATAAGATTAAGGAAGACTAAAACATGCCTCCCACATGCACACATTAAGGATAGGACTTTTCCATGCATATCAAGAAACTCATCCAAGAACTACAATGAAAGGAATGTAGTTTCCTGTTAATAAAGCCAAAAACTCATGGCAAGGAGTATTTATAAATAATCCAGAGCTGACACTCCTACCTTCGGTTTGCGTGGGGACCTCTGTGCACCCAGAGGATGTATAGGCAGAAGGGGAAGGACTCCTAGCCAGTCCTCACTCCGTGCCACAGGCTCAGCCAGCCCAGACTCTCCTCAGCTGCCCTGCAGTAACGCCTGCACGGAGGTGTTTGTCCTACTGCCCCAACCCGCATCCAGAAGGAATTAGCTGTGGTTCACAAGCAGGTTGCAGGTCTTAGACCCTGGTCCACAGTCTGCTTCATGTCCCCCTTCAGAGGAATTAATGTACTGCCAGTATCCCATACCCCAACTCTAGTGAAAGCCACTCCCACTGCTGAAGTGGTCACTGAAAAGAGGGATGGGGAACCCTGAAAGAAGATTCTGCCGAGGGGTAGGGTCCTACAGCTCAGTAAGCAAATCACATTATTGTAGCAGTGAAGTAACTATTATAGTATCTGTATTCTGTTTGCTTCTACTCTAGTGTAAATGTCAAATAGTGGATGAAATATGGTTTTCTCCACAGAAAACGCAAAGAACCAAGCAGCCAGTCTCTTGTTTGCAGACTTCCAGCCAAGTCCAAATTTCTGGGTAATTCAACTACACTGTCTTGCTGCCAGGAACCTGAACACTGTTTAATGAGGCAGGGTAATTACAGCTATGCCCTAGTGACAGCTGCATGTTGTTGTAGATAGACAGGATATAGGAGCACCTGAAACAGTTTTCTAGTAAACAGCATTAATCAGAGAGTGGTTGAGGAGATTCTATTGGGAGAACACGAAAAACACTGCCTTTGGGAAGAAAGCAAAGTTAGAAATTTCTCTTTTGAGTGATGGGTAAAGGGTTAAGGCTGGACTAATTGTAGAGTATGCTATAATCTTTATTTGATGGAATTCAATAAACTAGTATTCATTGACTTTTAACTGGAAATTTTGTTGTTCAACCCCACAACATACCCTTTTGTTAGTCTGAAGATCTGTGTCTCAGCTTTCAACAGGCTCCCATGCGCTCCCATGCGCTCCCACTCCATGGCAAAGGAGCCCATAGGAATGCTATCTGGGATTCTGCAGGGAGCAGGGAGTCAATAAAAAGTGTACATAATGCCCACTTCAATCAACACTGCTATCAAGGAGGATTTTATGAAGTTGAAGAATATTCAATAGCATTCCTATTTACATTTTAATGAACTGATCGTTTTACTCCAGAGGACTGTTCACAGTCATGAAGAAAATTGAGTTTCTTACAGTCACTGCAACTGCACTGTAATAGATAATTTAGTCAGAATACACAATGATATCTCTCCTGCATATGGCATGTACAATAGAAATATAAAATAATTTACTTAATGGAAGTTTTGTCTCACCTGCAATCGTTTCACCTTTTTAGGACAATATTTGTGGCAAGAGAGGAGAAGTCATTCAAAAGGCATCATCCATTTGTGGAAATGAAGAGTACAGATTATTATACTTGAATGCTACTTGTAAATCCTAGAATGGATATCTGAGCCTGTTTCAGTCTGATGATACCTGAGAGTTATTGGAGACTTACGTAAACTGAGCCTGTAGGCCTAGAGCCTGAATGCCTGTAGCATTGAAACCTATGCTTAAAATCACCAACTCATCTGAAATTTTGCTTGAGCATTCAAGCACACCATCCACTGTACCGGTAGGGCTCACTGGCACTAGTGTATCATAACAAGTGGTCGAAGTAATTTCAAAGAATTCTGAGTGTAGAGAATGTTTTGATTTGCTTTTCCTAGCTACTTGTAAAAACTGGCTTTTTGCCTTGCTTTTGACTATGCTTCACTAGCTATGAATCAGAACTTTAAGTCTCAAAGGGACAACAATACAGCATTTACTAAGCACTAAAATCAAGTTAAATCACTATCCTAGGAAAAAAACCAATCAAACTAGTATGCAGTGTTTGACAACTTGACTGGAAAGTCCAAAAGCTCTTATTCAAAAAAGTACTATCTAAATTGTAAGAAGCAAAAAAAAATTAAGTTCTTGTTAATTACATGGTTCTACCGAGCATTTTCAAGAATTACTTTTTTTTATTATTATTATTTTTTTTTATTTCTAGACAACTGGGAAAATATGCATAATACTGGAAGCTACCCTGCTGGGATGGGTAAGTAAACAAATTTTGGCAGACTAAGTTGTTAATTATTCTGCTTGTTATAGCAAGGTAATTACAATTCTTGCTAAGGGTGAAGAATGAAAGACTTTGATAGGTATTCAGTAGAATTTAATAACAGAGTAAGAGCATGTGAGTAAGTTTTAAAGATGTTGGATAGATTCAACTTCAAAGAGTGGGCATACTGAGGTCATTTAATTAAAAACTTATGGGATACGTGCATAAATATGCTCTTGACTGGTTATTAGCCAAGAATATGCTCTTGACTGGCTATTAGCCAAGGTAACATGTATATGGCCAGTCTGCAAACCAAAAACAAGAGTCTCCTTGTAACAAAAATGCTAATGGTTGAAAAATTCAGTCAGAAAGACACTATTTTTAAATTGTGAAGAGAGCATAATCAGTCAGCATATCCTAGTTTTATCTGAAAAAAACCCTTCTGATATAGTCCATGCATTGCAAATACAGACTGGAGAGCTGAAAGCCAGTTAAAAGGCTGGCAGAAGAAACAAAGAAACCTGAGCAGTTGCAGTTTTTCTAGGAATATCACTGGTGAGGTAGTCCACTGGTGAGGATTGGACATCTACTGCAAACCAGAAGGATACAGGCAAGTTTTCCAGCTCTGATAGCAGCTCTTTACTTTACCTAAAGGCACCATCATCTGGCACATCATCACTACAGCAATCAGCCACTGCGTCCTAAGCAGATGCCGCAACTCTCTCTCTTTTCTTTCAAAGTTTTGCTTTTGGAAAGTGCTTTTGGACAAAGTCTCTTACAGGCAAAATCACAATTCAGTCCTTCAAAAGGCTGTTTTTTGTTGCTTCCTGAGCAGCATGTTGCACCTGGTGACAGCAATTAGGAAGAGGGGCTTGGCACATCTCTGCAAAGGCAGGGATTATGCAGTGTTGCACACAGCAGTAACTAAAGAAAATGGGTTTCTATTAAAGAAAAGGGAAAGGCTGGGAGAATGAGATGCTCTGGGAGATTCAGCAAGATTTCTCCCCTGTTCAGAGGCTGGGAGTGGTTAGACCCATGGAAGGAGCAGTAGAGAAGAGCTGTGAGAAGAAAAGCAAGGGTACCATAGAAGGTTGTCTTGTGCAATGTAGCCATTGATGGTTTCAAGTATGCGAGGCAGAAGATTGGAGTGTAATACCACCTGCTTAACAATGAATGCTGCTTCTCCTGCTCATCAGGTCTGTAGCTAGATCAGCAAATTTTTTGAGCCCCCGCCTCTCCCTTGCACAGCAGTTGTGCAAAAGGCATGGTGCTTGGCTGACCCTGGGCCAATGCCCAAGTATCCAGAAGAGTTAAAAGTTGAGTTCTATCCAATGGTCGCTTGGAGTCACACAAGGTCTTGGAATAGGTATAAACCAGGGAACAGCAAAAAAAAAAAATTTATTTGTGAAATGTTCATCAAAAAACATGTCAAACCAGATTATGATTACCCAGAGACGGGCTGGTACATCACACAGGAGCTTGGCTTTCTGACGAGGGCGGCTTGTTGCGTGTGGGGTATTTGGTGGCTCTCTTTGTGGGAGACAACAGAACTTGCCCAGAAGAAAATATGGTGAAGGGCTATTTTCAAAGAGCTCAGCTGACTCCACAGAAGCTATTTGCAGCTACGATTTCTGTCATATAACAAAAACGTACGTTGTGCGTCTGCATGTGGTGAACTGCAGATGTGCTGGAGAGGACGAAAAGTTCATTTCAAACTTGCACGTTGAAACGCTTCATGCAGAGTGAACTTATTTTCTCTTTAAACTAAATATATATTTGTGTACATTTAAAAAGTGCTGATTTTAACTATTTTTGTTTCTGATCTGAGAACTCAAAGGGCAGTCATCTGAACAAATTTTTGCTTTTTACTGAGCTATTATTACACCTTAGAGACCTGAATGGTTCCAGTGTGTGAATTTGAAGGTAATTTGAAAAGACATGTGGAATCCAAGGTAGAGGTACAGATAGAGGCTCATTTTCTTGCAGAAAAAAAAAAAAAGATTAAGAGTATAACCCGGCCCAAAATGCCGACTCAGCAACAAGGTGCCACAAAAATTTCTTTCCAAATATTGTGGCATCTGTTAATGCCAGGAAACCTCACAAAAGTTAAAGAATGTGATTGAGATGTTCAAAATAAGATCCTGAATTCTACTTCTAGCTCTGGTGATGACAGTTTCTGGTATGTCTATGCAGGAAAAGTATTGTTGTTAAATGGGCAGGTCTACCTTGCCAGCAAAATCCAGTAGCATGCGTGACAATAATAATGAAGACTCAAAATTCCAACGTATTAGCACATGCCAGTAACTACACTAAAAACTCTCCAAGAATCCTGGCCATGTTAGTTTGCTTTTTAGCGTGTCCCAAAGGCCAGGTCACAGATTCTTCTTGGCTGTCTTCTGTCCTTGCCTGCTGATGCAGCTGCAAACACCTTCCCTCATTTTGCTGTGATGTTAGTATCACAGTGAAAGTACTGAGATCTGTAGATTTAGATATCTAAAGAGGGAAATGGATTTGCATTTCATTTTGATGGTATCTGAACTGAGTGCCATACTCTGGAGGATGAATCACGGGTGCTCGTTTTGGCGAAAGCCAGCTGTGCACTCCCACACTCTTTCCCGGTCTCTCTCTCTGTCTCAGGGCATGCTCTGTCACCTGGGTGGCCGGCGATGTTGGCAAATGAAAGCAGCATTTCAGAGTGAGTACACAGAGATGAGGAGGTGTAATGCAAATGCGTAATTCAGAAGTAAAAACTGGGTAGTTGTTCTAAAGTGATAATTAAGATTTATCATGTGTAAAATTCTCTCACCACATCTAAACCAAGGAGTGTTTTGGAACACCTGTGCTTTGCTGTTGGAAGCTCATTTGAGTTGGAAAATTCTTCCTCCAGAGGCAATTTATTACCCATGTAACGGATGATATTCTGTTGAATATGTAGCATATTGAGGTTTGGCTACCAGTTTCACTCTTTCAGCGCAAAGTGAAAATATGGAGATTGTGGGTTTGGAAGAATTTCTTTTATTGATGTGGAAAACTGAGAATTTTACTTGGAAATTCTTTGATTAACTCCTGATTCTGTTTATGCAGGGAAAAGGCTGTTAATGTTGGAAATTAAGTTCAAATGTGTTCAATAACAAATTCTCTTCTTCAGAGGCAGCTCTTGTTTCACCTTTTGATGGGACACCATTCTCTGAACAAAACGTCTATCTTTTAACAGGCTGCTATCAAGATTTTATATTTTAAAATTTTACAAAGTTATATACTTTAAAAATGAAAGAAGCGAAGGTCTGAGAGGCAAAAAGGGAACATTTGCTCTGTCTTACTGATGTGGTTTTAAACTGTTGAGAGCAATTAAGAAGCCATCAGCTCTGAAAAGAAGCACATTGAACTGTGTGTCCTGAATCAGATTAAATAATTTGATTTTTCTATTAATGATTTGCAGTATATTTCCACAGTTTTAGAAATATACATATATAATACTATATATATATATAATAGTATATTTCCACAGTTTTACACACTTCCCTGGTGTGTATGCCTACCAATCTGACTGATGCACAAGATTAGAGAAACTCTAAAACTAGAAATCTAGTCACTTCATCTTTCCTTCCTAAATTTTAATTTGAAAAAATATTTGTGTTTCCTTTTGTATTTTAATTTCAGTAAGCACGGGAAGACAGGTACGACTCTATTCATTCTGTGTATAGAACTGCGAAGGAATTACCTCACTAGACTGTTCATATTTATCTGGTGTATGATTATTTAAAAACACATACAAGAAATTGTGACATGACTAATCACAAAGTGAAATGAGTTCATGTGAAACAGCTGTAGAGCAGTCACTGGTCTTCAAATTTCAAATGTTTCAAAGTGACCAGAATTTTATATTCCTTGTTCTAGTTCACCTCAAAATGACAATGGCAAGAATGTTTCTATTATCGCTCCACAGTGGTTTGATTTACACTCCATTTAATTACAGCAGTTTTGATATTGTTCTTAGTTTTGAATGGCTTGTGAATCTTTTTATTTTTAAGTGAAATACAAGATTTGCTTTATTTTAACTGCAAATTAATAGGAGTTTTTAAGCAAAACCAGTTAAAAGCAAATCAGTTTGATTCTTCCCTGGTGTGGATAACTGTAGCTCAGATAAGCTTTTGTCTTGAGGCCAATCCCCTATCAATCCTAAAGGAAGGACTAGATTTATGTGTTCTCTCCTTACCTCCTCCTTTGTACATTCATATTTGGATTAATGTCTTTGCAAATGTTCTAGGGAAAATGCCAGATCTGCAAAGACAAAGAACAGGTATTGCTATTTTTGCGGTGAAGCTTAAGTTTATATAATGCAGAATGACAGGCTGCTTGTGCAAGTGCAGCAGTACAAGTAAACAAAGCGGAAGGAAATATCTCAGAAGCCTACACCAGCAGATAAACTTAGCCTTAAAAGGTCTGGAGAACAATTTGTGGGCTCTTAGGGGTAAGTGTTAAACTAGAAATTGGTGTACTCATACAGTTTGTTGCTATTGGGAGAAAAAGAATAATAACAGTACACAATACTGATCAAATCCATTACTTGAAGATAGTTATTAAGGCAAATACTGAAAAACTACTAGCTCAAAGGCATGTGGTGACATGGAAGTGGCTTATCAGGACTGTATCGTTCTGTGAACAAAGTTGCATATCTCAGATTTCACAATGACTGCTTAGGATGTGGCCTTTCAATTAAAGTACAAACTCTGTTAGTACGGAAGAGACAGGTCGCACTTCAAGAACTGTTTATCAAACAAATATAAAGCCAGAGCTATGGGTTTGTTTTACTTTCTTTCTTTCAATTTTTTTTCTTGTTTAGTTCTGTATTTATAATGTGACTTTCATGTTGATTATATGGATACTTCATCATTCATATTTGTCATTCAGGGTCCTTTTCCAAGGCTTGTTATCAAATCAGCTGCAAAAGTCATATTTGCTTCCAGCTAAGGTGACTGCTCCATTTTTGTCACAGAGGCTTCCTAATCACTGGCTTCCAAAAACTTCAGTCTGCAGATAATAAAAAGAGAGAGACCATGATATAAACAGCAGGGTTCCCCCTTTCATACCAGCCTACATCTGTTTCCTGATTTAGACAGGAGTGAGGAGAATTGAGTCTGTCTGGATTTTTCTTCTCCACCCTCCGGTTCTTATTTTAATTTCTTTCATCAGCTGTGCAATTGAAAACAGTCTTCTTCCAGGCTCTCAGCATGGACAACAGGAGGTGTGAGAGTCATAACACATGATAATGCCAATTAAATCTCTATCCTGTATAATTCCCATATCCATCTTAATGTTGCTCTTTCCCTCTTGGCTGTTTGTTCAAAAGACATTGTCTTCCTGCATAAACCTGCTCCCTAAAAGGCCCCAGTCCTTGTCTGAGAACAGTGACTGGAGTCACCCTGCCACAGAGGACACCACACGCCTGAGGAGGACAGTGAGTGACTTTGCTTTTCTCCACTCAGCATTGCTTTCTGTGTTGCCATTCACTTCTGTTTTCCTGCTCCCCCCATTAGGTCTGCCTTTGCACTCCTAACTCATTTGCACACTCTTCTGAGTGTGGAGGTGGTGTTATCTGGATTTCCAGCACTAGCCTTGATGAGTGCACATTACTCATCCAGACACCGCAATTCTCCCGAGGTTTGGACACACAGTAAATACTCTGCACTTGGGGTCAGTTTGGAATCAATACACAAAATGGCTGAATGATTTATCCCAGGTCACCATAGAAGCCGATGGCACAGTGGGGGCTTAAGCCCCCAGTTCCCACATCCTAGGTTGCTTCCATAACCTACTTGGTTATTCCCCCTCTTCTGTGTTCACATTAGCGCTGGAAAGGAAGCGGTGCTGGGGCTGCTCTTGTACCTTACTCATGTAATGCCCAGCAACCTCACCATTGCCTCAGGTACCCCCACGCAGGGCAGAGCCTTACCTTAAATAAACTTCTTGGCATTTAGCGAGTAAATCTCTGTGATCATCTTACAGTACGCTTGTGCAACAACACAGAAGTTGGCATGCATTTTTTCTCTTATGAGCTTACCTCCAGGAAGATGAGAAACCACAAGGAATCTGAGTGCTTTGAACATAGGCTTTGCATGGAATTCCTACCATCTCTCCCAATAAACACTTGGAATCAAAGTTATTTTCAGATGTCCCCAAAGAATATTTTCATCCAATTGCTGAGATCATGACTGATGGCTTTATTAGTAAGAAATGTTGTTAATTGCCTGTTCAGCAGCAATAAAAAATATGATGGCACACAGATCTTTCCGACATTTTTTTCCTTTCCTTCAGACTTTCCTCTGGCACACATGAATGAATTAACTGTGCAGCCCTTTGCCATTGCCAAGATCCTTCTTATGCTGCTTTGTAGATGAAAGGATGAGGAATCTATGGATCTGCTTTACATCTCTCACTGCAGGCAAATGTCTCCGTTATCACCGAGAAACACACCAAGTCTTGGTTAGGATTTTAGATACAGATTTGCTGTGTTCAGGCTCAGGTCAGAGCTCAGCAGGCAGTTGCCAGCTGGATATAAACCTCATGACTGCTCGAGGCAGAGAGGCAGTATTTCAGAGCTGAACATACTAAGCTACTGTGACACTGGCATGTGTGCCTCTTTTTGATCCATATTACCAAGCTAGTAAACACAATTGCAAGTCTTAGGTCTTGAGCCGGATCTTGAATTCCACAGCTAAACACTACACTTGCAGAAGTGCTGAATTAGTCTCCTGGTTGTGGCTGGAAGTTTGAATGTTAGTATTTTCCACATGTTCTGTAAATCAGGTCATTCAGAGGCATTTGTACTTACTACACACTATTCAAAATTAGGGCCAGGGTCTTCCTTTTAAAAAGCAATGTTTGATCTACTGTAAAGTCAGTAGCACATAGAACATCTAATGCAGAGAAGGGGCTAGGCTGAAGATTTCTTAATATTTAAAGTACTTAATTTTGACACAGCAGAGACAAAGTGAGGGCCATTTCCACCCCTGCTTCTATGTCAGCTGGCTATTGACTTCCAACAGGAGGACTTTGATCTGCAAGCTGTCTCTATTAAAAATAAATAAAGATAACCACTACCAGCAGTCTATTAACAATGTTTTAGACTTGAGTATGAATTTTCAAATGCAGTTCAGGTGTGACTACAACCTGTACAGCACCAACATTTTTCATCTTGTACATTCTGTATGAGAGACCATCATGGTGGGCTTACTGGAGCTCACATGTAACATGACTTGCGTCGAGAAAAGTACTTTTAAAAAGTTTTGTAAGCTTCTCCATAATTTCCTATGGATTCCCGTCTAAAATTGCTGTTCTACTGGAACCTCATTACTGAAAACAGCTTTCCTCTTTCCTTTGCTCTTAATGCAAAGGATAACTCAGAAGAAGGAAAGATGGTAGCTGCTTTTAAAATTAATACCATTTGAAACTGGAGATACACAACATATATGGCAGTTCTGGCATTACAAATATGAATGTCACCTTGCAAAGAGGTGACATAAGGTGACACAGCTTTGAAAGTAGCTAAATTCTGAGGCAATAGACAAAGTCTGTGGGAAGAGTCAAATTCTTATTTAACTGGGATGGGCACTGTGCTGTTTCCTGTCCAAAAGCTTCCACCTGATTCTTTACCTGTCTCACGTATCTACAAGATTATCTACAGACAAATTTGATCTAAAAAGTGGCACAGACTTTTATTTTGCTTTATTTTATTTTAAGGTAGCTTCTGAATGGTCTTGCTGAAACTGGAATAAACCTGGCTGACTTTTATGTAAGTGTCCAGGCAGTTTAGATTCTCTATAATAGTTAAAAATAAAATCTGTAAACTAGTTTGACTGAAGGTGTAGGCTCTTGGCTGTTCTGCTGTCAGGATTGTCCTTTACTATGTAATCTCTGCTAAATGCAGCAGAGACGGCTCTGTGACTACTGAAGTAGTGGGTTTCAGGAGCCCAAAATTTGTTTACATTGAGAAGAAATGTTTTAGCAGAAGTGATTTTTACCTACTGTTCTATAAATACTTCTTCTCAGAGCAGTAGGAAAAGGGATGTGTTGCTCAGCAAGCCAAAAAGCATTATTTAATCCTTAATTTTCTTTACTATTTCTTACTTCTGGCTCTACATGCAGCTTCAGTGGGTGCAGGCTCCAGCCTTAATGGCCAAGGTCCACTTCCTTACTGCTGAAGAATCTGGCCCTACCAGGACTCCATTACACTGAGCGGGAAAGAAAATATCCTAAAAGGTGCCCCAACATAAGGGAATGGGAGAGTAAGTGTAAATAAAGCAGAGGCTGGGCAGACCAACAAGAAATGTTTAACATTCCATGCTCTCCACAAAGGGCAGGTCAAGGAAAGGGAATGAGTGGTTGGGATGAAGCACATGCCATGGATATTTTTCAAGTACATTTCAGCAGAGTATATCTAGTCACGTAAACATCCACAACAAACAGAACAGCCTTGTTCTTGAACGTGGCAGACCTCCTGAGGTCCCTCTGTATACACAGGAGATGGGTCCCACTATGCAGGGAAGCCACAGCTGC
This sequence comes from Gymnorhina tibicen, assembly GCA_013399875.1. Classification (NCBI taxonomy): domain Eukaryota; kingdom Metazoa; phylum Chordata; class Aves; order Passeriformes; family Artamidae; genus Gymnorhina; species Gymnorhina tibicen. Next base: position 273,817 of record VXAZ01001836.1, on the reverse strand, counting down.
TGAATTCGCAGCTGCAGTTTGAATTCATAGGCACAAATAACACTGAAAGTGCCAGACATTCTCGGATATGACCAGTTGAACAATTGCTTGCTCATGCCCGAGTCAAACCGATATATCGTCAAGCTATGTGTGCCCTGAATGTCTGGGTAAGTAAGAGGTGGAAGAATTGAATTTGTCGAAAGTCGTATCTCAGGGTTTGGGGGAAAGCTAAAAAACCCCCTTTACAATAAATGAAAGTTCCATATGTAGTGGGCAAAGCTTCTTATTATTTCTTATTTTCAGGTGCAACCCAAATTAACTGAATGAAAATCAGATTTATTAACTCTATCTTCTCATTTATATAGACTTGAAGCAAGAGTTCAAGTCACTCAAGGCTTTGAATTTGTGAGGCTGCAGTAATGTAAAAATCATAGGAGATTAAAATTATGGGTTTTTTTGGTTTATATTGCAACTTTACCCATACAAGGTTTAATAGCAGTTGCGTATGTAGACATGGGTCTTCAGAAAGCTGCAAAACCTTCAGCAGAGGTAAAATACATCTATGAACTCAACTCTCATGAATCAGTGACTACCCCAATCTGAGAACTGCCATGCAGACATATAGAAGCAAGAGCAAGTCACAGAAATAGCCTCACTCAATAGGGAAAACATAAGCTGCACCTGCGAACAATGGTATGGAAAGGAATACTGTGAAGGTCAGATACCCATGACGAAGATATCTTGCCCACTTGTTCCTGTAGACTATTCTCTGAAGACTATTTTGCTAACATTGTTTGCCCTGCCAGGGCAGGACCACCAATGGCTCCTGAAGGTACTGAAGTCTTCCCCAAGCATCCCAGAAGTTCACATCATGCCCCAGCTGCTGCAGAGGTTCAGCAGTGGTCAACAGGTTGCACTGGCTGAAGTAACTTTTTATTCAAGGGGAATGAGGGAGAGGTAACTGCATTGGGACTCCAAATCTTGATCATAAGGCATTTCAAAGGAACAAAAAGAATGGAAGAGCTTTCTTAATTCCTCTTCGCAAGACTTGAACATGTCCCAAGTTAGCATTAATAGTTCTCTAGAATATCATACATTTTTGGATGCCATGCTTAGAACTACTTCTGCCTTAGCACAGAAGAATGCTGTAACTCTATCACCTGGGTCTGCCACAGTAATAATTTTCCTTTTTTTAAATTTTGTTTCTTTTGCATTGGTTAATAGTTAGTATTAGTAGCTATTTTGCCTCATGCAGTTTGAAACCCCTTACTGGGTAGCTTGCATGGTGATCCAGAGAGAGGTAAGCTTCCTGGAGCTTAAGAGTTTAGCAGACAGGCGACTTCTATTTTTTTTAAGATGGCAGGGTTCAGAAATCTATCTGGAGTTCATGAACCTATTCTTCCTGTAACTGAAACCCATGTTTTACCCCGGGTTGATTCAATTTTTAAAATAAATGTTTTCTTAGTTACAGGGAAAGCCAGTTCTATGTATAAGGGGTAGAATAACACCCTTCCAAAGTCCATGTGTCATGGGTGGGTGGCCTATATGCAAGATATGCATGCACACAAAATCTAGCTTTAGATTTACTAGAGTAAGAGATTTTTCCTCTCCCCATCTGTTCTCTCCCATCTACTCCCCTGCCATAATTTCTGTCATCTTTCTGCCTTCTCAGTGAGCTATTTGCATATCAACTACCATATTTTTAAAACTAAGTTTGTGGACATTATTTTCAGATTCTCTAAATGGAAACTGAGCTTAGATTTCACCAACATAGATTCTTTGTCCAGTTTCCACTTAAGTACAATTTACTTTTCTGTAATGGAGTTGGGTGTCTGAACTTGGATTACTGGCATAAACATAGTGACAAGAGGTTCTTACTGCTTGGGCATGTCATCTCATGTCATCTATCCAGGTTGACTTACCAACAGCACCTACTGTCCTGAAGCACCCGGAATATCAGATGTTTCTGCAGACACTCAAATGTGGAGAGTAGGGACATGCAACACAACTGTCTGCAACTTAACCCTTGCAGGAGGGAAAAGGTGGAAACCTCTTACAAGTGCTCTCCAGTCTTTATGCCTGAGTCTTTTAGCCCTTTTGCCCAGGGGAGCACCACTGGTGTCCCATCATTCCCAGGAAAAGTTCCCTGAAGACAGCAGGATTTTTCCTTTCTTGGGCTGTGGTCATACACTTTGTATGAAATTCCTATTCACACTGGGGAAAATTCCATGTACAGATCAATGGCCGTACAATCTTAGGTATGCAGTCATCTGCCAGGAACAGACACTGATTTTCTTTCATAAAATGATGGAATTACCCTCTGCAAAAGGAAGATAAATCATTAAAAGCATGTTAGGACATCAGACAGGAAAATGTAAATAACCATACATAACAGCAGCTGTTCCTGATCAGGTTCCATTCTTTGATCTTTAGAAAGATGGCTATTAATTAGCAGGGTCAACACTAAGCTTTTTCCTGGTAACAGTGATCTTCTGAACCGCCCAACTAATAGATAGTTGCTTGTAGCTTTGCTATGCTAAGCTTCTCTGGGAAGGATTCTTCAGATAAATGGGATAACAAAATTACCTTAATATAAACAGTTTTGAAGTTAGGCCATATCTGCAGTAGACAGAGGATACATTTTATTGGCAACCAATCCTGAATCCTTTGAAATCTTGTATGAAATGAGTTCCAATCATACTGAAACTGCAGGTAATTGCTATTGAGATTGCAATCACTGCTTGACATTAATATCTATCTGCTGTGCCAGGTTGCATCTGCAACATGAAAGTCACCACATTACAGGCTCTAAGATTGCTGAAACACTCCTGTTAAGCTGCATTTCTGTCTTGCACTACTGGTTGGAAAAATTTTCATTGAATGCACTGGATAAACTGCAGAGTCCTACTAATGCCCACGGGATTGGACTCCACAATAGAGTGCAGTATCAGACCCTGAGGCTGGTATCAAATCCAGAACAGTCAAATCCTAAAGCCTGGCAGCAAACCACATGGCAAGTGTAAAATCCTGGATACACAATATATTCCGGGGTAGGGTCTGACTAGTCTCCAGCATGCAGTTTCTGATTCTCTTCTTTGGAATTCAGCAGGAAACTGGAACAAGTTACACCTGTAATTTAACTGTGGGTCGTAAAATTTACAGGCAACACCTTGTTGACATGGTATAATCACACAACATGTTTTCAATGAAAATCATAGCAACCTGTATGGAGGGAGTCCACTGAAGGAATGGAAAATGACCCTGATTTCTCCTGTTTTCACACAGTAATAGGGATGAGAAGGTCAGGGTCTGTGATTATGTCTCTCCTGTCACAAGACATGCAGAAGACTAGTCCATTTGAATTTGCACATATGTTTGAGATAAGCCCAGTTGGCCCAAAGTCATAGACTTAAGAATTAATGTTTCACAATTTCCATGGTCAAATGTTCAGAGAATTGTGGACATGCTGTCTTATCTAACCGCTAATGTAGTTTGACAGCAAATAGCTCATCCTCTCAAAAAGGATATGTAGTCAAATACACAAACACTTCCTCCTAGATCTGACTGGAAGAGTAGAAAAAATGTAAACTCATCTGCCACTGGTACATTGTTAAGGTTGTAGTGGTTGCATAGTTGAAAAGTATTGCATTGGATGTCATGAAGGGAAAGGTGGTATTTCAAAGACTAATCCTTCCTGTTCTTTAGCACACATGGCAGAATCATAAGATTATGTCCCATTTTCAGTACGCAAACTGGCCTACAGATTTCAGCCAGGTCTTCACCAAACTATACATCCAACTTGCTCTCCAGGACCTGTCAGTTCCAAGGCACAAATGCTAATGTCTCAGTGGTTGCTTGCAGCACAAAGGAACCATGTCAAAGCACAGTGTCTCGCTCCACACTCCCCGCTCCACTACTGTTTCTTCTCTTTCACAGCCACACTCTATGCACACATTACTTCTGGGCATGACTCGCTGCCCATCTCTCTCAAGAAGAACCTCTCATTGAGTTGGGGCTCACTGGATTGCAGAATGTTTGTGACTGTGTCCCCAGACTGAAACATTTATATAATGTGCTTGATTTGGTAAAGAAATGAGGTGCATAAATGCCTCAGCCACCTGAGCCATACTTGTTCAAAGAACCTAGCTGGAAACCAGTAAATGATGGTAGGAGTTCTTTAATCTGAATTTTGCAATTCATAACTAACGCGAACAGACTTGAGTTTTGGGTGATAACTAGATGCAATGTCAGAGCTGTATCTTACTTCTGAGTCCCTTGCAGATAATATCAAAATATTTACCTTAAAATGGGATGATATATGTCCATTTCCTAAGATGATACTTTTCTCTTCATCCTCATTCATGTCTTTTGTGCAGCCCTGTAAACTATAGCAAAACATTATCAGCTCAGAGTGCTTGTGGCACCCTGCCTGCAGTGATGCTCAGGTGCATTACAAGTGGGAATGGAAATAAAACGAAGAAATAAAACCAAATATTTCTGTGACAAGTGTTCCCTCTGTGTGGGGGTGGAGGTGATGGGTTCCTTTCTTCTTTGGGGGACCGAAGCCCTGAGTTTATAGTATCTAACTGTGAGGGGATATGACATACAAATATTGTGTCTTCCTACACCTTCTCTGCCCTCCTGCCATCCATGACTTATAGACAGAGCACTGCTTGGCCCTCTTCTGCAGCTCCTAACTCTCCGTCTCCAAAAGGCTTTATTTCTGCCGAGGGAAAAGGAGGCTAAGAGGTAAAAAATGTGGGGATGTATTTGGAAGAGTGAGCTGTGTAGTTCTTTCTGCTGGCTGCAATTTTACACACTACTACCGACTAGTGCATAGCAACAACCAACAACAGGGACTTCTCTATATCCCCTTCAGTCCGAACACTAAGTACTAAAAACAGATGCTAATTGTATGGTTCCAGAAAAAAAGAAAAAGAACATGCTGGGGTGACTCAGGACATATTCCCGCTGTTGTGCAAGGACAAATAGTATTTAGATATGTGGAGATTTGTCTGTGGTTAACTGTGGCTTGTTTAGGGGCAGCGGAAGGGTATGCATGTGTATGCAAAATCTCACAAGCACCACCCTGAACTATTTTAAGTCTTGGAGATGAAACTGGTGATTATCTTCTAAGTTGTTAGCAAATGACTATTCAGTGCCATGGTGGGACAAACTGAACTCAGTGACAAATAAAGAATGGGATAATAAACAGAATTTAATGTGTTTCTTTGAAGCATAAAACTTGCTACAAATTACATATCATTAAACAAAGGTATAAAAAGTTATTGGAAAACAGAGGGTGGCAACACTCTGACAAAAATGTAAATGTGACTCTGGTGCATATATTTTTACCTGAGGGAAATCAATGCCTGTGAAAACACTCAAGTCAAGAATGCTTATGAAAATGAAAACACTCAAGGCAAGAATTTATTACCCTGCAATTGTATTTTTTACTGTATTCTCAAATATCCAGTCAAGTGATAGGAATGCATTGCTCAGGATTGCAGTCACCCTTCTTTCAGTGCTTGACTGTAAGCTCTGTCAAGGAACTTAGGACAATATTTTACACCTCAGGCTAGACCCTTTAGTTTGTAATGAGGCACCTAAATAATTAACATCATTATCTTAGCAAATAAGCACATGAACAGAAAACTTCTTTAGAAAAGTTAACTGAAGTTGCTGATTTAGGTGTCTTGCAAGTACAAAAGCCTGACAATGGTGTTGGGAGCCTTCCAGTACCTTCAGTTACTTTAGTTGGAGGAATTATTACATGATATTGCATGCTGCAGCTGGTTTTTGTCACTGTAAAACTCCACATGCTGGAGTCAGGTTATTAATTAAGAAATATTTTTTTGGCACTCTGGTGTGACTTACACCCAAAAAGGACCTGCAGCATGCATAGGTTCCAAGCAGTTAGCTTCCCCAAGCCCTTTGAAGTGTTTCCTTGAATGTTTGAATAACAAAAGCTCTCATAGAAGAGTTAGTCTTTTCCTTGGTACGGTCCTTCCTTGTCTCACCTGATCTAAATTCTGTCTTTAGGGCATCTTCTTCACCTTTTGGACAGACATAATTCTTTCTATATGCTCTAAACTGCTAATAGGTTCGTGTATACAGACTGTAAGTGGTTAGCAAGAAGGAAAACTATTTTTACAGCCATCAAAAATTAAAATTACGCTCCTGACATCACTTTCACAAACTAAGCCTTCAGGTTATGAGGTCTCATTTCTTGCAATGCAATGTCAGGTTCGTTGCTAAACATTATGCTACTTTCCAGTTCTAATCTCCAGGCTGCAAAATCCTGCATTACAATCTCCGGGCCAGACAGGACTGCTGTCAGGTTGAAGCCTGGAGTGAAAGAGGAGTGGCAGGGTATAGTGGAGGTATAATCCCTCTAGGACTCTGCAGCAGTGGGAAGCTGCCTGTGGTGTCCAAGGCCATAAGACCAGTAGTAATCAGCAACTTGCCAGTGGTCACCAAAAGGCTCCTAATGACAGAAGGCCACAACTTTCTGGTCTCTGGCTTTGCAGTCCAGAGTGTAACTGTCCATGGATGGATGGAATTACCTTTATGCTGTGCCTGAAGACATTAATTTATTTTCCTATAATGCATTGTCCTATCAGGGCTAGGTATGGAGGTACAATCTGTATATTTACATTAATTATTAAGAAAACTGTGACCTGAATATTTGTAAGAAATGTCTCTGGCAGGCCTAAAGATCTCCAGTTCCTCTGCCTGTGTACATTTTGGGGCTGCTGGTGTGACTGGCAAATGAAGAACACAATATTTGCAGAAATCAAGACTTGCTTCCAAACTTCTAGCAAATTCATGGCAATAGCAGGCACAGAATCAACAGTGGCATCCCACTGTGCTAAAGAAGGCTGGGCACTCTGCTTGTGGGGTCCTCTGGTATTTGGGGCAACATCTGTATTGTCCTGGTCTTTTAAAGCTCCAGATGCTGTTAGGCTGATACCTGTGCACATGAGCTTTCGTTAAAAAACAAAATAGTAATTTAAAATCAAGTCTTCATTATGATAACAAGAAGTTTGAAATTGCAAACCCTAAATGACCTCAAACCAAGAGGAAGCAAAGGCAATACTTCTGGTTTACTTAGAACTAGAATTTTTAATCCAGCTTTTGGTGGATGCCCAGCAATGGTCTCAATTTCACTCAGTTGTTTGGCTTTCCCTGCACATGTCCTGCCACTGGAACACAGTGTCCAACTTTGCTTCTCCTACCAGGGCTGGTGGAGCGAGAGGGTTTGCCACTGTGCAGCTTATATTTACACTGGCTGCACCACGGGCCATTTTTGTGGTTCTTTCCCTCCTTCTTGCCAAATACTTAGGTTTCCACTGCCAAAAATAAAAAGATGGGGTGAGTGAAGGGTTATGGGGTGAGTGAAAAGCAAAGATGGGGTGTATGATGACAAAGGGAGCAGAATTGGGAAGTGTGGGGGAGAAATGTGGAAGAGGAGGAAGTTGAGATATTGGGAATGCATGTAAGACTCAAATGCTGTGTGTCATTGAACCTCCAGCCTTTCCAAGACAGAGATCTAAACAACATTATTTTTGTCTGGTTACTATAAACCAATAAACAGGAAGTGTGTTACAGTAATAAACAAAGGACAGGAAAAAGGAAACACCACTAATCAAACAGGAACACAGCCTGGGAACATGAAAAAGGAACAAACAAGAGTTATGTTTTACCCCATTCTCACTTGGGATTGAGAACGATAATGAGTATGACAAAACACGTGACAAAAAAGAGACACAAGTCCTTGTGGCAGGACAGAAACAAGGACCAACATTCTCAGAGACATTTTGGGCCTTGTTTCCTTCTAGGAAAGAGGATAGGAGCTCTTGGTGCAGACTCTAGCTGCTGTTCTACCTGTTACACTGGAAGTTTTAAAAGTCTGTCTGCATATGAAACTGTAACTACCTCACCTCAGATCCATCTCTTGTCTTTTGCACACATTTGCATCAACAGAGTGAAGCTATTTAGCATGAAAACATGTACAATACTCAGCAGTCACCAGAGCTAGGCTGTGCTCATGCTGGATGGAAATGGAAAATATAAATTTGTTTTCACTTTTTATACATACATTATATATATATACATACATATATATATATATATATATGCATTTTTTTGGTGCAGGAACATCCTATTTCCATCATTTCTATGTTTTACTTCAGGGCTAGGGAGTATCCTTTACTGTAGTCTCTGTTCTTTTTTCATATGGTTGTTCTGTGTTTTAGCCACAAAAACCTCTTTAGAAAACAGACTGTTTCTGTAGAGAAACTTTAGTCAAAAATAAGTCCAGGTGTTCCTCTAGATGTTTTTCCATGAGGTTCATCCTGAAAACAAAACTACTTTCTTGGAAATATTCTGTTACAAATTTGATTGGTATATGATTCAGTTAATAATTCTATGGCTTTATGTTGCACCTAAAACACAAAGGTGAATAATGAAGAACCATTTGGATTTACTTTCTGCAAATAGGATATTCATGAATAAAATGCTAAAAGGAGAAAATGAGCTTCCAGTGGATAAAAGCTATCAGCATTTGAAACACACGATTGTTCTTCATTAATGACCTAGATAATGAGGCAGACTGTGCCATCAGCAAGTTTGTACAATAGCAGCAGGAGTGGATGATGCACCAGATGGTTTTGGTGCTGTTCTGGGAGACTTTGACATACTGAAGAAATGAGACAACAAGAAATTTAGGAAATTCAAAAAAAGCAAATGGGGGTTCCTAAGGTACTTAGGCCATAAGCAGGCACTGTGGTGGTACCCACTGAAAAGATAAGAGGCAATGGGCAGACACTAAAATACAAGGAATTCCATTTAAACATAAGAAAAAATATTACTGTAGGGGTGATCATACATTGGCATGGGTTTTTCAGAATGGTTGTGGGGTCTCCATCCTTGGTGGTATTCAAAAGCTGACTGAGCAACCTACTTTAGCTGACTCTGCTTTGAGCAAGGGCAGGGGTTGTCCTTGATGATCATGAGAGTTCCCTCGCAGCGTTAACTACTTCGTGATGGTGTAAAATTAAATAAAAAACCACCATGATAATGACAGGCTGAAGATAAATGATTGTCAATTCACAGTGAAAGACAAGAAGGGGAATATTTTGCAGATCACCTCTGACTGCCTCACTTCTGAAGGTACCCAAAAAGCAAGGAGATGCTGCTGAACAGTGCTCTGGAGGTACAGGTGACTGGACAGTTCACATAAGAAGGGACTAAGCAGTTGAAGGAGCAGTCTGAGGCTTCATCCACCAGACGCTACAGATGGCTGAACCAGGAGGCAGTGGGTGAGGCAATTCATGGGTTCTGGAATGAGAGAAAAGAAGTACAGTTGGAGTCTCAGCAGGCTGTTTGGAGAGGGTTTACGTGCTGGCACAGTAGCTGTAGAGATACGGCTGGCCCCTACTGTGTGCCTCAGTCCTCTTAACTCTCCTGAATGAATACAGGGTTGTGTCCAGCCCAAATGGATGCTGAGCTGCTTGGGAACAGGCATGGGTCTGGCATGAGGGATTTCTCATTCAGCTCTGGTCATCACCTGCTTCTCTCACTTTTCCTCCCAACTGGCTTTAGCTGATCATCCAATTCCTACCAATCATGGCAAAATTACTTAGATACTCCTCAAGCAGCTCTTTGGAAAGTACTACCCAGCATAAGAATGGCAGAAGGATGGGCTGAAGCATATCCATTTCCCTGTCTCTTTTGGGTCCTTGTGCCAGAAGATAGTACTGTGGAGGTCTGGAGAAAAGAGACTAACCAGGGCTGATACACACAACCTGCATGACCTTCCCATGTGGTAGCTTAAAGAAAGGATTGAGATACCACTCCATCAGAGACCAAAGTATTTGCAGCTTCCAGCTTAGCAGCAGGCTGTGCCTATAGCTATATTACTCCATCAGGGAGATGTGTGCTTGCTTTGCTCATGGTCAGGATGAAGGAATTGCTTCACTGCTTTGCTGGGAGCATGACTCTGACAGGCTGTGAGCCCATTTTATAGATCTGCATCTTCCCTGTAAATGCCCCAGATTCAATCAATAGACATGCCTTTAACTGGCATGAGAAGGTAACTTCAGGTGTTCCCTGCCTTCAGCTCATTTAAGCTGTCAAACGCAGACCCTGTTCCTGAGTTTCTCTCACCATTGCTGTCTCTGTTTGTTGTCTGGTTTTGCCTTCCCAATACAGGGAAAAGCTTTGGCAGAGTAGCATGTGGGAAGAAATAAGAGGTTCAGAATGGACAGCCCTGCCTACATGTCAAATAATTTCATTAGGCTTGATCAGACTGAGCAAAGAGAATGTAATTAAGCTGATTTCACTTAATTTGTGTATTAAAGGGACTCATCCCTGCTAAAATGGCAGCAACAGGAGAAACCACAAGTTTTGCCTACATGAAACCATGCTTAGATCATGAACAGAAATAACAAGTGTGGTGAGCAGGACATCTCTGACTCTGAGCACACAAAATACTGTACATGGTTCATCTTCAGAGCACATAAGGATATCAGCATGTATCACCAAGTATGTCTGTGTTTTAAAATGCTGGTAAAATATGGTTCTCAGATATATGAGCCAGATCTACAGCTTTAATAATGTAGCACATTTTCCTTCAGGTCATAGTTTGAACCCATGCCTGATTCAGATAAAACTTCTGACACTCAATTTTTTTGTTGATCACAAGTATGAAGGATTTTGGTAATAATGGTTGAGCACTCACACTGGCCAAGTGCACAGCAAGCAAATGCTTTATGCAGTCCATTTCTTCTTGGTACTATTACTAAAACAATTTAAAGCTTAATTGGTCTTTTAAGTTCTTGGCTAGGCTCTCATTCTGATGTCTGAATGAAAATAAAATGAAAAAACTCTAATGAAAAATTCCTGACAGATGTTTTGTGCCACTAAGCTGATACAGGTGCAATACACCATTTCACTAAAGCAAATTTCTCTGGCTCTGAAAAGTTGAGACATTTATTCTTGAGTCCAAATTTTAAAACCTTTAAAAATCACATGTTAGAAGTAGAAACCTGGGAGTAAAGCAAACCAAAGTCTGCATGAGTTAGTTTTGGCAAAATTAGTAAAGAAAACAGAACAAAATAAAATATGATCAAGGGAAGGGGAAACCCACAAACGTAAAGGCACTTACGGTGTAATTTTTTCAAAGCAGATTTTCACCAAAAACTAGTGCATAAACTCAAAACTTCATTAAAACAGAAAGCCTGAAAGGGTTTAGTGGACGGGGCTCTTGTTTATTGCATGTGGCTGTGATGTCAGTCCAGGTGAAGGCTGTAATGGAAACAGTTCCAAGATTTTAGTCCAGTTTCTTTGACGGTTAACCCAACATCACAAACACATCAAGTCATATAACACCCATGGGCAAGGCCAGGGTTCCTTCCATACAGAAAGCCCTAAGACTGTATGGACAGTATATATACTAAACTGCAAGTAATTTGTGGGACAGTGGCTCAGTAAACATAGATTAAAATATTTTGATGCATTTTATCAACAGTTTGGAAAAGATGAGTTCCCAGTCTTTCCAGAAAGATGCATGCGTCTGTCTTCAGCGTGAAAAATATTCTCCAGGTGTGAATGCCCATAGTATTTGCACAAACAAGTACCTGAGGACACCTGATTTGCAGTTCAGTCCTGAGTGCTGTGCACACTCATGTCACACATGACACAGAACATTAAAAAAGTAAAGCAAACAGTATCTTTTTAGGTAATATGCTATAAACCCAGAATGGAGAAGAGGAAAAAGGGGAACTCAGTTGAGACAGGAAACTCACTCACATACCAAAAGCTTGACAAGATTTTTATGAGATGCTTAAGAGAAACTCCTCTCAGGAGGCCCCATAATGGGCCTGAATCAGCCTCCAAAATCCAAATATCTCAAAAACATCTTCGCACAAGCCTGTTCCTAAAGAAGATAAAGGAGGGGGAAAGAAAGTCCTGATTTTGATTTGGAAAAGAAGGAATATTTTCTTTCAAGATAGAAAATTTGTGATATGCTACCCCTTTTCCTGCCTGGGAAAAGAACTGCAGGGAAATTTTCTATTAACACTGTTATAACTTCACCTGGGTTACAGGAATTGCAACAGGCCTTTTTTAAGGCTCGGCCACCGTGCACTGAGGGAACTGTCACACACATGTACACACAAAAGGCTGCATTACCTTATCATGGTGTAGGCACCACAGACTTATCAAAATACCTGTATTAAATGCAACCCTTTGCTAAGGAGGTCTTCATGCCAATGTTTCAGGAAGGAAACCTGTCTCTTGCAAAGCATGCATTTCAGATTTCTAACTCAGGCTGTCAGGGGTGCTCTGTGCTCCCCCAGCTCTCCCTGACCACATTTTCTCTCATGTCCTGAACTAACAGCAGAGGGGATCCACTACTCCCAATTAGTACCTGGATATCTTGTCAGACACTGTGTATGGAGTCCTGTGGGCCTTCTGGGAGCTGAAATGCTGATTGTGAAGCCAGTGGAAAGTGCTGGGGGACAGAGCAAGACTCTGGGGCAGGTTGGACTTAACTCTGCTGGCTGGATGCATTTACCTCTCAATAGTCATCAGCATGTGCCTTTTCCTCAGCAGAGGTCCTAAAACCAAGTCAGCCCCTCTTCATGAGAAGAGGGTAGTGTTATTACTTATTCTACATATACTGAATGTCCCTTTTGGGGAAGGTGGGGGGCAGATTCTCATGTCTTCCACAGGTTTCACTTGTTAGATGAATCATGAGGAAACACCTTTGCCAGGAACACTGTGTGTCAGACCCTGTTGACAGCATGAACAGAAAACACCTAGAGAAGCAGACCTGCAGGCAATGTAGATCTGCTAATAGCTTGTTTAAGAAGGGCTTAAACATGTAACAGCATGGACATATCCACACTTCAGTTATGACATGCTGAGAGGCAGTAATTTGGGCAGGCAGACAGATCCAGTGCCTCCCCAGGCAGGTGTGTTGGAAAAGCCGCTTGGAGATTTGAGGGCTGAGTTCAGGTAGCTGAAGTGGGCAGGTGGGTGCCTCAGCCTCTCTGGGGCCTGATCCTCCCATGGTTTGCTAAATACAGAGTAGGAAACTGAAATTGTTCTGCACGAGTGAAAGAGAAATTGTGCTGTTAGTAAAAAAACCCCCACTGTTACAAGTCTTTGTGATTTCTGCAAGGAAGACATTGCCACAAGCCCAGGCAGCTGTATCCCAGCACAACCTTTAGAGACAGATTTCTAGAGCTCTGCCACTGCCCTCCATTGAGCGTGAGCTCCCCCAGTGCTTATGCAGTAGCATGGAGCTTTATTCAGACTCCAGCTAACCCTCAAATACCCAACTCTAGATGTATTTTCCTAACCCATATTTCTCATCTCTGTGGCAGTCTTTGGCTCTGGTTTGTAAAAGCCAGCACCAGAAGAAACCATGTATTATATCTTTTAGTTCTGAATTTATTGGGTGATTTTCCATCTGTCAACACCAGCCCCTCTGCAAAGTGGGAAGTTAGAAAGACTTCTGCTAAGTGCCACCTAAATAAGCTACCACTAAATTCTGCTAACTGAGCATTTTTGCACAATGTATGAGGGACTCAGATTTGCCTGGTGGCTGAAACTGACCCAGACAGTCCGGGTTTGCAGGCAAGTGCTGCTCAGGTCCAGACCTGAGCACTAAGTCAGCCCTAGGCTGAAGTAGTCAGGAGACCACAGGATGGTGCGGTGCTTTGGTTTGGGTACACACAGATTCAGCAAGTCCAGGGACACAGAGTACAGGCCCTACTAACAAAGGCAGAATAGAACAAATCCTGAGGTCTTCCGTAATTCAACAGCTTTGTAAATGTAAATGACTATTGCTAAATTGTACAGATATTCCTTGGATTTTATTTAGAATTAGAAATTTTCATAGAATTAGATAAAGACTTAGGTTAGTTAGGACCTTCAAAGACTGAGTAAAATTATCTACATTTGAAAGCCAAATGCTGTAGGCCATATGCTCATTAATCCCTCCAATCATCTTCTCCACAGATAAGTAGCAAACACATGTGCAATTCTAAACATTTCTGCAGTTTTAAACCAAAGGAGAAACTGGTGCTATTTTGAAATAATTTTTTGATGCTTTATGGACAAGAAATGTAAGCAGAATGTCACTTGTGTCATGGCCAGCATGTGAGGGGAAAGAAGAGATTGCTGGGCACAGCACAGCTCTACCTCAGAAGTCCTCTGAGTCTTGAGAAGGTCCCCCGAGCTCTCCTTCCCCATAAGCATTAATTTGTTTGTTGTTATTGTAAAGTATTTATACTTTTTAGCATCTAATAACAGTTATGCATTTGCTATTACACCTTTGTTGGAAATTTAATCTGTGCTGTTCTTAGACTGAACTATTGCTTTATTAGGCAATTCCAAATAAATAGCCTTAAAAAAGAAAATATCTTTTTCTCAAGATTATTTTTTAAGAGAAAACAAATGCAGTTTTAAAAATGTTGTCTGTGTTTCTAGCCTCATTTTTATGTTTCCTTCCTTCAAACTAATTGCTGATTCCTGACCAGTTCTGTTTCCCAGTATCCCATCTGAGCATCATTACACTCTGGATGTATTCAATCACCTTTTTTACCACCTCAGAAAGAGGGGCTAGTAACATATTACTTTCTCTAGCTTACTCTTATTCAAAGAAAAACAATATGTTACTATAGGGACCAATATTTTTTTTATTCTGGCTATTGATGTTATCATCTGATATCCATCAATGAAGCCTTTTATTCTGTATACATCCATGTATAATACAATTGTCTGGAGAATCAATGTGAACTTTTAAAAATAATTAAAACACTGTACAAGCTCCTTTATAGGTGATAGGAAGTGAAAGCCTTGTGCAATTAAAGTATCAGAATTGGTTTGGTTGGGTTCCCAGACGTGCTTATTCCACTTCTCTCGCAACTCTCTGAAGACCTCCGTTTGGCTCAGCATAGCAAGTCTATTAAAAAACTCCCCCGTGACATCCATGTTAGCGCAGAACTGCTTGGCTTCTAGAAGGATTCCAGAGTTTGAATGTTTTCCTGTTGGATGCTGGGCTGTGACATCACCTTGTCCCAAATCCTATCTTTCTGGTTTAAACTGCTCTGCTTTCCCGTGCTTACTGCAGTTTAAGCTCCCCCGGCAGCTTGTTCATTCAGTGGAGAAATTTTTGACTCCTTCATCTGAAGTCTATCAAGCAAACCTTGGTTATGTAGCGTGAGGGGAGGGCTTTATTTGCTGAAGTCTGCCTCTCAGGGGAAGTTTATGGGCACATTTGAAGAACTGAGGATGTTTTTGTAGAACAGAAGCCAAGTCAACCACGATAAGACCCTGCGGAGTGGAACACCAGGGTATTTTCGGTGTTTAGTTAAACTCACATATCTGTGAGTTATTTAAAATGTTGATTAGATTTTATTGAAGACTTGTGATTCCATTTTCTCCAGAGGCCTATAAACATGAGGGTCATCTTAGTCTATGAACAACTCATATTCCAACGCCAAGATCTAAAATAAACAAACAAAAAACTCCAAAATCTAACTAAGACAATAGTTGAGATTCTAAAGATCTATAAATTAATAAGCATTCCAAAATGAAGAGAGGGTGAAGTCTAGGAGAGTAAATGACTTTCCAAAACAATGTGCTAAGCAAGCCAAGGTCTGATCCAAGGCTTGCTGAAGGCACTGAAAGTACTCTCTTAAGTTGGACGTGAATCTAAGGGCTCTGCTACATCCAATAGCACCACAAAATATAGGAAACTGTGACTCAAATGGCATATTATGGTCATTTGGACACAGGACATTTGGAAGGACTATCTACTTTACGGAAAAGAACAACAAAGAACTTCAATTTTATATAAGTGAGACTATCTTGACACAAATCTGTGGTGTAGCAGAAGCTACTAGTGGCAATCATTACTTAAACAGTAATAGGAATCCTTGCTTTAGTTTGTCTCATCAACACAAACAGAAAAAGCCCACAAATACATAGGGCAGAACTACTTCCAAATTCCTGTCTCTCCTTGCTGAGTGGATGCTTGTACGGTGCGTGCAACAGGTACAGCAGCATGTTGTGCTCACCAACCACTGTGCTGAGACTGCTACCCTGTTGAAATGTGCTGTTCGCTATACAGCTACCATACAGCTAAGAAATATTCATGCTAAACATTACTCCTGTTGGAAACAACCTGCCATGTCACCAAAAGAATTACAAATGTGCAACAATTCCATATACTTTGAATCCAAAATACTCCACGATTTACAAAACTACTAGTTCCATCATTTCCAGGAAATCTGCCCTGCTTCTTGCCCTTGGCTGACATGAATGAATTTCATTTCCATTTAAGCCACACTGTTTTCTTGTGACAAACACAGAAACACAGAAACCGCTCTACTTTCTGTAGCAGATACTGTAGTCATCTACATATGTAAACTATGGAAACACAAATATAATACTTTGCTAGTTGTACGTTGGATCTTTTCCTGTGCTAAGCTTCTCTGTTTCTGTAGGACTGCAATTTCACACCAGTTGTGTATCTGCTTTAAACAGCCACATAAATAGAGATCCTCTGGGGAGGAGAAGAGGGGAGTGTTGCAGTTGATGGGATTTTGACCAGATCATCCACAGTGAAGAAAGAATTGTGCGTGGTTATGACAGAACAGAATAAATTTGTGGGTTTAGATTTCTAGAATTAGTCTAAAAATCTTCCTCTAATTGAAGAATTTTTTAAAAGTCAACCTATTCTAAGTCTTAAAATTTGCAATATCTTACTCAAAACAAAACTGGAAACCTAAGCATCTAAAGATGCACTTCGGATTTTCACATACTTGTATCTAAATTCATGAGCACCCATCTACTACTCTTGACTATTAACTAAAAATAAATAATATTAGGAAAAGACAATTATTTCTCAGGGTTTTTTTGGTTTTGGAAAACGGAACTTTCAGAGTATTCTAGGGTATTTTTGCCACATATGCTATGTAAAGGACTGTGAGAAATATAACTTCAAGAACCAGGGTTTTTTCGGTTCTAGAGGTGAGGGATCAAGCAGCCAGCCAAGAAACACCACAGAGGAATGTGTTGAGGGAATAGCAGTTCAGGTAGATGGTTTGGCAAGTTTCCTTGTCTTGCACTGCTAAATTCCAGAGGCCTGAGCTTGCCAGGACTCAGTGCAGCCTTCTGCATAAGTTACGGCCCGATGGGGCTCCCAGATTCACTAGACTCACACACCAGAAACCTGCGAGCAATGCTGCAAAAAATGTAACTCTTCGAAAACCAGATGCAGCCTGCAGCAGCAGAGAGGCTAGTATTGATATTCTCACAGTATGTCCAGAAAATCCCACCTCATCAGCCTCTTGCCATCAGCATTTTAAGAAACCTTTCCAGAGTCTCCTATAAATTATTATTTTTCTGGAACAATATGCCTTTCATGGAGTGGGATAGGTTTTGTCACAAAATACAAGACACTGAGAAGTTTTCATTTTCTTTTAAAATGCTTTAGAAGTTCTGCAGTAATTTGTTCAGGTCACTTTTTGGCTTTATCCTTATCTAATTTTGTGAAATGCTTTCATAAAGGAAATAATTCATTAATGGTTGTAGCCCTTAGCACAGGCATAAATGAGGAAGGGAAGTCTGGGTTCCCTGTTGCTGGTGATGGCAGTACATAGGAAATCCTTGCCCAATCCTCCCACCCAGTACTTGGCACGGGACATGGTTGGAGAGCAAAAGGTCAGAGCCTGGGGAAGCGCTGTATTGAAGGTGATTACGATTTATTAGGGCTATACACAAACAAATCCTTTGCACTAATTAGGGAGACTGGCAGAGGAGGGGGTAAATTGCAGCTGAAAAGGAAGATAGGAAGGTGAACTGATAAAAAGTCTCCCTGACCAGCAGCTTGCAGGCACTGCTGTCAACACTGCCTGGTTTCCATCCCATGCTGAACTACCAAGTTAAAATCAATGCTGCCCATTGCATGCCACGGTCTCAACAGGACCCTCATTTCAGCTGTCATCTCTAGAGATTTTATTCAGCAGGAATGAACCTGAGCAATATAAAGACAGAGAAACAATGGGGACATTCCATAGAATTCTCAAAAAGTTTATCCAGAAGAAAATACAGGCTGTGTGGCTTTGGATTACTTGTAGGTTGTCTCTGTAAAGTACTGCTACAGGGAAGAACCAAGACTTTTCAAAAGAGCAAAAAAGATCCTTTATTAGACTCTTTCCTTTGGCATCTGAATATTAATTTGCCTTATGTTTGGAGTGACAGAACCAGGTTTTCCTACTTTCACTGAACCTCAAAACTCTCTGTGATGGAAAATTCTCTTGTTTAATCTTTTCACAGTGGCTTACTTGGTCTTTAGCTTTGCTGGTTCACTCCTGTTTCTATAGTCTCCATTTGTAAAGCACAGCCAGTGTAGCACTGTCTTAAAATTTGTTCACTGTTCTTGTTACTAGGAGCATGATTTCAGTGATGAATGTTTATAACACAGCTTGAGGAATTTCATCCTCCCCTGGTAAACTGTGTAGGAGATTGCCTTAATGGACAAAGAAAAATGTCTGCTGGACTTCAGCCAGAACCTTGGACTTGCTTATAAAGAAGAAAATACAAGTATAACCTTTTGGTGTTGTGTACAGAAGACATGTTTAAAAAAAAATTCACCTCTCTTCTCACAAAATAAAATGGAACCAGTAAAAGATTAATGTGTTTTTCACTATTTTATGTCAAATTGCTTAGTTGTGACAAGTTTAATTCCGCTTCTTGATCACGTGTCTTACAAGGCTGTACTGCTCTATTTTCTCCTACAAATACCTCTAACTGGGAAAATAAATTACAGATGGCTGTAAAAAACTGAGGACAACTTAGAGTTCTGAGAAGAAAAAATGGTCATAGGCTTTATTCACATGTGTAAGGAGTCTAATTTGAAACAGCAAATCAAAAGCTCCAGCCCAGTTTTAACTTCCCTGAATAGTTTACTTGAGCAAGACTTGGGACATAAATTCAACAAAGCCATGATGTTAGTTTGATTTATGCTTGTGCAGTTTGTTTAATCAGGGCCTGAATAAAGACTTTGGGATTTGAGCTGTTCTGAAGGCTACGTGAGACTGGGTGCTCCTGTGCTTAAGTTAAATTCCCTATTGAGTAGTTTCTAACCTACACTGGAGAGAAGCAGCATCACCCTGTGTTTTCTGGCTAATCTGTTGTGTTGCATTTATGGTAGAGGAAATATATGTGCTCGGGGCTATATTGAAGAATGGCCACTAACAGGTAGAAAACCTAAAAATATTCATGCCAAATGGTTGATGAGGATTTTGCTGCTTGCTGAAATAACCTGTAGATGCCTAGCAGTTATAAAGAAGAGTTTCAAACAGGACATAAGCATTGCTGAGCTAGCAGCCAGCGTGCACTAATGCCTTTCTCAGCCTGAGAACAGTAACTGAGAACTATGAATCACCCTCTGTGTTTCTTCCCCTCACTCCCTGGTGGAGGTTAACTGTATTCCCAAGGAAAATGTTATGTGCCAGGAGTGGAAAAGAACAGCAGCAGTAGTCCCATGTAGCTGATGGAATGATTAAAAGTTGATGGGTCCCTTCTGCCAGTGCATCTCAGAAAAGGAAGACAGGATTTCTCTTTTTCCTTAGAGCACCTTATCCCTGCTGCTGCTTCTGGGTTGGAGAAGGATGGATGTTCTTTCTGCTGTTGGCATTGCTTGACGTGCTCTGGAATAGAAGACCGACTGCTCTTTGTTTCATTGGAGTAAAGAGGCCTGGAGAACCAGAACATGTCTCCCACATTTCTAGAAAAGACTACCCATCCAAAGTGGAAATGTGACCTTGAACATACCCCCACCTCTCAGGTTCCCAGGTTCCCTCACGTTCCCTATTGAGCTGTCAAGAAGCCCAGAAAGCATGTGAGCTGCCGATAGAGAAAGCCAAGTAAGCCTGCAGGGGAAGCAGACAGCTTGGGATCCTGCCTGGCTTCTCTCACAGCCAATGTGCTGCTCAGAAACCTGTCAATTACAGTTTGGGTTATTTTTTTTCCCAGTGGAGAAATCTGCTGTCAGAAATTTCCAGCCGGCTCTGCTCTGTGCGGTTACTGCTGCTCCAAATGGGAAGGCCAAAATGGCCCTGAGAGCCTCACACAGGGAAGGTGCAGGGCCTTGGGAGACCTGGCATTACAGCAGGTCTGCAGTCCTGGCTGCCACAACCCAACCATGAACGCACTTCCGAAATGTCAGATGTTCCCTCCAGAATTACGTATGCATATTCACTCTAGTGTGACTGCCAAAACAGCGTATGTGCCTTGCCAGGGACTTCAAAGGCTTTTGTACAAGACTGTAGTCCTCTGATAAAAAGTTCTGCTTCTTATTAGAGTCCTAGTCCTGGTCAATATTCTTTGAATTTAAGAGGAAAGTGAATTCTTCTGGGTTTTTTGGGGGTTTTTTTTTTGGGCACAAAGAAGGATATTCTTTTTTTTAAAATTAAACTGTTTAATAACTTGCATTTGTTACCTTGCCTGTGTGAAATAGCCAAGCTGGACAGTGGCATCTGTCTGAAGTATACAGAACTACCAAAATTACTGGGTCCAAAACTGTTACCACTGAAGTCGGGCTCTTCAAATGAATCAGGACAGTGTTCCGATGAGTAATATTGTAAAAGGGTTACTATGACTGGCCAGTTCAGGTTACACAACAAATCAATTACCATGTTATTTCCTTAAATAATAACTTTCCATGTACTCCCTTTTCCATATATTAGAAAGTGAAACATGATGCAAATTATGACAAAACATTGTGAAAATATCTGCTTAGTGCAATAAGGTTTTCACCTTCTCATGGTATTTAGAAGTAGATATCACAAAGGAAATGAAGTAGAAGCTAAGTAGTAACTTGGCTGTTTAAACTAAAGTGCCTATAATGATGTTTTCTAGCTCAGTTTGAACTAATTTTTATTATGCCTTACTGTTGAACAGTGATTATGGTCTTAGAACCATCACAGATAAAGATGGCCATTGCCTTAGAGAAATTAAAGTATTAAAAAAAAATAAAAGAAAGAAAGATGCAGATAAGAAAAAATGCATTGAGAAACCCATGTTTGTTTATAAATACTGGCCAAGCTTGTTTGCTGCACCAGTCTGCTGTTCAGTACAACTCTTGAGGAGAAGGCAGCCAAGATAAGCAGGGAAGTCACCACAGCTTCGTGATATTCTGCTCATCCTCCTGTTTCAGCTCAAAATAGATTGCAGGACATTTTGCCAAAGATTGAAAATAAATTCACCGTTTTTACAACCAAAGAGATAATGAGGATCACATGGGCTGGCCTCCCATATAACGCAATCCAATACGTGCCTCAAATAATTTCTGTGACAAGGATGTCTTGCAAGTGGCAGAGGTCAGTATACCCTAGGCACATAAAGAGCAAAACTGAAGTCTACAGCCTGAAGCAGTTGGACAACTACTGACACTGAACTTGAAGATTTGTTCCCTTTTCAAGGGGCCTTTCTCCCCACAGAAGTTACAGAAAACCTAGTGCTAGGTACCCTGGTGACACATGTAAATTCAGGAGGTAGGAATCCAGGTCATGACCACCTTCGTTGCAGAGACAAGCATTTAAAATTTTACAAAGGCTTTCTCCACCTTCTTTGCTTCTACCTCTACTTTTCATTTGTGCTTATTCTACTTCTGAGCATCTGTTCTACTGCTTCCATTTCTCTTTGATTTTTTTTTTTTTAATTTAGAACTCGAAAGACACAACACTCTGAGCTGAGCTTTTCTTATTAAGGGACAGCTTACACAGAGCCACACCATGACAATGCACTGTCATTCAGATCTACACTAGAAACGAGCATATACCACAAATACATGCTGCTCTCTTAACTAGTCCTGACATAGCTGTTAGTCTCCCTCTGGTACAGGTACAGGATACAGTATTGTCTTTCCTTTCTCAATTCGTATCTCTTGTACCCTTTCTCCTACAACAATTGCAATTAGCGATGCGCTTCCGTAAGATGAGCCAAATCAGTCGCTTTTCTCCTTCAGCTCCTGGCCACGTGCTCCTTGCCGTTTTTCTCTCAAAGGCCTTTGCCTTGAGCTGATTCAACCCAGCAACCTGGCAGAACAACAAAAAAACCGGCCGTTTTCTCAGCCAAGGCAATGAGCTGAGCGGGCTCATGAACACTGGATTCAGCGCAGGGAAGGATGTAAAAGTACAGCTTTGGATGGCAGCAGGAACCCGTGTCCGCTGCCATCTGATCTCTCCAAATGCACCCGCGAAGCACCCGGACGAGTGAGGAACACCGGGCATGGGTGTGCTTTAGGACGTTTCCTCCGGGCTCGTTTCCAGGGGCGCTGCCGGGCCCTGGGAGAGGAACAGGGAGGGAAGGCGGGAGAACGACCCGCCCCTGGCGGCCGCGGCGCTCGGGCGACACCCAGTGGTGCCTATGCGGTGCGGCCGCTTCTGGGGGCGCCCGGGAGAGGCGGAGGACAGAATGGCAGTCCCTCAGGGACAGTGACCCGTGTGCCTTCTGGGCGGCTCCCAGAGCCTCTGGTGTGTGGGGAGAGGCTCGGGAACATGGTGGGTTCGGCGTCCCTCCTGCCCCAGAAGCACGCACGCCATGTATGGCGCAGTACACGGTGTGGCTCCTGTGCCCTGCTGTCCCGGGGGCCCGTCCCCTGACAGCCCCTCTGAAACAGGCAGCGATGCTGCGTCTCACGCTCCGTTGCCAGGCTGTTGTGTAAGCCGGCTCCTCTGACAGCTCGGGTCTCCTGGCTGTGCCTGTCCATGGCTAGCACGGACCGATTTGCTTTTTTGCCAGGTGTGTGCTTAGGCACGGGTACCCCTTCTCCCTGCCTCCCCCCGCCGCGTGTGATCCCGGCAGCCCTGCCCCGAGCTCCGGCGGCAGCATCCCTTGGCAGGAGGTGGCTTGCCGCTTTGGTGTTGGCAGCGTTCGGGGTGAAGAGACGGTGACGAATGGCGGTGCGGCGTGGCCGTGAGGCAGGTGGTGTCCCCGGGACGGTGTGCGGCCTCGGGGAAATCCTGTGGGCCACCTGCGCCTCAAACCAGCCCTACAAAAGCTCTGCTGTTGGGAGGGAACCGAGGCTGGTTATGGGGAGGCCCTCGATCCATGCGTTGCCTTGGAGGGAGCCAGTACCTTGTGCCCTGACCTTCCTAACCTGGTGCTGCTCGATGTACGCAGCCCCACCTTGCCCTCCAAACTCCCACTTGCAAGCCCGAAAAGCAGTTCCAAACATCACGGCCCAGAGGCGTAATTGCATCACGACACTGGCATGATATTGTTTTTAGTAAAAATATCAAGGAATTTTTAAATGTTACTGCTCAACATTAGTTTGCAGCCCCACACAAATGAGTAGACAGTACCCTGAGATAAAACAGATTTCCTGTTCTGCACATTTACAAATTCCGTTTGCACCCTCATTTGGTATAATGCTGCAGTAAGTTAAAAAATAAGTATATTTTTTAGCATTCTTTCTGTATTTTGGAGTCAGCATCTGATGCAAAATAGTGACATGGATACCTTATCTACATCATTTGATGTCTCACATGCTGTTGGCTCTTCAGAATAACTCTTTATGAGTATCAGACTTGTTCAGGGTGCAGTGCTAGATTTTATGCATATTTCAAACTTCTTGCTCGGTAGGACTTGTAGTTGTGCGAGGAATGCAGATCTATAGACTCCTTTAGAAGTGTTTTAAATATTTAAAGTATTTTTTTAAAAATAGGAATGTGTAAAAAGGATTGTTTTCACAATTGGAAGTTATACCATATTTTGGTGTATATCATATATACCATAATACTTTTGGAAATTATTTTCTCGCCCTTTGGAAGGGCAGGGCTGTATTTGACTCTTCTAGGTGTTTTGGTTGCTTAAGTCCTGCTTTCACAATCCAAGACTATTGAGTAAAATATAAAATATTTCTTTTATGAAAACAGGTGATCTTGAAAAGCTGCTAGGAACTTGGTAAAGTGGATCATAACCGTATGCAATAGAAGTCTGTCAAATATTCTGTGTGCCCATTGATGTACAAATCTGTATTTCCATGTGCTTTTGAAAACTGGAAAACATACAAACAAACCCAATAAAAACATGTTTCAGTTGTTGGTACAGTTTCTTCCTAGCACTGGAATCTTACTCTGTTGTTCTCAGAAAAAAGCCTGGTATTTCTGTTTGACTATCAAAGCACATGCCAATGAAAATACTTCTAAAACAACTATTCTGGCCAAAAATCTGCCTGTTTCATAGAAATAGTGTAATGTTGCCCAAGATCTATCTTTTCATTAGACATGGATTTTTACAATTACATATTGCACAGCCATGCAGTAGCTTTAAATAGTGTCTCTAAGAAGTGGCAATAGAAGAAACAGTTTCACTGCTTTCAGGGACAGCAGTACTGCTTATACTCCAGAATATCCTGGGAGGGATTTTGTTACTTTTGCTAAAATGCAGTACAAAATTCTGGACCACACTGAAAAGAGCCCAAATTGCAATCTGGACCACACTGAATAACGGTTCCCCATAAAACCTACTGGATTAATCACACTAACCCAGTTTTTCTAAGTTAGAATGAAACATGCAAACATTTAAAAGGCCATCATTACAATTCTTGACAATGACTCTTAATATCAACTTTTGCAATGTTGCAGATGCTGCTGCCTTTTTTCCCACAAGATAGCAGCACTGTAACTATGAATGAGCAAAAGGCTTGTGAGCCCATCACACCAAAATTCAGAAAGGCCACCTGATTTATTTACTCTTTAGGAATCTGCAGCTCAGAATCAGAGGAAAAGTTCATTAAACACCACGATGGGGTGAAAACACCAATTAAAAGAATAAAATCTACATTTACATTTTACTTTAAGACCTATCTCCTTATGAAAAAGCACATGAGGTGTCTTGAAACCATCTGCAAAACTAAAATGCTGTATACATAAATATATTTGTGTGAGTGTATATGTGTGGGTGTATTGCATACAGTAATAATATTGTTATTGTATATAGCAAAACCCTTTTAAGTGGTTAGGTGTTTGTTTACTCTGCCCCTTAACTCACCCGGTTTCACGACTTTTCCTCATGCACTAAGCTGCACTTATTGATTGTCATTGTTCAAAAGTGATCCCACAAGGAAGGAGGAACCCCTTTGCCAGCACTCAGCAATTGCCAGGAGGAGGTGGACTCCCTCCCCGTATTCACTCTGTCCTCAGTGATTGTGTAACTCACATCAGATCCTCCTACTGTAAATATGTATGTATAGAGTAGTGATTTGGGTTAGGTCAGGTGTGCACCTCGGAGGCAAATCTCCCGAACGTCCCAGCTTGGCAAGCTTTGCTTCACCATGAGCCAGGGCATGCAACACCCAAGCAGCGCTTTGGGAACATCCATTGCAGAAGCACACCCAAGGCACTGCAGCCACAAATGGGCATACAGCCCCTGTGATCCGGCTGGAGTTGGCAACAGTTAACCTGGGACACAGCATGGATGTCATGGCATCAGCACCAGCTGTTTGGCCCAGAGACCCACTCCTGTCAGTCCCTACTGCTTGCTAGTGTACATACAGCCTTAGTGGCCTAGATGGAAAGGTAAAATCAGACAGGCAACTTTTTTATAAGCTCACAAGTGGTAGCAGAGAAGAGGAGCAGATAATGGAAGAACAGACCACATCACCTGGATGATGAATTTTTTAATGTGAAATTGCAAACATCCTAGGGCCATTAGCTGATGTTTACTGGAGTTCAGGAAAGGGCACGCTGCCATTTGCAGGTGGAAACAGTAAAGCTCTTTTAAATACTTCAGTATTTTAAATAGATATAATTATATAAAATACTTCAGCTCTGAAATAGCATATTTATAGGGAAGCTGAAAAAAAGACACTTTTCATTCAGTAAAAGAAAATACAGTGGGTGAAGTGGAATACATGTGTGTACACACACATTTATAAAGAGTTTGACACTTCCTGAGTTTTGACTCCCAAGGAACATATACATATACATGTAAAATACACATTTATACACACATACTCTTTTTCTTTTTATGACTGTTCATATATTTTTCCTCTTTTTACCCAGGCGCTCCAAGGACAATTTCTGTCTGTGAAGAAACCAGGCAGCGCTGTGGAATTACATCGTATGTGGCCTTGCTTATTTTTTCCTGTTTTTGTCAACACAACATATGCAAACTCTTTTGGGCTGCCAACTCTCATCTCTTACATCAAGGAAACGGAATCATGTACCTTGGCCTAAAAAAATTAACAAAGCTTGTATAAATATATTTTGATAATGTCCTTGAGACTTCTGAAGACACAAAGAAGCAGGAACAGTATGTACTTTTTTTTCTTTTTGTGTTTGAAATGCCATGCCATCAGTGACCATTTGTACTTAGCTGAAAGTGCAGCACTGGATCCTATCAGCACAATAAATAAATAAACAGATGGTTGTGAGTGCAATTGAACTAACGAAACCAGGTTTCCTAACAGGTTATAACTTGTAGTTCTGTTCGTTCACATCTGATAAAATGTGAGCTCTGCTTTAGCTTTTCCTGTCCTTGTAAAATGCTTTTCTCCTGTGTGGATTCTCAGTTGTGCACCAAGAGATAAGCAATCTTCCCCATAGCAGTGGCTCTAATTCAGGGATTTCTTCTTTAAAAGATCAGCAACTCAAGGAAGGTTTTTAGGTTTTCTCTGTTGAATTTGATTGAGATTGGCCAAAGATTCAAAAATACTGGGGAGGAGGCAAAGATACAGTTATATTTGCACACACAGGGACATAAAGGCAGAGGCAGCCTCATCTCCCCAGGGAACTGTGCTAAGCAGTATGTCTTTATTTTAACAAAACAGAAAAGATCAGTGTGCTATTACCCATCTCCTTTGAACTTCAATTGCCTAATTTTTCATTAGGGGCATTGGACAATTGTTCAGGACAAAAGCAGCAGAGAATACTGACAAGTCTAACAGTGAATGCTTCCCTTTGAGGTAAGAGATAATTTTGTTTATTTTTATAGTAAAAAAATTAAGGAGAATTCAACCAAACTTGAAACAGTGATTCCTGACTGTTCTGACATCCAGGCAGGATTTCTGGCAGGCTGGTTGCAAGTCTGGTCAAAGGTATTTAAGCTTTCACAATGTTTGGTGACATATTAACAATATTTGACTTCATGCCTACAAGACAACTGCTGAAGTAATAAGTATGAACTGCTACTAACTCATGAAAGGTTTCTGTATTTGTTACAAGCAGTAGATTAATCTCTAGTTGGGTGTGGGGGAGAGGGAGGGGCATTTCAGAAAGAACAGCATGTCACAAAAGAAAATGGACAGAAGAATTACAGCTAAAGAAAATTATGAAAATTGTAAAATACAAACATCTTCCATACAGAAATGAAACCACCAGTAGATTATGCTACACCTTGTCTGGAAACAGCATGCATCAATTACTTGCTATGTAATGGCTCTCTAATCCACTGAACACAATCACTCAAAAATAAGCTAACTTTTCTAATATGACACAAAAATACTGTTCAAGTTCCAAATTTCCCAAAAGACCAGTAAACAGCCTGTCCTGGTTTTACAGAAATAGTGCTGTAAGAAGGCTGGTGCCCTATGCAGGTGTGCCACTGTTGCAGCACTGGTGTGCTAAGCTCATTCCTGTACATCTGCCGGGGGCCAGGGGTGGAGGGAGGCGGGATGTTCACAAGATCTTGACACCCCAAAGCTGCAGGCCTTCTTGAAACTACTTGGAGCAGCCTTTCAGTACTTCAAAGAGTCTACAAAAAAGAGGGAAAGTAACTTTTTCCATGGGCAAATAATGATAGGACAAGTGGTTTTAGATTAAAAGAGGAGAGATTTAGATTAGATGTTAGGAAGAAATTCTTTGCTCCGAGGGTGGTGAGGCACTGGCACAGGTTGCCCAGAGAAGCTATGGATGCCCCATCCCTGGAAGTGTTCAAGGCCATGTTGGATGCAGCCTGAACAACCCATTCTAGCGAAAGGTGTCCTTGCTTGTCACAGGACAGTTGGAATTTGATGATCATGAACATGCCTTCCAACCCAAACCACTCTATGATTCTACAGTTCTATGATCTTGATGTATTTCTTCTGTCACAATTGGCTGAAATTGAGCCCCATGTTCAGGACCTACCGGGTGTAGAAAGTGTCATGGTATGGCTTGTCAGAAGGACAACACATGGGCAACCTGGGGGTGCAAGCTTTGTGTTCTTAGGAAATAAGGCTGAAAATACACTAAAAATATTTGGGGATAACCATTTTATAACAGATGGTTGTCTGGACTTGTTTTTTAGGACTTCAGGTACAAAGTTTCTTTTGAGCTAGGAAAAATTCACATGCAAAAGAACAGTACTTTTCTAAAAACATTTATTTCATTTTTTTTAGAACATATGTCATATTTAGGCCAATTGAATTACATCAGATCTAGGTAAATTGATGTTTAGTTCCCCAGCTTGGAAAGCTGCTGTGTTTAGTTCCCCAGCTTGGAAAGCTGCTGTGTTCCAGCAAGTTTCTACATACATGCAATAACTCCTATGCTTCCATGCTGGTCTGCCTGAGTAAAATGGCCACAGGTAAAAAGCAAACAAGGAGATTGGGACCAGACAGGTGACCTGATTTTCATAGTTGCTACATATCCAGGCAGCTGTGGATGGTAGTTCTCCTGGGGCATTATTTTTGAAAACAGGTCCCCTCCTCTAAGGCCTGCAGCCTGAGACTGTCACTCTGGAAAATCTTTGAAAATACTCACTCTGCTTTTTGCATCCATAGTATTTTGTTTTCAGCTCTGTGCTATATTTGCCCTCCAATTAATTATCTTTTAAAAATCCTTTCCTGTTTTAATTGGCTTATAGAAAGATTTTGGCAGATTATACTGAAAAAAAAAGAAAACAAAAATTAAAGGTTTTCCAACATATTTATATTACTATTCCTGAACATTTGAAACACTATCAGCATATGGAGATTTATGTTTCCTTGTTCCATTTTAAAACACTGAGGGACTGTGTAACTTAAAACCATTACTTATAGTGAAATTTGTTAAAATCATTTGAGTTTAGTGAAGTTTCCATAAAATTGAAGAGCTTTTCATCCTTGGTTTAAAAATCTCATATTACAAACATAAGAAGAGATTATGCATTTTGTTGTTGTTGTTGGGTTGTAACTGGGAAACCTGTAAAGTACTGAAACAGTATTCATTTTTTTCATTCTAACAAATTTCTACCTTTGTCTTGGTTTGTAGTTTGGTGTCATAAGGCTAGTTTCATCCTCAGGTTCTTAATTAAGAATTTGTGTAGAGCTGTAGTTGTTTTAAACTAAATCTTTGTTTGAAGATAAACAGACATTAGACTGATTTACAGTTGCTAATTTGCACTAAGACTGAAAATTCTTGAGTTCTTGGTACCAGTCCAGACAGGGAACACCAAGTTGATCAGAGGGATGGAGAACCTCTCCTATGAAAAATGCTGACAGAACGGGATTGTTCAGCCCGGAAAAAAAGAAGGTTTTGTTGTGACCTACTTGTGGCCTTCCAGTACCTGAAGGGAGCTTGCAGGAAAGGTGGGGCAATACCATTTACAAGAGCATGGAGTGACAGGACAAGAGGAAAGGGGTTCAAACTAAAATTGAATAGGTTTAGATTAGATACTAAAAAATTCTTTACTGTGAGGGTGGTGAGGCACTGGAACAGATTGCCGAGGGAAGCTGTGGATGCCCCGACCCTGGAAGTGTTCAAGGCCAGGTTGGATGGGGCTTTGAGCAACCTGCTCTAGTGGAAGCTGTCCCTGCCCACGGCAGCGGGGCTGGAACTAGATGATCTTTAGAGTCCCCTTCCAACCCAATCCATTCTATGATTCTATGGTTAAGTTCCTCCATGACTTTGGGCAATCTATAATGGACTTTGGTGAAATCAGCTTTGGGCCCTTAGGTGGCTAAAACTGCAATGAACCTTTTGTGCCGGGACTGCCCGTCTTCCTGGCAACTGGGCGGGGTTTCTCTGTGATTTTGCAGCTTCAGAACTCCACTAATGCAGTGGAAACACCGTTTCTCTGTGGCCTAGAAGTAGCAAAAGGTGAAATCGAGCGGCCACCAGACTGAGGACAGACACATGAACAGGTACACTTGCTCTAGAACGGTGTATTTCGAGCCACGTCTGTGGCAGGTGCAGTCGGCATCCAGCAACAGCACGGCCCGCCGGGATTCCCAGCGCTGCGGGAATGTCTCCTCCACCGGGCAGCGCGCGTCACCCGGGCGGCCCGGCCGGCGGTGCGGCCGAGGCCCGGCCCCCTCGATCCGGGTATCGCCGCCCCGGGGCGGCCCCGCCGCCGCCCCCTGTACCGCGGCGGGAGAGNAGGTTGGGGCGGCTGCAGGGCGGGCGGGAGGTGAGCGCGGGGCTCCGGCAGCCCCTCGGCACGGTGGGGCTGGGGGACCGGCGAGACGCCCCTCCGGGCGGCGCTCCGGCCTGACAGCTGGGTTTCCGCCTCTCTGCAGTGGCGGAAAATCCGATTATATGAGTTTCTCGCATTAAAACAAACAAATCCCAGCATGCCGGTATGGTTGAGAGTGAAGGCTGCGGTCCTGCCCACGTGCCGGCGCCCCTCACACCCCCAAACCCACTTTTGTCTTGTTTTTGCTGCTCGTATTGCAGAACCTGCGAGAGTTGTAGTGCAACTTTGTGTCTGCAGTTCTTCCGTCCTTATACTTTCGTGATTTCAGAGCAGAGAGAGTCGCTTGGGTAGAGCAGGGGAAAATATCTTAAACTCTGTTATTGTTGTCTCACAATTCCAGGAGCGTGCAGAAATGTCTCCCTTCGAAAATAAAGGACTAATACTGGGCATTATGGCAGGGACTGCTGGATTAAGCCTGGTGCTGATTTGGTACCGCAAGATCCGAAAGCCTGGTGCAGCTCTGCGTATGCGTGCGTTCCAGGTTATAGGTAACAGAATTAATTCTGTGGGCTTGCAAAATGAGGCTCCTAATGAGCAAGGAGCAGTAATGGTTTTACATGGAAGGCAACTGCAGATACTAGAAAAATTGAATGGCCTGCTACTAAGCGTGGACGAACTGAAGAGAGAGGTGGAATTTCTGAAAGAAGCTATTCCAAAGCTTGAAGAGCTTGTTCGAAATGAGCTTCGAGGAAAAGGTGATGTTCAGAGAGTTAGCCCATCACACAGAGCAGCAAGGCGGAGAAAAGCAGAAACAGCTTCTGGTGCAAAAGAAACTACCAGCTCTGAAGAGGCAGAAAGTGAAGGAGGGTGAGTTAATAATAATTTGTGTATTCTACTGTACACATGCAGTGCAAGTTGTGTCATTACCTATATGAAACTGTAAAGAGGAGCCCTTTAAAAGTTTTATGTAGATTTTATACTTCTGGGAAAAAAAGAAAGGTTCAGATTAGCAGTTTTTAGACCAGAGAAGACTCTTGGTGACCATCTCTGAATCTGCACTATGGTGAAGTTGGCTTAATGCCAAGCATAATACAGATTTTTTTTTTAAGAATGTGTTTGGTAACACTGATGCAGTATTGCTACATAGCTGTGCAATGAGAGGCAAAGTTCAGAATAGTGGTGTAATTTTAAAAGTGCTTCTAGTAAGAAGGTAGCCTTGTGTCTTTGACAGAGTTTGTTCAAACTGTACAAATGCTCATGTGCTTTTCATGATAATTGTTTTCTTTGCACGTCACAGATGAGTTATTACAGTGTTCTGCCTAGAGGCATTGCATACTATGGAAGCTACGTCTGAGTGGAACCTGTACAAGTGGCAATGTTTATGTATATGTGCTGTTGTATACACTTTGTGATGGCTCAAAAAATGATCATGAGGAATCTAGGGTACTGACTCAATAAGGCAGAAAGTTCCTAGTTTTGACCTCATCTTCTAGTCCATTGTAGTTAATGGAATCTTTTATACTCAGGAGTTGAGGAACATGCTGGGAGATGATGTGTACCAGGAGTCCAGGAGAGGCACTTTATTTTTGTCTTGACATTACTCTCCTGTAATTACAACTTTGTTTTTGTTTAATCAGATTAGATACTTACATGCAATTTACTAAGACTGTGTTTATAGCAACTGAGTTTTCTGAGCCACTTCTCAGCATCTCACACATCTGCGTGGGCAGCATTATGTCTGTAAATTGCCTATCTTATGTCACCTTTTCTCTTAAAAAATATTTTAATTAACTGTAATATTCTGAAGACATCATGCTGCATATTAATGGAATTCTATTTTTAAGAGTTTCTCCACATTCATTTTCAGTTCCTGTGAGCAGAATTTCTTTTTGTGTTACATCCCAGCCCACATGCTTCACAAGTCTTATACTTTGATACCATATTTTAAGACCTGACAGTTCTATTATGAACCAGTTCTTTATTTTAAGTATTCAGGATTGGCATAAGTATTCAAAGACATTCCTTCTTCATCTGGTGTGGAAACATCTTGGTTCTCTTAGTTTCTCAGATTATTTTATCCATTGGTTGGTTTACAGAGGCCTTCACGTTATGAATAAAATATTCAGAGATGCAGATAAGGCAAAGGGGCCAGTTTATGAATTACCAGGTCCGCAAATGCAATACAGGGGTTATTCCACACGTAGCATTTGAGAAAATCCTGTTTTCTGATCAGGAGTGATCTGTTGCTCTTTGAGAATGAGCCAAGGAAAACTTGTGTGTTCAGGTTCTTCTGTGTGACGAAGAAGCTGATGCGATGATCCAGTACAAGTGATTATAGTGTGCAAGAGCATTGAATGTGTCCTTAAGAGAGGCTTTCTCTGACAAGTATTTTGTACAGTCAGAAGCAAGGAAGATAATTCAAGGTTATAGTTAGCGTTAGTCATTTGGCTATGTTCTTTCCCAGTGCTATTTTTCAATCCCTTTTGAAAAGAGGTGGGCTTTTTTTGTATTAACACCTTGTGCTTGATGTGCTTGTTTTGCATATATTCTCTAAATCTGAGATAATTTGATTTCATTTAAATAAGTTGTATCTTTTTCTTGCTCTTGCAAATAGGTTGTTAATCCTAATGTGTGTACAGTTGCAATGTATGTAGCTTTTTCTGAGGTCTTCTGTAACTTTAATGACTGTGGTGCATGGCCAGGAGAGTCAATAGCAACACTTGGGTTTTTTTCCAGTTACTGTACATCACCACTTCATATGCTGTAGGCATTACACCACGTGCATTGTTTTATACTCTTCTGTGGTGAAATCCAAACACAATGGTGCATTCGGGTGCTTTTTTTGTGCACTAGAGAAAAAAAATTTGCTCTTTGTTACCGATACTAACATTTTTTCACCTTTCTGTACTCCCATCTAAAGTGCATGCAGCGTGTTTCATTGCCTCAGCAGTAATTTCATGATCCAGAAGATAGGATTTTGCTTGAGTTAAGCACTTCTGGTTTTAATTGACAAATGGGTAGGTGCTCGGAATTGACAGATAAACTAATCTGAAGAGTTTTATGGATTGACTACATTGGTTTCAGGTTTGTAAATTTCTTCCAGAAAAGCTTTTAATACTACCTATTTTTTTTCATTAAATATTGGAAGCTGACAGTCTCTGATACAGCCCTCACTGCTTTGATCTGCTCTGGTCATATTCTCAATGTCACTGTTGGTATTCAATACCTTGGGAAGAGAAGCTTTCTATTTTGCCTTCCAAAAATTATGTATTTCTGTAAGTGGAGAAATATCACATGTATTTTCATAAATGAGCTATATTTTTACATAATGACAGATAGCCTGAATGGAAGGTGCACTGAATGGATGAGACATTAAGTGCTAAAGAGTTTGCGGTTTCTAGTCTGTGCTTTTCTGTATTCTATTTGTGTTTTTTAGTTTGTTTCAGTTCCTATAATGTACTAGTGAAAACTTCAATGTCTAACATTTGAGAATGTGTAACAAGCACTCATTCATTTACAAATACAATAAATTGTGTCTAGATGATCACCTGGAATGGAGCATGTCACCGAATTCTCCCCTTTGTGATTTTCAAGCTGTTTCCTCCCTGATATGGCAGTGATGAACCCTGGACATCAGTGTCATGTTTGGCACCCGTCTTCAGCTGGCCCAGCATCCAAGCTCTTCAAATTGCATTTGGTATCAGAGAGCAGAAAGACTCACCACAATAAATTCTTTTCCAACAGATGTGCTGTTTATAATTTTTCCTTGAAACAGTTTAACTAGTCAGCAGGAAAGAACATTTCCCTTGCCTGCTTCTGAGTATCATTTCACATAGCATTTTTCAATCTATTTTGCTGTTCATTTCTTTTAAATGCAACCTTCAGTTGGCCGAAGAATCCAGTGTGCCAAACTTTTCCTTGAAGACCACTTATCATTACTGATGGATATGCACTTTGCTGGATCATACAGTGCAAATTTGATCCAGATCCATCTGTGACATATAATCACCTTTCTGTGGAATTAGCCAGAGCAGATGAGAGGGTGTTTGTGTCAGCCTGTGGTTTTGTTTAAGTTGGCAGAGAGACGACAGATGATATTTGATCTGTCTAAAAGCTGAAGTGTTGTGAACAGATGATACCTGGTTAGGCCCAGTGTCTGCCAATTTACAGACACCACAACACAGTTTTTGAACCACCCAAATGTGTTTATACCACAGGGGTGTTTTATACCCTGTAGCTCAGGGTTTGTTTTAATCCAGTACTAGGTGCTGGGATTTACTGAACTGCTTAGCCACAGTGGGATGAGTCTCCAGCACAGTTTCCATTTGTTCTTTGAACTTTGAACAGTCCATTGTGATACAACTGAGTCCTGTTGGTTGATCGTTGCTCCTCACATTCTTATCACTGTTTTTCTCTTTTATTTGAAATCTATTGGTAATAAAGGTGAAAACAAGTTGGCACTGACTCTAGACATTTTTCAAAGTTCTTCCATTTTCTCAAATGATCAGTGTGTTTATCACATGTAAATACTTTTCTGTTTATCATCTAATAAAGTCTCTTGCAGGAAAATACCAGGTAAAAATGCAGATTTCTGTTCTATGGAATATTTGTAAAACGAACCATAATGACTTTTCCTTGTTTACTGTTTATTTCCATTTTGGAGTAGAGTCATCAGTCCTTAAAGTCTTGGAGTTTTAGACTGTTCAGAAGAAGCTCCACTTCTGTTTGTGTCAGTAGTGATTTTTAGTGCTTTGGAATGCATAGGTGTGTAAGACTATTAGCTGGTCTGTTGAAGGCAGATATCACTCAACAAGTAAATTGCAATCTATGGCATTCTAATCAAGGTTTAAGAGGGTCTCTTCCACATTTAAATTCTTTGAGAATTTACAAAACAGATAAATAGACGAGGTAGGAGAGAATTTGCCAGGACAGTGGAGATGAGAGGGAATGGGTAAGAAATGACCTGCCCTCTCTGCTGTTTTGTAATTAGTTCCTTATGGGTTCACATGATCTGTTAGATAGTGACCTACTTCACACTTCTTCTATGAGTCTCCCAACAAATACATGACTTATCTGATTTCATGTTGTGCTGATTTGTGCACAGCCTAGTTTTTAGTAGCAGGGGAAGGCCACAGAAGTAACTTCTGTGAGAAGCTGCTGGAGGCTTCCCCCATGTCCAGCAGAGCCACTATCTGATGGCTCTCATGCTGTTGGCCCAGTTAGAGAGGTCGGCAACGCCTCTGTGATGACATTATTTAAGAAGGAAATCAAAACAGCGCGCAGGCAGTTTTTTCCAGGGGTAGCGAGCTGCTGTGGCTGGGGCATCCTGGCGCAGCACGTGGCGATGCACCGCTGCCGTCATATTTGGCGTGGCCCACCGTGAGCTTTGCCTGCTCGGCCGCCCTTAGCCATCTGTACTGCGGGCAGAAGGGCAAGGGCCGCGGCAGCAGCTTCTCCTTTTTGGCGCCCTGTTCGAAGAGAGGCAT
Organism: Gymnorhina tibicen; assembly: GCA_013399875.1. Classification (NCBI taxonomy): domain Eukaryota; kingdom Metazoa; phylum Chordata; class Aves; order Passeriformes; family Artamidae; genus Gymnorhina; species Gymnorhina tibicen. Next base: position 237,947 of record VXAZ01001836.1, on the reverse strand, counting down.
TAAATAGCACCAGCGCTGCGGCGGCCACCACTGCCCACACAGTGGCGGCAGGGGCCATGTGGCTGGCGGCAGAAACATGGGGAACGATTCCCCTACATGGAACCTAGACGAGATCAGTCTCTCGGTGCTGCGAGATGCTGCAAGATTCTTTGAATTAGTGAAATTTGTTGACAATGATACCTTCGAGCAGCAATTTTTCTTCTAGTCAGACAAAGAGGAAGAAGTGAGAACATGTAGAGAAAGACAACATGGTGGCACCAAGGTCAGTGAAAAGAAAGAGGGGGAGGAGGTGCTCCAAACGTCAGAGTTGGGATTCCTCTGCAAGCCGTGATGAGGACTGTGGTGAAATAAACTGTTACCCTGTAATCCATGAGGTCCACGGGGAGTGCAGAAATCCACTCGCAGCCCATACGAAAGGTGCCCACACCGGAGCGAGTGGAGGCCAGAAAAAGCTGTAATCCAATGAGAGACACAAGGAGAGAGAGACACGATTAGTGCTTACAAAGATAGAGAGAGAAAGCCCTTGCTTCCAAACTAGAACAGCCTATCCTTAAAAGACTGTACCTCGTGGATGAGAGACCCACGCCACAGCAGTTCTGGGAAAACTGTTTTGCCCATGGGAGAGACTCATGGCATAGCAGAAAAAAGACTCCTTTCCCTGAATGAACTGAAAAAGATCTCGGGTGATGAACTGACCAAAACCCCCTACACCCTGTCTCCCTGCACTGTCACTGGGAAGGGGGGAAAAAGGTGTTTTAAAGGCTTGTTTTATGTGGGATTCTGTTTTGAATTCCACCTGTTGATCTTGCTGTGCCTTAAATCAAGGCTTGTATGCAGTGCCCAAATTCCTGCAGCTAAGGAAATTGTCTTTACTGCTTAGTTGCTGCTGTTTTGTGTTATGTAGTGTCTTTATTTTAGGTTGGGAATTGCGCAGATTCTCAGTGCATTTATCTTTTGATTAGGGGAAATGGAACATCTAAACCACGTGAGGAAAGATACTTTCCAAACATACTTCACATCATAGAGTTTTGTGTTGGAGCTAAAAGACTGTCCCACTCCCCAAGAATTCCCTTGTACATTTGATTAAGTTGGGGCTCTTACAAGCTCAGCCGTGATATAGTTCCCCTGTGCCCATTTCAAAATAACTATGGGGAACAACGTTCTGTATTTTTAAAGATGCTTCAGAAAATTACAATAAGCATTCAGTGGCTGAATATAGTCTCTGCAGGATACAGCACAGGATGTGTCACCAACTTCAGCATCATCAAAATTATGTGAAACAAATCTGTAGAAACATCTCTGTTCTGCTCCATGATATTTTTCGGTTTGAACATGTACACATGGTCTATATATGTATGGTTTTATCCAAATGTATTTTTGACTCTTCTTTCCTGTATCACTGGGTTAACTTTGCAGCAAAACTGTCTGGCCACATCTAGCACTTCTGTAGCTTCATAAGCAGTTACACTTGTTCATTTACAGGCTGTAAGCGTATCTGCTCTGAGACGCTGATCTGTTCTGAAAGCAACGTATTGAAAACAGAATATTTAAAAGCCATGATTAATAACCTCCATTTCAACTGCTAGCATTCTGTCCTGGTGAAACAAATCTGTAGAAAATAAATATAATATATCTTGGAAAAAAGAAATAGATTTTATATATTCTGACTGTCATGGCCTACTTTGATTATTCAGTTACTTAATGTGTATAGTACATTTCATGCTTTTTGTATTCATGGTAACCATTTAGAAAATCTCTGAACCTGGCAGCTGATAGCTTTACATTATTATTTCTCCCCAGAACAGTATTTTCAAAAGTGGAAATGCAGAAGATGAGGCTTCTCTGTCCATTTTTAGTACATAAGCAAAAGGCTACTTTTTAAAAACAGTGCCATCAACTGCTCCTCTTTGAAATTGGAGTACCATAATTTATTTTCAGCACTTTGGACAGTAAGGCCACCTGCTTATCTCTGCTTGATATTTATGCTTTTGCAAATATTTCTTTGCCCTTGACTGCCTTGTGCTGAGTACTTGTACATTAAGCATCATGAATTATTATAAGCTCTTTTCCAGTTTCAGATATTCTGAACTTGAGAATGCTTAAAAGCAACAAGGAATTTGTAACAATGGTATTATTTTTATTGGCTTATATTTAGATCTTAAAAGTGTTTAACAAAATATTGTATAAATGATTGTTGTAGCACTTATATTTTGGTTAGTAAGCTCTTTCCTATTTCAAAAAATAGGGAAATTGAGGTAAAGAGTTGAAGAGGCCTATTCAGGGTTACAGAGCATGTCTTAAAACACATTAATGATTTCAAGTGTTCTGCATTTGAAACACAAGGCTACATGTGTTTCTAATATGTATCTGCATTTTTTTAATGGAGTATTAGGCAGCAGGACATTATAATTACTTGCCTGTTATGTTTGGAATATGACTGTGCTGTCCCTTTGAAGATAAAGGTTTTGTAACAATAACAATAAGCTTGATATCATTAATAAAAAATCCTTTAAAGTTGGACAACTGGGATAAATTGTGCTCTGAATTTCTTGCTTTTGAATTTAACAATGTCCTTTTTTAAGAAAAAATTGATTATTATTTTTTGTGATTTTAGTTACCTTACTGCTCATACGGATTCTGAAGGAGACTCTGAGGAAGAAGAGAGATGTATGAAATCACCTGATGCCATGGTGAAATCAGAAGAAGATGAAGACTTACTTAATTTTTTACACCAGGTGGACAATTTGCACAAGGGTTCAGAGGATGATAAAAAGGAGGGCTTCAGGCTGCTGCTTGAGAAAGATGACAAGGTATTATGGATAAATGTAATATTATGTTGCTATTAACTTGTGCTTTGCACTGCTTTTGGGAACTTAATGCAAACTTTAAAATGCACATAGAAATGGAAGATGGAATTCCAAGCATATATTTAAAATACAGTAAAAAGGTGGTATTTCAAAGTGGTGTCAATATTCATGTTGTGAGGGCATAGGAGGTCTACTATTTTATATCCCATTCTAATTCAATAACTGTGAGGCTTTGTTTGATGTAGGAAATTCTTGCATACAACAAAGAAAAATCATGGGCTTTTTTCTTTGTAAATGATACTTACTTTTGCTGGTTTTGGAATAGTCTGTGTGAGAAAATCCTGTAGAATTAAGTAGTAACCAGACCTACTGTTCTCAAACTATGAGCATCTAGTCCGCTCATACCTTTCTAATATCCTTCATGTGAATTTTTCCTTTGACTTTACTGGGCCCATATGTAACTCCAGATAAAATTTAAAGGTGGTTTGATGTGCAGCACTCAGTTCGGTGTACCATTTTATTCTGGTTTGGCAAGCATTAGTTCTGATTGTATTTTCATCTGAATATTGGAATACCAAGAAAGGTAGATGAGATATTAATTGTGAGTGAGTGTGGTCCTTATGGCCTCCCTAAAGAAAAATCACTTTGTTCAGGGATTTGTTGTGCTTTACTGGATTACCTTGTAAATGTTTATATTAAAAGAAGTTTAAACTGATTTATAAAATAAAACCTCTTCAGACAGTCTAGAGTATTTCCAAAAGCCGTATTCACTTTCATTCATGGAAAATTGGTCAATTGGTTCTCACATAAACTAAAAGTAGTAAGAAGAAAAATGGAAAACTAACAAAAAATTATGCCATGTTCTGATTACTTGCTTTAAGCAAGTTATTACTTTTAAGCATTATGAAAGTCACCTGTTCAAATCACATTCTGATCAGTTTAATTATGTAGCTGTCCTCTTCTTTCAGTATGAAAACTGTGTGGATTTTCTTTGGAGACTTGCGCGTGCTTATGGAGATCTGTTTGAGATGGCTACTGATGCTGAGGAGAAGAGGAAATATGTAACTGATGGTAAGCAGAGGAAAAATGTTTATGGAGAATGCCATCTGAATGTAGTGAAACATACTTTGAACTTTGGTTAACGTTTCCAATATAAGGAATTTGCAATCCAATAAATGGGAGCGTTTTTACTGTAATGATAATGTTTTGTGCAGTAAAGCACCACAGTTTACAACTTCAGTTCATTCTTTCCTCACTGAGAGATCCAAAATCAGTGGCAGAGAAGTATTATGGGTCGTAATTGGAGGCTGTTGTCTCTGCAGATTGCCTTAAAATCCTGTATTTTATTCAGAAACAGATTGATACAGAATGTGAAAAACCCCAGATGCTGTCAGCACAGTTTCTTAATTACATCTTTGGGAGAGCAAGGGGAATAAATAAATGCTGAGGCTGGGTCAAGGTTTGTTTTTCTGCTTTCCTGTGGTAAGGAGCACTCCTGCATATCAGCAGCCTCTTTTGTGGTGATGGTGGGGATGAAACTTTGTGAATCTGGAGGAACTGTTAACCAGAAACAGAAGTCGTCTGTGACAATTGATGTTGCTTCCAGACATCTCTCCCCATGTGTCCTGTTTGACAACTTAATCTCCACAAGATTTTGATTTTCTTCATAGCACTTTTTTTGTTGTTGCTTTTAAAAGCATTGCCCTTTCTTTCACTGTCTGGATGGATATTGGCTAGAGGTACAGTTTGTTTCCCTTTTTATTTTGGGACTTCATTTTATTACATTAAAACCTACATCATCTCTACCCTGTGTCACTGTCCTCCAGTCAAGGCATTATTCTTAAAATAATCCTTTTTGCCTTTATCTGGGAGTATTTCTCTCTTTCTTTTGTCTCTCCATTGCCTCTCCCTTTTTTGCTGCACCAAATCAGGTTTTGTAAGTGTAATCCAAGTTTGAGTTATTTTGTCTTTTGTGACACCTCTCACTGACTTTTTGTTCTGTTGTCAGTGACAATGTCACTGACAAAGCAGTTTTGGCTGTCCTTTGTCATCCTTAAAGGCAGTGTCATGCCTTCATGCTGTTGTAACATATTCCACAGACAACCTCAGCTTGTTCAAGGTCCTTTCTTGTTCCCGTCCTTTTGTCATTAAATACTCCTGAAAACTTGCTCTGTCTTAGCTACTTAATTGGGACTGTCTTTGCTTTAGTAGCGACTCGGCTTCTTTGTATATAAATCCTACAGTGCAGTGAGGATTATGACACAAAATGAATAAAACCAGTAAATTCTCATGTTGGATCCTTTTCTTTTACCAATGACTGGACTTGAAGCTGGCCAGGACTGTGGGGGACAATAAAAAGAGTTTTTTCAAATGTATTAATGGCAATAGGCAGTGTAAAAATAGCATCAGCCCATTACAGGATGAGGGTGGTCACCTCACAGACAGGGACATGGACAAGGCAGAGATGTTTAATGCATTCTTTGCCTCTGTCTTCAACACGGATGATGGACCAAGGGGTTCTCAGTGCCCTGACCTGGAGGACCATGACTGCAAGAATGATCAATTCCCTGTCGACCTGGAAACTGTGCAGGATCTGCTGCTCCAGCTGGCTCTCTAAAAATCTATGGGGCCTGGTGGGATTCATCCAACAATTCTCAAAGAGCTAGTTCATGTCACCTCAAAACCTCTCCTGATGATTTTTGAGCAGTCTTGGGAATCTGGAGAGGTCCAGCTAACTGGAAGCTGGCAAATATTATCCTGATTCTCAAAAAGGGCAAGAAGGAGGACCCTGGCAACTACAGGTCTGTCAATCCCACTTCAGTGCCTGGTAAAGTTATGGAGAAGGTAGTTCTGGGAGGTCTTGAAAAACATCTGGAGGACAATGCGGTTATTGTCACAATGCGGTTATTGTCACAATGTGGTCACAGCTGGCATGGCTTCATGAGAGGATAGTCCTACTTATCAAACCTGATGTCGTTTTATGACATAGTAACCCACCTAGTTGATCAAGGGAAGCCAGTTGATGTAATCTTTTCAGTAAAGCTTTTGATACTGTCTCTAACAGGATCCTTCTGGACAAAATGTCCGGCACACAGCTAGATAAACACATCATGGGATGGGTGAGCAACTGGCCCAAGGGTCGGGCGCAAAGGGGTGCAGTGAATGGGGTGACATCAGACTGGGGACCTGTCACTGGTGGGGTTCCACAGGGCTCCATCCTCGGCCCTCTGCTCTTCAACATCTTCACAAATGACTTGGACACAGGACTGTAAGGGACACAGAGCAAGTTCACAGAGGATACAAAACTAAGAGGAGCTGTTGACTCCCTCAAGGGCAGGGAGGTCCTGCAGAGAGACCGAAACAAATCAGAGGGCTGGGCAATCACCAACCATATGAAGTTCAACAAGGGAAAGTGCTGGATTCTGCACCTGGGATGGGACAACTCTGGATGTACGGATAGACTGGGGAATGAGATGCTGGGAAGCAGTGCCATGGTTCCTGGTCACTGGCAAGTTAAATATGAGCCAGCAGTGCCCTGGCAGCCAGGAGGGCCAACCCTGTCCTGGGGTGCATCAGGCACAGCATCACCAGCCGGGCAAGGGAGGGGATTGTCCCGCTCTGCTCTGCACTGGGGCGGCCTCACCTCGAGTGCTGGGGGCAGTGTTGGGTGCCACTACATGAGGATATGTAGCTATTAGAGAGTGTCCAGAGGAGAGTAATGATGGTGAAGGGCCTTGAGGGGAAGCCGCATGAGGAGCAGCTGAGGGCACTTGGTCTGTTCAGCCTGCAGAAGAGGAAACTGAGGGCAGACCTCATTGCAGTTACAATGAGGGGAAAAGGAGAGGCAGACACTGATCTCTTCTCTGTGGTGACCAGTGACAGGACCTGAGGAAATGAACTGAATTTATGTCAGGATAAGTTTAGGTCAGATATGAGGAAAAGATTCTTCACCCAGAGGGTGGTTGGGCACTGGAACAGGCTCCCCAGGGAAGTGGTCACAGCACCAGCCTGAGAGAGTTCAAGAAGCATTTGGACAGTGCTCTCAGGCACACGGTGTGAGTCTTTCGGGTGGTTCTGTGCAGGGCCAGGAGTTGGATTTGATGATCCTTTAGGACCTTTCCAACTCAGCATGTTCTGTGATTCTGTGTCCGCATGCAACCTCAGCTGATGAACGATAATGGCATAGTAAAAGGCAGGGAGAGATAAAGAATGATGGAATGAAAGTGGGTCTTAGGTGTTGAGTAACCAGCCTAGTTTGGCTCATTCTCATGAAGTGGGGGTGGCGGCAGCCTTTTTCATCTCAGTTTTTGGAAGTGCTGCAGAGGGATTGAGACTGCAGGAGAGCTGGCAGCAGTTTCATGGTTATTTTTCATTCCACTGGGTTGGAGGACTGTGTATGCTATTCTTTGTTTTTATGAAGTTAACTTACAATACAGAAATGTCAGTGCAGCTTAATTGGTTGCAGCTGAGACTCTGCAAACAGCAAGCATCTCATCTGAACTTCTTACTGGGAGCGTGACTTTGATCAAATCACCTACTGTCATCTTTATTCAGTTAAAAGTGGAACTTAAGGGAAGTCTTCATGCTAGAAAGAAAGTTCAACTAGTTTATTCCTGTACCCAAAGCAGGAAACAGCTTTGCTGGTTCTTCTGACAGGTGCTTGTCTGACCTGCTTTAAAGGCTCTTCAGTCTTACAGACGACATGGCCTCCTTTGCCAGTCCAGTCCAATCCCTGCCTGATTTAACTGCATCTGAATTGGATTTTAAAGGAAAATACTAAAATTGCATATATATATTTTATATAAACTTGTATGTAAGTGCATGACTATGTAAATGAAGTAAAGCCAGGATGTTACACTGTTCATCTAAATGTTTTTAAGAATAGGAAGCAGTTTCTTTGCTGCTGCAGTAAATCAGATTGCTTTGTTCTTGGGAGTCACCTAAACCGTGGAAGAATACAATAAATCCTTTCATATATTGTACTCCATTTACAGGAAAGATTAAAGCTGAAAAGGCTGTTCAGCTGGATACTGGGAGTGCTGAGAGTCACCAGTGGTAAGTTTGAGAATGTTTTTACAAACTTGTATTTATCAAATCCAACAAAAAACCCTCCAGCCTGACATCAGTTTCATAAATTAGTCATTAATATTTTTTCATAGTTTTATGGAATTCAGTTATCACCAGTTGCAACTAAAGATTACATTGAAATATTCTGTGAAGCATTTACTATAGCATGTAAAACAACTCAATAACCATACTTCAATATGTACCATGAAATATAGATGGGAGTATTTGCTTAAGCCACTATTTTATTGCTCAGAGAAGCCATAGTTTTCCATTTACCTTCCCTTGCAACAGTTCATAAAATAATGTCATTTGACCTTGAATTTTGTCCTTTCGTTTTCTTGTAATAGTCTAAATTGTAATATTTAAAAATAGACATAGAAGACTATGGAAATTTGAATTAACTTCTCGATTTGTGTTTTATCACTTAGTTTTCCTCCAAGCTTGATACTTAGTTTAGTTTTGTAGACCTTGCCAGAACTAACAAACTCTGCAAATGTAAATATTTTTTTTTCAAATCAACGTTATCAGGTAAAAGATAATTCTCCTGAGTTCTGGCTGATAGTTCCTCACCTTAGTATTTTATTAGTAAATTGTACTGAGCTCCTGATTTCTTTTCTAATATTATTAGCTTTTCCTTTCCGGTTTGGTTTCTACATTCTTCATTAATTTTGTCATTGCACTTGTGGGATGGGATTTCACTAAATGTCTGCATATCTAAACCAAATACTTTTATCCCAGGCTCCTTTCACAATCTAAAAAGAAGCAGCCACTTCTGGAGTGCAGTTCACTGGAGTCAATTTTGCCCATTTAGTCTTGCATGAGGGTGAGATGAATTCCTCCTGGGGCTCAGTTGACAACATCTCCATTGCCGACAAAGGGAGCACATGTCAGCTATCTCAGGTTTAGGTACTGGATTAGACACAGATATTGTAATTTAATTAGGTAATTCTCTGTCTTGCTTTCTCTCTTTCTGAAAGCAATTTACAGCCATTTCTGCTCTTTGCTTGACCACAGTCATGGCCACTTCCTCAGGGTAATGCTGGTGTACCCCTCTCAGCTAGAAGTATGTGTATAAACAACCACAAAATCCCATTCAAGTATGAATCCTGACCCTCCCTTCCTCCTCAGCCCACAAGACTGACAAAATATCCTAGTATAAATACAGCTTCACTGGCAGAAACTATGCTGATAAAACCTTACATATTGTTCTGGGACATGTAGGTGGTCTGCTGGACTTCACATGTGAGATCCTATGCTGGCAGGCACATCTAGCAGGGGAAGAACTACGAGTGTAAGGAGATGTGTTCCAGAGGTTAGCTCAGAAAGCCGAATTGAGAGGTTTAAGTGGAAAATCTTACTTTTTTTAAATTACTGCTTCTTGTAACAGGCGATGGATTTCTGTATGGCTTGCAGTTTTCATCCTTCGTGTATCTGGGTTGCAGGTGAACATGAGGTTTTTATCGGTTATTGTTCAACTGATGTCTTTCTAGAGGTATAAATGGACACTATGGATTAAAATAGTTTGCTATAATTTTTTTTCTGAATGTATTATCTGCTTGTCTTCATTTTCTGAAATCTTTCTGACTTGATGTGTGATTTTTAAAATGTGATATAAGTGTAATGGTTATGCCAATCTAACTGAGGCTCTAAATACTGGGCAGAATGGACTTCCGTGCTCCAGAGAGATACTGGTATATTCTTGTTTAGCATAACAAATGTTGTTCAGTCTGTGGTCCCAGTAGATGTTTTTCTGCTGTGCTGCTGCTTAACCAGTTGGAGTTGTTTTGTAACTTTTTCTTTAAACTTTATTTATTCTGTTTTATTCTTTATAAAGTATTTTACACACATTTAATTGATATCATGTTTATTTCCGACCATTTCTCAGGTTTGAAACCATTTAGGTTTGTAAATGCATCCCCTCACAGATTAACATTTTATTTCAGAAGTGTTTTGTTGTTGTGTGGATTTTTTAAAATCATTGACTTCATTAATGAAATTACTGGAAGATAATGGACGGAGCACTAAACTTTGGGTGACACCTTTAGTGATGCTCAGGTTCACGTGAGCAACCATCTCGACAGGTGATTCAGTCTAAACAGTATTTCCATGGTTAGAGGAACATCAGGTAGGACAAAGGCCACGTAAACAAGGTATATCTCATTTGTTGCATTCCTCTTATAGTCCAGGCTCTTTTATCTTGCCAGAATTCTTTTTTTATACAATTTGTTCACAAAAATCTTGTGTTTACTGTTTTGTATGCTTATGCACTTCTAGAATAATTTATCCTGGCATGTCTTCAGGTTAGGCTGTTTTGCCTGTATCACTCCTCCTTCTCCTTCTCCTTCTCCTTCTCCTTCTCCTTCTCCTTCTCCTTCTCCTTCTCCTTCTCCTCCTTCTCCTCCTTCTCCTCCTTCTCCTCCTTCTCCTTCTTCTCCTTCTTCTCCTTCTCCCTGATAGCAGCTATGTTTGTCATTTTGCTTGCTGTTGGGGCTTTCTGCATTACCCACAAGACTTTGGTAGTCAGCCGTGTGTCAGATCTATATTGTTTGAGTCTGGCCTAATACAAACTTTTCCAGTTTGTCTAAACATTATTTCACATGTTACTCCCTGTGAACAGGAAATAAGACTTCAGGGAATCTTCCCTGTAAAAACTGTGCTCTCAAAGTTGTACACAAACAGAATTTTACCTAGGGTTATAAATAGATAAGACTGTGTATGAATAGAAAACAGTGCAATACAATTTAGTTATGAATAAATAATATGTGAAAGTAATATGAAATCCATAGTTAATAAGAGTAATAATAGGAGAGAAAACAACTGAAATGAAAAAATAGAACAAATATTTATACAAAAAAATGCTAGGATCAGTAGTGGGTGGTCAAGATCAGAGATGAAGGGGAGTACCCAGCCCCATATGGACACCTGGATGTACTGTCTCTATTATATGTGCCTACATGTGAGCAAGGGCCTGGTCCTGCCCTTATGGGGGGATGGAGAGTTGAAAGGCAGCATGTGCTGTTTGATGTACCAGGACACTTGCAAGGCATGGCAGATATCACACAGGGCCTTTGGGATCTCTACACTTCCAGGCCAGCATCCAGAAGTGGTAGGAAACCCTAGGGCATCTCCAGTGGCAGTAGGCAGCTGTGTCCAGGCAGGGATCCTGTGAATTAAACTGTAATAGGAGATTAGATACACAGCTGAGAAGCTCAGCATGAGTGCAAGCTCAGTGTGAAAGCAATGCAGTCTCAGACCAAAATCCTTCCTTTTCATCTCACTGCCAACAATGAATTTTCTGAAGCTGTACAAGGTAAATAATCTTAGCCTATGTAAGATGAGCCCATCGGTTTGTTACATGTAAGGCTATGTCAGGCTGTATCAGCTATTAATGAGCAAGCTGTTTTTCTGACCTTGACTGAAGGAAGTTTTTGTTGATTTCTTACTAATCTGTACTTTCTGATTTCGGAGGGGTTTCGATATTTCCAGTCAGCACAACTGAGGTGTTCACTCATGTTTGGTATAGCTGCTATCTACGTTGTCCACTCATACATTATTTCTAATGTTCTCTTAAACTGTTTAATATATTATGGCTTACTAAATGAGTGAGGATTAAATGATAGCCTATTCTTTTCCTGGTCCTGTACCTTGCTCTCTACTTACACTTAACCCTTGTGGAGCAGGGGGAATATAAGCGAGGAAGGAATTTAATTCAGCCTCGTTGGTTTCATCTTTTGCCATTATTTCCTCATTGCTAATTGTTCTGCACTTTCATTTATGGGGTTTTTTTTTACTACTGGTATATTTATAGAACCTTTTCTTATTGTCTTACCAATATCCCTAGCTCAGATGTGTGCTCTTTTTTTCATTTTTGGAGTAAATTTCTTTTGGGTTTCAACTTAACTGAGAATTCCTCACCGGAGCTGAATTAATCTTTAAAACTATTCCCTGCTATGACTAAAGGGTCTTTTGCAGTTGTGCTGTTGAATAGCATCTCTTACTAAATCTTCTATTAGAACTATTTCTAACATAGCATTTCTTAATGATTTCATTGTTTTCATTAAAAATGTACACTGTGTCTGTCAAACAATCGTTAGGTGTATGGACCTATTTGGAAGTTTCTTTTGGAAGCTTATCCCTGCTGCTTGAAAGCTCTATCTACCGAATAAACAAGTTCTTGCGACACCTTGACCCACATAATTGTCCTAGTGTAGACAGAGTTATACGAGCAAAAACATCCCTTTTCCAGAGCAGGTATTTTTCTGTTTTGTGGAACTGCTATAAGGTGTCTGCAAGACAAAACACATTTTTTGTGTCCACCAATGGAATTTAGTGGAATGATTCCATGAGCAAACTCTTGCTAATATAGGCCTAGAGTTCAGCTGTCTTGCCTTACTTTTCATATTTACTTCTGTTAAGAACAAAAAGATGCCATGTATCTTCTTAGTATATCACCTATATTTTTCTGTAAAGCTGTATCGTAAAATATATCAACACTCCAACTGTTCAACCTACTGATCAGAATACTAACAAGTAACCAGTATTCAGCCTCAAATTAAATTTGATAAAACATATGCAGAACAAAGAAAGCAAAATATCTTGAAGTAGTCAGTTGGTTTCGGTAATGAATTGCAGCTGCAAATAATTTTCATATCTGAATCCAGATTTTTGAAAACCTGTGATCATACTTAATCTCGTAGTTGCCAAGGAGATCAAAAACCTTCAGACTTTTTGAATGTTGACCTCTAAATAACTGAAGTAAATGGCAACAGTGGAAAGGAAAAACACAGCTGTAGCTTTTTATTATTTGTATGAACACCCTAAAGAAAGGCAGAGTAAATATTCTAAGTGATTTGTGGCTTTATTCAGCCAGTGTCAATTTTTCAAGTTGTGGACTTGCATGCAAAAGTTGTCATCAACCATTGCAGGTCCTCTTGTTTTTTCCAAGCCTCAAACAAATTCATTTTGTGGGTCAGTGATTCCCAAAGGACAGCTGTGAATCCTTGCAGCTCATCTTGGATCGTGGAGCATCTTTATCACCCAGATTTTAATTAGAAGTGCTGTGTCAACAATTTGGCACTATAGTTGCTTTATAGTTGTGCTGCTTTACAACTTTACAGTTACAGGAAACAAAATATAGATGCCTATGAAGAGTGCTTTTATTTAGAAGTAAGCAATCACTTCGAAATTCTTTTGCAAAACCAGTGATTTTTTATATTTGTGGGAGGTCTGTTGCTGGTTTTTCTCTAAGAGTTTGGAAGAGCTCTGGAAGGTTTCTCTGCTGGTGCCCAGATCCTCACACTTCCTTTTTTGCTGATGAGAACTTGTTACAGACTTTGCAAAGAACAAAAAGGTTACTGTTATGGCCAGTTTTCAGGACATTTACTTAAAAAGATCATTCTTTGCATTGAGCTTGGGTTTGTTTGCCACAAACAAACTTGGTGCTGCTGTTGAATTTGTGTTACTCTCTAGAACTCACCTGCTGATGGGAGTCACACAGCACGTGTCTCATTTAGGTGGAAGTGAAGTTACCAAGTGAAAACCCAGTAGCTTTAAGTGAAGACACCTCATGAACACACCTGCCTCCACGGGTTTTCTCTGTCATGCGTATGAGTGTTAATCAGAAGCACAGATATTTTCACAAGCCCCGGGTTTGCCATGGAAGTGAATTCCAGAGCTTAGGGACAGTCTCTCCCTGGCACGCAACACTACAGAAGAGCAGTACAGACTGGTTCCATTGAGGACACCAATAATCACCGTTCGGGTGTTTTGGCGATTTTACACAAACTTCCCACAAAAAAGTGAACACGCCATCTCAGTAATAGAATTCTAACAGATCATTTGTCAAGTTTACAAGGTGCAATGGCATAAAAAGAATTCTTCAGTGAAACAAAACTCTTCAAAATTTTGGAATATGTTGTAGGATATGGTCATACTACCAAGAACTTTTAAAATTAAATCCTCATCTGTTTCTAACTAAGTGCTTGTTACCTGCTTCCCTTAATTATCCCTTATTTAGACTTAGACAAGGCAGATAACTTGCAAGCGACAAGCATCTGTTTCTATCATGCAGTCTGATTTTTCAGGAATTGATCGTTTGTGCAGAAATACAAGGCTTCCAGCTAGTAGTTATTTGCCCTGTATTTGATTCATGTGAAAACCAAAGAAATTTTACAGCAATCTTTGTAATTATGCATAATCTTAGTCAGTAATCTTTGAATTACTTAATTGTTTTTGTAAAAATAATTTAAAATTTCAAATTCAGAAGCCATTTCTCAAAAGCTGTAAGTTGTCCTGTAGTAAGTGGATCAGTGAAACACTGCAGCATAGTCATGCAAGTGCAAAAGAGGAAGGTTTGACGTGGGAAAAGATCTGTTTACTACAAGCTTTTTGCCAGAATGGTCACAGAGGAAATCATTCTGACAACCTAATGATCCCTATTACATTTCTGTCAAGAATTGTTGTGTTACTGTCCCTGAAAGCCATTGTTTCATTCTGTTTCCACATTTGTGACGACTATCCTGCTAATTTCTTCAAGATTGTATTTCCATCTGTAACAACTGTCTGTTATAAAAATAAAAGTTAAATTTCTGGAAACAGAAATTTAATACAGTTGTGGGTTTCACAGCTTAAGGAATGCAGAACATGGCATCCACATGTTCTACTAGTGAAATTCTGTGAATAGACATTAACAGCAGCATTTTTCCTTGATTTGGTGTACTGCATGTGTTGTAATAAATTAAGACAGAATTCTGAATGTCCTTACCTTTGAGGTTTCTTTAAACCCAAATAGGGGTTTGTTTCCCATGTTTTTGCAAGTATTACCTGCACAAGTGTGTGCTACATCTGATGTTTCCCTGGACCTCAGCTTCAATGCTCTGGTGAATTTTTAATATGAAAAGTGTATTTCTGCCAATTTCTCCAGTGTAGACTCAGTTATATTCCAAGAAGAGGGAAAGGGAAAGGGAAATGAAATCCCCGTTAACAAAAAAATCTCTGCAAACAAAAAATCACCTAAGCACTTCACTTTGCACCTTGGCACATCTGACTTAGTGTGTTGGCAATCTCGCACATTTCTCAGCCGCTGCTTCCATACCCCCATGATGATGGTCGTATCAAACCAATACCTTTCCATGGAAACTTTGTGTCAGATGCATTTTTGTAGATTAAATATTTTGGTAGCAAAGTGATACAATATGAAGTATGCAAAATTGGGATCTCAGGAAGGGCAGTGCAACAGGGATCATAGTCAATAATTTAAGTTGCAAAATCTCCCTACATAGAAGTTGATATCTCATTGAAATCACGTTAAAAAGAAATCCTGCGGGTCTCACTGCATTGCAGAGACTGTCAGAATATATAAACGGGTGAAACTGGTGAGTGAGGGAGTCGGGGGCTAAAAAATAAGATGTCAGTACTTGGCATGCACAGAACTGAGCCATGCAGAGATGGGAGATGCAAGAACACATTTAGAACTGGAATGGAAATGAACTTTCTTTTCGCTGGGCCTCTTGTGTGCTGCCCACACGTTAGCCTTTGCTCACACTACTTTACGTGTTAAATATTTCTCAGATGAAGAGGAGGGAGTGAAAAACAGTTATGAAACAGATGAATTAAATTCTTTGGTGGAGGTAAATATCACAAACTCTCCTCCTATTTGCAAAGTCTCGCCAGTCATAATTAAGAAAAATTGGTATTTTTCTTTCTTATTGATACTAGGATGCTAAAATGGAGACCTAGATTTTCAAATGTAAGCCCTGTACCCACACATTTCCCAGTGATGGATACATGACATAAAAGGTTTTTTTAGATTTTGGATATATAAAAGGGTATATAGAAGAGGAAGAAAACAAGTCTGGGAAGGTACATGTTATTTCTGATTTTGGCCATGTGAAATTCATCAGGGGAAAGGTAAATAAAGCTGTATTTAAATGCCCTAGTGTGGCTTAATTGTCATTTGAGACTTCAAAATCTTTTCTGTAAATCTGTCTCATGTAGAATAAGCTATGGTTGACAAAGTCTTAAGTGTTAGTATAATTTTTGGTATTAAAATTCAAATTGGCTTGATAAAATTATTGGATCAACCTGCTGCTCTTCTTTTTGCAATAGGTAAGGTATGCCCCTTACAGTTTTGCCTGGCATGAATACACGTAGAAATTCTGTAGCACCAGAAGGGAAAGCGTTAATTCACTTTGATCAGGACTTTCTGCATAAGGGCTATGTCAGTACTTGGCATCCATCTCTGCCAAGCAGAGTTTCTTGCAAGTCTGAGTTTCAGGACATCATTTATAACAGAGGAACATGGCACTGACCTATTATACCAAGTTTGATTGTGTTTGTGCTTATTAAAGGTTTGTTAATTGTGGGTGATTATTCATACGGTTCTACACTGTGTTCAGTAACTTTTCTTCCATCTGGGAATAACATGTTTCTACACCAACCAAAGTACTGTGTCTGTCTTAATGAGGTAATTATTGTTGTGTTTATTTAGATGAATGTGTCTGGAGCTGGCTTTTTTACGTTACTGAGGAGTAACATCAGCTCAGCAAACAGGTCATTCCTGGCAGCTCTTCGCTGATATGATTTCCTCTTTATTTTTCTCTGTGAAGGCACTGTAAGCAGTACTCTGATGTTCAAAGGGTGTGAGGGAGGCAATGGTTGTGGAGAGAACCAGTATCACTTGCTCTACTAACAGACATCTGCTTTTTACCCATTTCATTAGATTGTTGTGTGATAATCATTTTAGTATTCCCCCTGTCACCACGAGATGGGGCAGGTGACCAGGGAGCGCCGGGGCCGCGACTGCAGAAAGAATGACACGAAGCAGATGGAAGTGTTTCTAGTTACTCCTTCCCTCATTTTCTCAGGTCATTTTCTTGACCATGAGAGTGGTGAGGCACTGGAACAGATTGCCCAGAGAACAGGCATCCCTGGAAGTATTCAAGGGATGGGTCTGGATGGGGCTTTGAGCAAGTTGGTCTAGTGGAAGGTGTCCCTGCCCATGGCCGGGGGGTTGAAAGTCGAGGATCTTTAAGGTCCCTTCCAACCTAAACCATTCAATGATAAACATTACCCTTTGCACCACTGAAAATAAAATTTGCCTTATGTTTTAAACCATTTGAAAATTATTTAAGATGTCTAAAAATTCTTTTCAGGAAAAAAAGGACACCTTTTTTGTTTTGTTTTGGGGAGTTTTGGGGAGTTTTGGGGTTTTTTTAGAAATGAAATTAATATCCAAAGTGCCATAGAACTTCAAAAATGAAACAATTGATTTATATCAATTGGCTGTCTAGCCCATTTCAGAAGTATAAAATTTTAAAAAAAGACCAAACAAGTAAAAAAAACCCATGACAAACCCCCCCCAACAAATACAAGAAAGACATTTTTATTTTTTCCTTGGAAAAATAATAGGTATTTAAAGTTAGTAGGTTAGCTTACTTTTAATTCATTGAAAATTTTATTGGGATTTCCCTCCCAAGAGATTTTAGCTGTAAGTAGAAGTTTTTCTTTGAACTAGTTTAAACTAAGGCCCTCTTTCTTGTCACGCACAGACAGGGAAATACTGCAAGATGCTGGATTAGCTTGTTCGCTTTTCATTGTTTTCTTTTGTAGCAACAATCCGTTTAGCTATGGTATGCTGAGTTTATCTGATTAGCACTTAATGAGTGAAGGGAATAGGGGCAATGTTGCCTGAGTTACTTAACCCTAATAAAGTTTTCACTGCCTTCCCCCTCTTTCTAAATACCTGAACTTTCCTGACCCCCACCCCTTGCCTTTTCCCTCAACTGCAGCTCATTCCCATACGAAATGCACTCCCACTGCAGCTCTGTCAGCAGTACTGCTGCCATTAGCTGAATTTTGTCCAGTGCACGTTGGTCACAACGTACATCCTGCTCAACAGTGTTTGACAGTCTGTCTGGAGCTCTTACAAACTCAACTGCTGTTGTTCTGCTGACTCCCTGCCCTACCTTACTTACTGACCAAAAAATGCAACAGCCTGTAGCATGAGCATTTCTAACATCAAACCATTAGGTATTCCTGTAAGCAATTAAATAATTTCTTGAGTTGTGTTAGCAATGACATTTTAATAAGGATTCACTGGAGCTTGAATAATTACATTATATAAAGAAATTCAAGAAAGCTGATGTTTAGTAGTGCTTAAAAACTGTGTGTGCCATACAGATTGTAGTTCTGTTACCATAATTAACTAGATAATCTTCTTGCATAACTCATGTTTTCCTCTGGGCTTCAACTTGATTTCCCTCTTTTAGGATTATTTTTTATTTTCATTTGGTGTTGCATTGTAAAATATTGGATAAAAAAGCAAAGTTCTGAAAAAAAATAGAAGAATAATCTACATGAGGTTTTGCTGCTTAACTGTTTCTTTGGTGGTTCTACTAGTTTTATACAGAAGTGCAAAATTGTCTTAATACCAATGAAAATAGGTCTAAGGAAACTACAGTTGATACCTGTGCAAGAGATTCCTTATGCATAGAGGTTCTATAACTATTGACAAAATAAGAAGAAAGCAATAGAAATTTAGGTGGAATGTCAATAAGATACTAGGTTTGGTTAGGAGATCTGAATCTTTATAGGTTTACCTGTGAAAATATTTTCACTTATACCTGCTTAGCAATACAAATATTTTCTAGAAATTATCTCACATTTTTTTTATCACTTAGTGTCCCCAATTTATGATAATCATAGTAATAAGAATAGAAATAATAATGATCTTAGTAATAGGCATCTAGTAGTAGCAGTAATGATCCTGTTAGAGCAGAATGTGTGTGTATGTTTTTAAATAATTTTAAAGATACTAGAAGAATGTCAGAAGTGCAGGAATGTACTGAGGTGCTTGAGAAGGGTGGAAGACAACTGTGAATGTTTCTGAGGTGTGTACAGCTTCCTACTGAGCGCACCCCAAGCATTTGCCTTCCTGGGTGAGGTTCTGCAGCTGGTGGTGCTCACGCTCACTGCAGAGCACCACCAATGTGTCAAGGTAAACTGCTGTCAATGGTAGAGCCAGTCTGGAATAGTCACACTCTGAAGTAAATGGCTGAAATTTTGAAGGAGATACCTGTTTTTTCACTTAAATGACAACCCAAATAGTGTCATTTAAACTTCTCCTTGTTTCCATTGTTTTGTTTTGGTTTGTGTTTTTGTTGTTCCTGAATATGTATAGCTCATGCCAAATTTCCATACAGCCATCCAGATGGAAAAAAACAGGTGTAAATATGTGTATTAGGTATTGAAATATTTTGTAATTTGATTCAAAGGTTTATTTAAATCACAAAAAGTGTGTGTGTGTGTTTTTCTTTTCCCCTCTCAGGTTTGCAATTATGTGTGGCTATATGTCTCAGTTTGAAAGTGTACAAAACAAAATCAGGAATGGTTATCTCTTTAAGGTATGTTTTTGTAGGATTTGGGGTTGGTTTTTTGTAAGCTATTCCTTTGTGTAAGCTATTCCTTTAAGTTATTTCCTTATATAGTGTTCAAAGACAGGTTTTTCCAACACAGTAATTCAGCCTCACAGGTCTATTTTGGTGCTGAATTAAATCAAAAACATTATTATGTATGCAAATAGATTATATGCTTGCAAAATACAAGAAATGAGGTAGGATTCTGGGAACAGCATTAAGATTTCTGGTTTGCTTTGTAGTCAAAGTGGGGAGGAAAGGGAATAACAATTCTGTTTAGAAAATCAAAAGGTATGAAATAGTAAGTGATAAACTAACACAGTTCTGCAATCATCCTTCATGTCACCCTTGAGTGATGTTCGTTTTAACACTGTCCTTTCAAAGGTAATTGTGTTTTTTAGAGTTAGCTGTTTGTGTTACATGTGCTGCTCTCCCCCTCCTTGTCCTCAGCATTGCTTAGACACTTTCCATGCATCCCTTGCCCTCCAAGCTGGCATCCCCCCTTTCTGGGTGACAGTGAGAGGCAACAGATATGTTCCAGTTCCTGGGGAATGCCTGGGATGGGCTCCTCTCACATCACATCCATGTTAGGACTTGGAGTATGGTGGAGCTTTCCTATGAGAGAGCATTAATTACATCTGAGCCGTGCCAAGCAAGCTAAGCCCCGAGCACTGGGACAAGCTGGGAACGAAGGGAAAATGACAAATAACACAAGCGCTGCAGCTGTTTAAGGATGGAGTTTTAAAAGAGTCCACAGTATGAGCAGTACCCATTTCAGGGAGGTTTTCCTCCTTACAAGTAAATCCTGAACTGTGTCGATTTGGGAAAATAGTAGTATGAAAACATAGCTCCTATCTGAATAGTTTGTGGATATGATAGTATAGTGGTCTCTTATATCTGTGTAACCCAAATATTTTTGTGACTGGCTTAATTATAAAAACAGATATGTGGGAGGAAAAAAGAAATGTTCGAATTAAATTTATTTTGAGAGGGAAAGAGTAGGGGTGAAATAGCATATTCTTTTTTTTTTCAATCTCATGTTGATCAATAAGAGCTTGCTTTGGTAAATTAAAGAGAGAAATAAAGGTGCTCATGACCTGAAATGAAAGTGGTTTTGGAAGAAGAAACTCATTAGATACTTTCTAGGTTTTAAAATTTCACTATAAACAGAACCATTTTATTTTCTGAATTTCACATTGTAGTAACAGTTGGTTGTGTCAAGTACCATTTCATAGGGGCAGTCACATTCCAAGGTGGAAGGAACTGTGCTTCAGTGATGGGTGCTGGCATGTAAGATATATTGAAGAGTAGTTGCTTCCTCACTGATTTGATCTGTGACAGTTTCCTAATATTAACCGTAAATGAAATTAATTGAATTTGTTGCCCTTTTAAGACGAAAGTTCTTGAATTATTTGGCTGAACTTTAGAGCTGTTTAGTCGTGTTCTAAATACAGCGTGCCTTCTTGCATTGTGTGCAACATTGCTAAATAATTTTGTGATTTCCCTCCATGAGGAAGGGATTTGCTAGTTAAAATATTTTTAGGTTGTTAGAAGACAATTGCAGCAGAAGAGAATTTCTGAATTTGTTTCTGACTTGCAGCAAACTACTTAGAATGTAAACACACTTGCCAAACAAACATCTAAAGTGATACTAATTTTCTTTCTAATAGGAGCACCTAGACAAGGCAATTGAACTTAAGCCTCAAGATCCCTTTTTATATTACCTAAATGGAAGATGGTGCTATTCAGTAAGTTGTGTTTTATTTATCTAACATATGAATTGAGTATACTAAAAACTGATAATTAAATAGAAGGACTTAAGAGAAAGTAGGTGTTTATTTAAGTAGGTGTTTTAAGCCAAATGAAGCAGACATTTACATTTCCTGAATTAACTACAGGATGCATGGTGCTCACAGCTGACCATTCCTACAATGTAGTTAGGTAAGCTGTGCTTGTATGACCCTCGTTGTTGTGTTCAGGTTTTTTGTCTGAATGAATGAATGAAAAGTAACTGATATTTGGAAGGGAGGAAGGATGACCTCTTGATTTCACTTCTTTGTTCTGCCACAAACTTCCTGGGTGAACCTGGGCTGGTAACATAGCATTTTGGTAACTTTATTCCCCATCCATAACTTAAGTTAAAGGCACATACTGTGGGATTATGTCTGTGGCAGCAAGGCTACCGTACTGGCTTGGTAAATTCCAAGGCAATGTCCAAAAAATACATGCATAAAAGTCTGCAATTCACAATGAGTTTTGCAAGAGATGCAATTCGTGTCATGCCAATACAACAGGTGCTTTTAAAGATTGTTTTAATTTATATATTTTTGTTTATATATTATAAAGATTACATTAGATTGTAGTAGATTACATAGTGATAAGTACTTATATATGAAAAAATAAAATAATTGGTTTACAAAATTAATCAATCAATCAATTTAATCAATTTTTTAGAAAAATTGTGCTTGTGCTTTCGTAAGAGAGTTGTCTTGTTGGTAATCCACATCTTTGAGGGCTCAGCTGGCTGTCTTTACTGGTTCATCTCTAGTGCTATGAGGAATCTTTTGTTGGAAGAAAACATTCTTGCATAGTCCATGCTGTAAAAGATCACTGTGAGTCTTCTCAGAATAATAACTGCTAATGCACAGTGAATTCCAGCCAAGCCTTTTTTCTTTCAGATACTTCCAGTGAGAGGCACTACAAAGTGCCTGAAAACTGGAAGGAAGGAGTTGCTGTGACACACTCCAGACTTTGTCTTTATCTGCAACAAGACTTAATGGAAAGTAATCTTTCAGCAGTTTTTTCAGTTCATATATTTAACTTTCAAAGAGCTTTCAGCAACCATTTTCGCTGTTGATTTGAATAAGGAATTGACACCAGCTTTTTCAAGGAACTTGAAAAGCATTTTGCTTTTTGTCACAGTGTATTCTTGAATATCGGCATTAGCTATGCAAAAATAAGTTGCTGAAGATGGTTCCTGTAGTATGCTTGCTGTCCTGCCTCTGAGAAGCATCTCTCTCACCGATGATTCCTTAAGCACTTTTATACTGTGCTATGTCCAACAGCTAACTGCGGCTTCCATTTATGCCAAATACTCCCAGATGTTTTACATGGCTTATTTCTTGTGTGAGCTGCTGCTTTTTGGAAACACACAATCTCAGTCTACCTCACTTTGTTCTTACTGCATTTTTTTTTTGCTCTTGTTTCATTTTTGTGATAATCTCCACTTCCTGACTGAGTAACACATGTGGTTTGTTGTACTGTATTGTTACAAATTAATATTCCACGCTTGCAACATCTATGCAGGGCGTACTTACTAAACATTGAAACCACAGATTAGCATTTGCTTTAGGTTATGACCTGACCTGAATTTATTTAAGTGAAACAACCTACCTAAACAGATGTAAGCCACTGAAATATGTAAGGATTGATTTCAGATTTCTATTTTTCTTCTTTTTATTTTAATTCTTGCCTTCTGTGACAGCCATGACAAAATAGTAACCTGAAAAACATTGAACAGATTTTCATACTGTGAATAAATGCAAGTATAGGACTGAATAACATCTTGCTTCAACTTCTGGGGCTGTCAGCTCTTAAAAACTTACTGTCTTTGCACACTTTCGGTAGCAGGATGAGATCATTTGGAGACATTACTCTTGAGGCAATACTAGTTTTTAACCCTAGCCCAGTGAGACTGGTAATATCCTAATGAGTTGTAGCAGAGTGAGTTGGTTTCTGTGCTGATCCACTAACACAGGTTTTGGCCATGCATGTGATACAGGTAGTCATAGGAGCTTGTGGAATATGCGCCAAATTCCTTGCTCCTGTTCTGCAGACTGTGAGGTTTCGTGCTGTGGGAATTATCCCAAAAGAAGACTGTTGGCTGTGGCATTGCTTCCAAATACTTCGTCAGGGTAGAGATTATGATGGAGTGTTGAAAAATTTGTTTGTCACTCGCCCACACCGGTACCTGTAGATGGAGTGATAATGCTCCTCTTAGATGCTCTGTTTTTAATGTTCAGTCTCACTGTTGTTGAGGCTGGGAACGCTGTATTGTCCAGTGTGAGAAAATTAAAGAAGGAAAAGGGATGATTCAGGCAAGAAGATTAGATTTTACATTTAGCCTAGTTGACTTTGGGATCAAGTTAGGATTGGCCACAATATTTGTTCTTTCATAGGTATTGCTTCCAAGGGTATTTTTGTCTAAAATTGGTCACATAGTCTTTTACTGAAGCAGTCTAGTTAAAAAAGATAACAAATTTCTGATATTTTATAGGCTTTGATAACAGTTTTGTGAAATCTGATGTACTTAAGTCTTCCTAGTATAGTCAGATATTTCCCATTCACTCCCAATTTAATGCTAGGGGATCTTAGTACTATTGTCTAGCATAGGTTTTTTTGGATGATAAACTGAAAAAAAATGAATTGCTTAAGATACTGTAAATGGGGATGCTTCAAGTGTAACTTGAGGTTACAGTTCAGTTTCACAAACAAAAATCCATTGAAAAGACTTTGAGGTAAAAAGTATAGAATCATAGAATCATCAAGGTTGGAAGAGACCTTCAGGATCATCAAGTCCAGCTGTCAAACCAACCTGTCACCCTTAAACCAGCGGAGGCAAACGCAGAAGATTTATTGAAGACTGAAATCTATATGCAGAGACTGCGTGCTGGACTAGTAAAAGCTGTTTTATTTGTGGAGTTGTGCCAGAATTTGGCCTGACTGGTCTGCCATTTCTCACCTTCCTCAGTGTAACACAGTCCTTTGCAAGGAGCGGTGGTACAGCTCTGCCAAGTTTCTTACTCAGCAGTTATTCTTGCTGGGCCAGAAATGAAGTTGATGCAAGGTGTCGTAGCACCTTCCAGCAGAAAGGATGAGCTGGGTTTTCACTGCCTCACAGCAGCTGGGGTTTGTCTGTGATGCAGAGCCAGGGACAGTTGTGCACCACCTTGCCTAAAAATCAGTTTTTGCTGTTTCTTATTTCTCTTACCATTATAAAGTTAGTAGAGCCGTACAAAAGAGGAGGATCATAGAATCATCTCAGCTCTGTTAGAAAAATACTTCTGATATCACAATCAGGTAGGCAAGATTTTCACCAGTCATTTCATAGATGTAATAATGGGCAAAATTTTGCCTGTGAAACCTGCTGTGTATACAAAAAGTGAATGGATCTGTGGTGCGTGGTGTATAGGAATAAGTTTTATTTCCATAGAGTTTTGGGCACAATTATCTGATAATTCTTTATAATTGTATGTTTGTGGGGTTTTTTTAAGTGTTTTAATGTTTCAAATAGCTTATGAAACTATCTAGTTAAGACTTTTGTCTACTTGCCATTACAGGACAGGCACAGAACAGCTAGCATGTACTTGTGAAACTGGATCAGAGTCCCTGGTAAATGCTAGTAGGGTGTTAAAAATTAGATCTCTTGGGATTTTCTTTTTGCAGGTTACATGCCATGTTTTGGATTTGTATTCCAGTATCTGTTTGGGTTACATCAGGGAACAAATTGATCCAGTTCCTTTGTGTGCTCTCTAAGTGGGCTTCCATTACCGGAAAGTGAAAAGCCCAATTCAAGTTGGATAAATACCTAAATGCCTGTGAAGGTTGTCCTGGTTCCTCAGCTGGCAAGAAAGAGAATGTTTTTGTTGGAAGGCAGTATTTCAAAACCGGTGTCCAATTACTTGATATCTTCCAGAAGTCAAAACATTGCAAAATGATTTAATACAATTTTACATTAATATATTGTAATGAAAAAGAAAAAGAAACTCTCTGGGGATATTTAATTAGGTGCTATTAATATTTTACTGAAGCTGGATCAATGGTGTGATTTGCCTTTATGGAAGACAATTGTGTGATATGTCTTCAGTGAGCTATTAGCAAGGAAGCATTGGAAGAGAATATCCTTTAGGGCTGAAAGTCAACCCTGGATGATATTTCAATCCAAGCAGATTAGTTTCCTTTGTACCAATAACCTGGAATTTGAAAGGAGCTGTCAGTGGGCAGGGTTTGCTTCTTATAAAAAACAAGCAGAAGAGAAAGATCCAGCCAGTGTTTCAGTATATATATATGTGTATATATATATATAAGATTTTTGCTGAACCTAGGCTAAGGAAGAGAAAGGGATATTTTGAAATCCATTTTCCCAGTATTTAGGGGAGAACCACATTTTTGCCTTGGCCCTCAGAGATACAAGAGGCCTGATGGAAGAGTGCTGAGTATGAACGTCATGTTCAGCCAGAGTTTTAACTCTGGGAGTGCCTTCCTTCCATCTCTGGATGTAACAGAGATTTGGGTAGAATAAATGGATGACAGCTTGTTAGTTGACAGATCTGTAGGAGAAGTTGGTGGAGACAAGTATCTCTATTTGCTTTGGGATACTGTAGAGTGGCCTCCTCTCCTTGGCAAAGGCCACGCTGTCATGATGACGCCCTCCCCTCAAGCCCTAAGGAAGATCAGGAGCTGGCTGATGGTTCCTCAGGCTTTTGCTTGTTGCTCTTGAGTGGTGGGACTAGCTCTCCTTATGTATGGCAGCTGGGGAGCAGTGTTTCTTGAGTGACCCAGTACATTAACACCTGATTTTCTGTGGAAACACAATGTTCCTTACAGTGCTCCTGTGACTTTTCAGGCTTGTCGCAGGACTAACATCAGGTTTTAGGAGACCTAAAAAACCAAAACTCACTTAACATTTGGAAATCATCCGTAGGAAAAAACCAATCTTCATTCCTTAATTTTGTTGTTGTTGTTGTAGCTATTACTTGCTACAGTAGCTGTTTTCTTTGTTACCTGCTGTACTCTACCACTCTTAGAACATGCACTAAGTGAAATCATGGTTCTGCTGAAGTTGACACTCCATTTTATACTTGATTTTGTATGGACCTCCAGATATGCTTTGCACTATTGGAGTAACCTTGACTGTAGCAGTCAATTCTGCACAACACTAGAGCATGTTACGCCAGGGGTTCCATTCCCCATGCTTGCTCACAGACAGAGACTGATTAATAACTTGTTGTAGTAGGAATGATGTTTCCATTTCACTGAACATGGTGTAACAGTCAAAGAAGATTATTTCAAATTAAAGACTGTATTTATGTGCATTTAAGGAAAGGGTTTAATTTCCTGTTCATCATTATTGCTGTGGGACACAATTTTGTGTATTGCATATAACAGCTCTTTTCCATTTGTCCCACCTCAGTTGTAGGGGGTTGCAGACAGACTCAGGTGGGGCACAGTTAAACTGTTGTGATGGGATTCACCTCATGTGTCTTTAGCTATTCCCAGGGTCTGTGCTCCTTTTGTAGTTGAAGGGAAGAAAGAAAAGAAAGATAGGAGTGTTCATCCCAGGCTAATGTAGGTGAAGAGGAATTGCCTAGTGGAAGTGCCTCTCTCTCTGTACTGACCATGCAAGGAACCTGGACAACTTGTGTAAACTAGGCACTTCATATATGAAGGCTAGAGTTGCTGCAACAAATTCATCAAGCCAGTGGCATATAAGTCTGACTGCTGAAAACATCACAGAACTCTCAGACTGTCTCTGGAATAGTCATGAAGTAAATGCTGGATCGAGTGCACATTAAAAAAAAACCTCACTATTGCCACAGACTCATAGTTGGAATGAAGGTTGGAATCATTAAGGTTGGAAAAGACCTCTTTAAGATCAAGTCCAGCTGTTAACCCAGCACTGCCCTGTTCACCGCTAACCCATGTCCCCAAGTGCCACACCCACACGTCTTTGAACACTTCCAGGGTGGTGATTACATCACCTCCCTGGGCAGCCTATGCCAATGCCCGACCACCCTTTCAGTAAAGGAAATTTTCCTAAGATCCAGTCCAAACTTCCCCTTGGTGCCATTTCCTCTGGTCCAGTCAGTTGTTACCTGGGAGGAGATTCCGACCCCCACATTGCTACAACTTCTTTTCGGTGCAGGTGGTTTTGTGTGAAATATGCTTACATGCGTTTCACTTTTAAACATTGTTTTAGCTCGGTGGGATTTGTGAAATAAAAGTGGGCGACTGCATATATATTTGGGCTTTTTAGAAGTTTGAGTAGTGCAAAGCAGCACCCAAGCCAGACAAAATAAAGACTAAAACCTCAGTAAATCAGTTCTGATTAAATCTCATAAGAAAATAAAGTAACTGCCAGGAAGAACTTGTGTTTTCAATAGTTAATTATAACTCCTCATGGAAAAACTGCAATTTTGTTTCCTCACTATTGCATAACAGCAGACATGAGTGTGGTAATTGTATCTGTGCAGTGTGTATCTCCAGCGTGTTGTGTGTACCTCTTGCAGAGAGCAGTGTAATACATTCCCTTTATTTTTACCCCATCTCTTCCTCCCTTGTGATGTGATGGACCAAGAACTGTAGAAATCCCCTTCCTCTTCCAAAAGAAGAGAGAACACAGCAACAGTAGACTGGCATGAAGAAAACAGCACTTTCGCAAAAATTCTTTTAATAACTCTTGCAGGATATGTCTCAGAAACGATACAGCAGTGAGGGAAATGAGGAAGGAAATTATATACATACCTACAATTAGAAGTTTTAAGCAGCATGCTGCAGTTTGTAACACAGCAGGAAAGCACCGCAGGGGCAGCAGAACCTTGTTGCTTCAATGAGTGAGAACTCCATGATTGCTGGAGAGCTTTTGTAAAAAACACTTTATGTTCTTAGAAGAAGCTTCAAGAGTGAGATACGTGAGAGAGAATGAAAACAAAAGCTTTATTTTTGTAATATTGTTTCTCTCTGGGTTATAATTTTTAGTGCTTTTGTGTGAGACGCATACTGACAACATGTAACAAATGTAACAAAGGCGTTGGGACCCTGCTGAGCAGCTAGCAAGACTTGACCAAGATGCCTTCTGTCTCCATGCAATGTTGCTGTTATGTAGCTAGAGACATTGGGACCAGATGAGAAAACATGATCCTATGCATTTTCCTGTTGTGTGCTGACCTGTATTTCTAATCTTTGCAGTGGTATTTTTAGGGCAGTTTTCAACAAGAAGTAGATAGAACTTGATGTCTGTTCAAAGGGGAAGCATTCTGGTTGGTAGCTGTGGATAGTTATGACAGTGGATTCTCATATTTTACAATTACTAGCTGGATAACTGCTGGATATAGGTGGAGCTGGTAGGGGAGCAGCAACAGCCCTGCAGATATTGAGAAACCAGGGAATAAGGCAGGACTAGTCTAAAACCATCCAAAACCATTTAAAATTTTATAGCAGTAGGACAGACTTGACTTCAGGGCTGAAGTCTGTTATTTGAATTGCAGCTCCTTCTGAAAAAGAGATGTCCCTACGTGAGTCATATTTCACCTCCAAGTCTCTGATGAGAGGCTCTCTTTCTTTGCCTGTATCTCTTCTCTGTGTTGCCTCTGCATAGATCAGGCCAGAAAATACAGAACCTTTTTTTTTTTTACCGTTTTTGACTCATTTGCTCTGTGACAGGAGCCATCAGTGCTGTGGCTCAAATACTGATGTGAAGGCAAAAGTCCTGACTTTTCTTTACAGATGTGGTAGAAGTGTCCGAAGGAAGGTGGCTTCACTCGTCCAGTTAAACAGGCTCTTCTTTCATGTTGCATTTCTTAGCAACTCCATCCTTTGCTAGACATGTGAGGGTTGGGTGATGGAGGCAAATACCTTATGGCAGTGACCAAAGCAGTTTCTGTCAGGTGTCAGTGTATGTAAGGGAAGAAGTCATATGCATTGTGTGTCAATATGACAGTTCCCTAAAGTCCTTTTATAGCAGCTCATCTTCCTGAAATGAGAGGAGGTCATTGGCAAGTGTTATTTGTCAGACTGGAATAGCTAAAAGTGAAGCCTGTTTCTTAACAGTGGTTGTCACCAGCTTCTGTGTAATAACTGAACTTGTTATACAAGTTCCAAAAACACTCACATTTTTACTGCAGCAACAATTTTTCGTAATGTAGGAACATAGTCAAGTGCATAGATTATCATGCAAAGCTGTCTATCTCATGAAAACCTTTAACAGGTTTCAAGCACTATTTCTGGCCTTAGGTTTTTAAAAAAGGCAGGGTGCTATGAAACCTAAAATGTACTTTTAAGCTTTGAACATGGGAATAATCTTGTCTTGAGGATGTTGGTGTTTGGTCATATGACTCTAAAATCCAAAAGACTGCTTTGAGCTGGCCAAATTGACACTATAAAGCATTCCTTTACAGGTTCTTTTCCAAAATACATTGTGTAAGCAGTACAATATGAAAGACAGTATTTACTGCAAAACTGAGAAGCAACTCTAAAGACATTTGACTTTTTAATTTTTTTTTTTTTTTTTAATTCTAGGTAGCTCAGTTGTCTTGGATTGAAAAAAAAGTAGCTGCTGCTCTCTTTGGGACTCCACCAACTTCAACAGTAGAAGAAGCACTGCAGAATTTCCTTAAGGTGAGTCCTAGCCAAGGGTTTTCCTGTATTGCTGTTTACCAGCTGTTATATGTGAGTATTGTCAAGATGTCTGTTCAACAGACTGTGTTCAGTAGCTATAAATTCGGTGCTCTTCTAAACACGACTGAGCTCTCTATCAAAGTATTTTTTTCTTTTCAGTTTTAAAATTAGTTTGGACATGAGTGGTTAGCACCTTTCTTTTCTTTGTTTAATTTCAGGAAATTCTCCAATGAATTGCCCTGGTTAATAGTTATTGAATTGAATGTGATATGGTTATAGATTAGTTACATATGCTGTTGAAACAAATGAACCATAGTGATAGTTGCTGGTTTGCCTGTTTCTGCAAGAACGTTAACATAGGCAAGGAAAACTTTGGCATTGTGATGCTTCTCTTTTTCCAATCTGAAACTTTTTTCCATGGAATTTCAGTAGAAGCCTTTCTTATTTGTGGAGATGAAATTGCCTTTGCAGTGAAGCACAGAAGAAAGCTCTGTCATATAGGTCCATGTTTCTGGGCATTCTGCTTGAACACAGTTACGAGAAAACACGGCATGAATAAAATAAATTTATTTTTCAGTGCCTTCCATATGAATCATTTCTACTTCTGGAGCTCAAAAGCATACAAGTTTTTCACTTGACTGGATTCAAAGCATAACCTTTTATCATTACAATTACTTTCAAAAAGTTATTCAAAGAAATTGGACAGGCAGATTTTCTTCACTATCAAAAATGCTTGCTTTCTGTGTTCTTAGTCTGTCTAAAGATTGAATGATCTCCTGAGTTTTGGACAGTACAATGCATTACCATCTTCCCAGTTTAAGAGATTTTATCTTGAAGGTCAAATTCCAAAAATGCTAGAAATAATTTGAAACATTCGCTTTAGCTTCAGGGCGTTTTGTGGTGGGCTGCAGAGTGACTGTGGTTTTAAGTCATCTTCAGCAACAAAAATCAAATTACTGTCTAAAAGACAACTGTTTAGGTTTCTTTTTCAGTTGTTTGATTCTAAACAGTTGTGGTGAAAGCAGCATTGTTTTAGTACAAGGATTACAGCTACTATAAATTTCACTGATGTAATTTTTCTCTCTCAGAAGCTGTTTTTTGATTAAAAGCTGCTTCTTCATTACTAGATAATTAGTAAGGGTTTTACTCATCTTGCAAGCTTCTATATCCTTGATGTGTTTTAAAAAAAGGCATTCTTGAACTTTTTTAATGACCTGAACTTTTCAGAAGATGATACTTTGAAAAGAAGGGTGAACCCAGAGCTAGAAGATAAGAGCCTGTGGAAGAGAAATAATTGTAAAATTGATAAACACAGTTCTTCACTCATTACACGAAGTGTGAATGGTTGGTTGCTTTCTTATTTCTTTGATGAGGAAATAAATATTAATAATCTAGGTATCTTCAAACCTACCATGTAAGTGAATGAATCCAATAGATCTTGTACAGAATGACCCAAGATCTTTACAGAGCACTTAAGGAGAGAGGAGAGCAAGCAGTACAGTGTCGCTGTGTGGCCTGGCTTGTGGAGGAAACTGTTGCTTTTCCCTAAGAATTCCTGGCTCAGGAACTCCTGGCGGTGTCCGGGCACCTCGCATACAGCTTCTCTCCGACCCGTGCGATGGAGGCACGCGGCCAAGCCCACACAGAGCCTGCTAGCTCGAGCGGTATCAGAAGTAAAGAGTCCAGAGATGGCTCTTGCGAGAGATCCGATGTTTATTCTGACCGGCACGCAGGCTGGCCAGGTAGCAAGAGAGCGGGCTCCGCCCGCCAAGTTCTTTTTCAAGGGATACAGACAGGGGAGGGACAACAGCTGAGGGCCAATGTGGTGTGACCCAAGGTTAGAGTGACTGTCTGGCTGCTGACCAACCAGGGGGACCCTCCTCACACAGGTCACAAGACCAGGTGAGGGGATCCTGGCCAGCTGTCTTGTGGGGGGTGTTAGATCTCTGAATTCACCCACCACTGAGCTGCTGAGCCCCCTGGTTCCCCAGCCATCCCAGCTGGTGGCTCGGGGACTACAACAGTACAGAACATTTTTATGTGTTCACTATCAGCATCTCATGTGCTTGGTTTAGGGTTTGAGTTTTGTATTTTCTTGTTTTCTCGATGTTTTTTTGAAGTGCTGCTAAACAAATTGCATTGCATAGAGTAGGGATGATTCCATCTGATGTTTGAGGAAATGTAGTGCATTACTAAAAATGTTATGCAGACCACATAAATCTCATCACACAAGTTTTATGTCTATTTTCTCTCCTGTTTTTTATTATTTAGGCAGAAGAAATGCATCCAGGATATTCCAAATGCAATTATGTGTATTTGGCAAAGGTAACCAAGTTCTTTTAAAAATAATGATTTGTAGACTCTGGTGTTCTTACAGTGGTCTGATTGGAAACAAAATGTTTTTTCTTCTCAGTGCTATAAAGATCTTGGCCAGAAAAACAATGCACTGAAGTACTGTGATTCTGCACTGTCAATTCTCTCAGTTACTAATGAGGTGGGTATTGAGAGTGATAACTTGTTCCCTTGTGACTGCTCTCTTGTCTTTGGCATCCATTATTGCACTGCTGGTAACAACATAATGTTTCAGTTTTTCCTCTGAACACAGAACATTCCCTTTTTCCTCCACTCTAGATTGGCTCATTACAGTTGTCTGTATCAACAGCTTTAAAAAAATCTTTGTTTAGGGAACTGTCAGGGACTTGTCTGTATCAAAAATTGAGTTGTACTCTTTGTAATTTAACCCACTTCATTAGATCATCTTGAGTATAAGCAGTTGAGTGTGTCACTCTAGCTGTGCTGAAATTTTCCCCAGACCTATGTTTTCCTCAGTTGAAAGCACTCTGGATTTTTTGTCCTACAGTCTCTATCTCTGCTCCTGAAAGCCTCTGGTTTGTGATTCTTGTCAAGGGCAGTATGTTAACCACAGCAGAGTAGATAGTTATTCAAGATTGCCTTTGTCTTCAACCAACAGGCAGTTAAGGAGGCACAGTTCTTCAAGTCACATCAGCTGGAATATAGTTTGTTCTAAGAGATAACTAGATTCCTCTTGGGGCCCATTAGAGTATTTTTGGTATGTGGACACAAAATTTCTACAAATATTTGAGAGATTTTAAGTTGTTTAATATCTCAAATATAAACCAAGTCATGGCAAGAAGGTTCACTCTGTCTGATCTCATGTAGAAGCAAGTCCCATGACTGACCTATGACTGGAAATATCTTACCATCCTAGAGCATGACAAGTTCAAACCTGAGCTTTGTCAGCCTAAGGGACCCCCTTTGAGCACAGCAGATGTGGTATGGAGAGAGAGAGGTGATTCCTGAGAGGAATTGGCCCCCTCCCATTTAATTCTTTGAAGTTAAGGAAAAAGACCATTAAATAACTCTGTAACTTGATTGACAATAAATGCTGTGTGTGGAGCACTAACATGTTTATGTCAAGTGTTCCTGCTGGGAAGAAAGACCACTGCGTGCCTCACCAGCCACTGCTCCTGGGTGGCCTAAATTTTGGCCCAAGTTATAGTACGTACCAATAATAAATTAAGTAATCATTGCTTAAGTTCAGTGTTTCTTTAAATATGTATTGATACAGATATGACATTGACAATTATTTAATTCTGCTTTATTCTTTACTTACTGTTAAAATACACCTTCAGCTTGCCTATTACAGAACATAGGAAAGACTGCTATAAATTATCTCTTTAATATCCCATCACATTTCTGAAGTATCAGCAGACCTGAGAAGGAGAGGGAACCCTGAGGTGAGAGCAGGAATTCAGGAGCAATCTGAGGGATAGGTGTATGTATTCTGGCAAGCAAGGTGGTGCTGAGAATAAGAATTACACTGATTTGTGAACAGAAGTGTGAGCATCAAATGGGCCCCAAAAATCTTTTGTCCATCTGAAGAGGACAAATTTATTTGACCTCTCCTGTTTTGACTAATTTTATAGATATCACAGATTTGTCTCCTTTGTCCTATTTACTTGTGATGTGTTTTGAGTTAAGTTTAGAAAAAAAGAGTCCAGAGAAACATGGTGTCAGGGCAGCAGTATGTAATTCAATTTAAAAAAAAACAACCAAGCACTCAGCACAGGGTAGAAAACCCAAGTGCACGCTGAAAGAAGTTACTGTGAAATGGAGATCTGGAACATGAACTCTGCTGTTCCTGACTGTTACCTCAAATCCCATCTGAATTTGAATATTACATGTTGTTTTGGTTATTGTGTTACAAAAAGACTGTTACTGATTTTTGGGAAAACGTGTTGGAAGTGAAGTGGTTCAGGGCTTGGAGCTGTATTTGGGAATAACATTTAGTGAGATTAGTTGAAGAGAGGGAAGAGACTGTAATAAGACTGAAGAGGCATTGGGGAGACAGCAGTAAACATATGCTAATAAAGTGCCTGAATTGACTGTAGCCCTGTAGAAGATGGGATTCGTGGTCTGAAAAAAAAGCACAGGTCAGCAGCGGTCTGAGGATTTCTTTCAGTTTGCCACAGCACAGGATCTCAAGGTTGTCAGCAGTGTGGTATTTTGTCACAGTCATGCGAAACCCATCATTCCCAAGTGTAATCATAGTTTCTCATATGAGTTTTCTCTTTCTTCAAGCAGGGGAATTCCTTTATTGTTTTTAAATGTTGGCTTCTACTGAGAAACATGTATTTGTGTAAAGGCATAAAATCAGGAGCAGACTGAGAGACAAAGTTGCTGGAAAGGTGCCACATTGAGGAAATGTATAGTATTTCATGATACAAATCATCCTGCAGAAAAATAATCACTGACAATGGTTTACTTTTTATTGCTTCTGAGCAGCCACAGTTTCCAGTGACTTCTGGGAACCAGAGGTGCTTGACATCAGTAAAGTAGCCCATAGCTCATTTTAATCCTCAGGTCAAATTCTCAGCTGCTGTAACTCAGGACACTTCTTTGACACTTTTTCTAGGATTCATTTCATGTAACATTTCGAGTTAAGTGATATTACTTTTGTCTTGAATGTTATATCACATCCAAATATCTCTTCTGTGCATTCACTTCTGTTCTACCACTTACAGAATATCTTTTAATTCAAGGGGTAAAGGGGCTTCCAAACATAGCTAATTCTTGTTAAGGAAAAAAAATCAGCCTGTTTCAAACCTATTGTGAATCTTAAAAAGGATACACAGAAATTATAAAAAAAGAAAAAAGTTCTGATTGAGTGAGTCCTGTGAATTAAGAGTTACAGGAGGATTTTTAAAAATAGGACAGTTTTTCGAAATAGTTCAGCACATTTTTAACTTATCCGTCTATGCTTTTTTTTTTATTTTAAAAGGAACTATGTGAGATTTGGTTCAAATTACATCTGGAAAAACAAAGCTGATATTACAGTGCAGCTTAAGAGACCTTTCTCTATCCTCTCTAAACAAAAACTTCCAATGAATCATACAGTCCTTCCTTGGCCATAAATACTGTCATACTGTAGAGTGGTACTTCACTGCTGGAGGTGCATGGGACATTAAATTGTCCAGTTTTCTCTAGTTGCTACCCAGGTGGATAACCTCAGGGTCCTGGGAAACATTTGCCCCTTCAGCAAAAGAGATCCTAATGTTCAGGGCTGCTGTGAGTTATTGTAAAGTGCTTAACAGCTGCTCTGTTCATCTATAGTGAATGTTGCATTACCCTTACTGAGACTCATTACTTTGTAGTGTGCTCAAAGCCTTGCTGAGTGTGACTACATGAAGGGCTGTTGAAACCAGATGTGGTGGACTATTGCAGTAGAACAAAATTTCTTTTTTAAATTTGAAGACAAAAATGTAATTTAATTTTGAAAGCACAAGTGTCTATCTTGCATACAGAAAGACAAAATGTCTGTGTGTTTAAACACGTGGTCCTTTGCTTGTAAGGGGAATAAGACCCTAATTTCTTGTTTATAATAAAGCTTGTTGGAAATTTTCAAGGCTGGAACTTGTAAAATTTCAAGTCTCAATGTAGGATTACAAAGTATAACAGTCAAGAAATTATTTTTTCTTGTATCTGGAGACGAGCATGAGCCTGAGAGTGAACTCTCTGCTTCTAGGACCAGTAAGCTCACCACAAAGGCATTAACAGCCTAGCAGAGAAAAGATTAAAATTTCAAGGTTCTAGTCTCTATTACATTTTTTAAAAATGAATCTGAAAAGCAGCAGTTGCATTACAAAAGGTGTAGTCTTGGAAGAGATGAAGACAGCAAAGTAGGAAAAATGGAAAGGATATCTATTTGCACTGAGTTGCTGAAAGTCTTACTTAAAATGCAGATAAAAACTTCCCTAAAGCTAAGGATGTGTTTTACAAAATTATTGGTGATTTTGTGCACTCCTTCCCATTAATTAGAAATGATAGCAATTCAGAGTTGAAATTAACAAGCGAGAGAGATTTAGATATTACAGAAATTGATGATTATGGCATTCACTTCTTACAGGTGTAGAATGGCAGGAAGCAGAGACTTGTTAAAGACTCTGCCTTCATCCTCAGTGACATCTGAAACTCATGTGGAGGAGGTGATAAATGTAGTAATAGGCAGCAACAATGGCTGAATGTTTACACAAGAATGCAGCTGCTGAGGAGAAATCATGCTCATACAATTTCCTTACACTTTTTTTACATCACCATAATTGATCTCCCTGGCTATTAATTTCATTTTTAATATTGTCTGTAAGGAAAAAAGTGGGAGTTGCAGAGGGATGGAAGAGAGGTCAGCATATAAACTTCAGCACCCGTCAGCTGTTCTGTTACAACAGACCATTTGTGTATCTGGATTTTCAAGATTTTCCAAGAAATACCTACTCCAGCCACCATAGATTGGTCACATGAGCAGACCTTGTAGTGATATTTCCAACAGATCTTATTTGAGGCTGCTATGGTAATCTGCCCTTTAAGTAAGGTTTTGAGGAGAAAAAAGTAATTTACTCTTGCTTTTGAAGTGAAGGTTAGAAATTATGACTTGTTTTTGAAAAAAACTACCAATTGAAACTGAATAATTTGGGCTAACCTTATAAAAGTGTTTTTGTTTTCTCATCGACCAGAGTATTTTCTTTTCACATCTTCAGCTCAATACAAAATGTCATTCTTTTCAGAGAATGTTTGTTGCTTTAGATTTTTTGCACATTTGTCCTCCAAATGGCCAGCAAAATTTGATGGTGTTTCAACTGAAAAATAATGTAAGTGTTCAGATTTGTGTTCATTTTGAATTCTAGGCTGTTGTTTTCCTGCTAGTACTGTTTGTGGAGTTGAACAAGAATTTCCCAACAGCTACCACCAACTCAAAGCTAAAATATTTTTTGAGTGTGCTTAAAAAAACTATTCCTTAATTAGTGGGTTTGTATGCAATGAATGTGACCACTCCAAGCTCAGGGAATACGCTTTTTAAAACATTATAAAGAGATCAGATTTCAAACTAAAATGCTAGGGGAAAATGATACATTTGTTAAAGAGTTGTTAAAATAATTTGAGACTGCCCATATTTTACATTATTTTGCACTGCAAAGAATAGTGATCAGACCAATTTTCTATCTGCATGTTTTTGAAGTTCTTGAAAAAAGGTTTGTTTGCATTGTGTACTTAATTTCTTCTTTCCCTCTGAAAATGATTCCAGAAAGCGATGAAGATATTTTTCATAGTGTCACAGTTTCATACATAAGGATGAAGTCTATCCTGATAAATACCAAGCTTATTATATTTATGATTAAACTGACTATCACACAGTATTAATTTCAACATCCTATCAAAGGTAACACAGTTTTAGCATAGTTCTTAGTCCAGCAAGACTGGTCAGCAGCCAGTTTCCCAAAGGGTGGAGTGTGTCTCCTCCACTGGCATTCTGATGATGCAGAGGCAGAGTGGGAGCAGTATTCACAGAGGTGGTGGAACACTGCAGGATTACAAAAATGGATTTGTGAAAACCTAATTTGAATTTTTGTAGAGTAGCTGGGCCAAGTCGAACTTGTGGGATTTTGAAATATATTGTCTTGGAGGCAATATACAGGGTGAAGGAAAGCCTTGACAGGCACCTTTCTGAGGGGGCTCTAAGTGGGTGTGATTGTGTTTGAGCTGTTTCAGCAATGACTGTGCAGAAAGAAAAGCTTTAGATCCCGTCATGGGAGAGGCAGCAGCCGGAGAGAAAGAGGAGAATGTCTTGAACACCGAAAGCTCCACGTGGTATACAACAGTAAAAGAAAACCAGATCATAGGTGAAGTTTAGTCTTTCAAGTTAGAAAAGAACCAGTGGATTAAAATTTTACATGACTATTCACTATTCTAAATTGTATTCTGCTGTTTTGTAATTTTTCAACAGTAGTCTTTGAATGAGCTGAACTGTTTATTCATATTCTTCTGGGTGTGAAAGGGTATTTTTCCATCTACTTGAAGTGATATCTGAAAATGTGTAATTATTGTCAGCTGCATATTTTAAAGCTGTGCTTGCCTTTATCCTAAAAGCTTTGAGAAATTATAGTTAATCTACAGGAAGGTAGTGATAGTATGAAAGAACATAGAATGCCCTCACTTGTGACATACAGGAGTCATATAGAAGGTGGCACATGGATGATTGCATTGGTATATTGCAATATGAAAGGAGAAAACTGGTGGTATTATACAGTTGTTGGTGCACACTACAGTCATACCATCTGTGAGAGGCTGTCAGAAACCGAGAAGGGATGGGATAGCATTTAGCTTTGTATGATTTATACTGTCCACAAGAGCTGTTGCTCTCTAACAATCCTTGTGCATGTTTGGGAATCTCTTCTGTTACAGTCCAGGATTTCTCCTGGAGCTGCGAGGGAATGATACAGCTGTACCCAAAAGCAGGAGTGTCTCTCGGCACCTCATTGCTGTTACTGCATATCAGAGTACAGCTTTGGACCACCCTTGCAGCCCAGCTCATTTAATATGCCGTGCTGCCCTGCTGACTTCAGTGAAACCCTACAGGATGCATGTCAGCTTGGGATTTGGCAGTGGTTGCACACAATTATGTTTTCATTGGCTGGTGTAACCATTTTAGTTGTGGTCATGGGGGTGTATCGCTCTCTGTTGACAGTTGGGACTTTGTCAACAAGTGCACACATGTGCTGTGCCTGGGTTGGGTGTCTTAGTGCATAAGGAAATAATTAGCAGAGATGGAAGGTAAAATCATCATCTTTCTGTCTTGGCTTTAATTACCATTTAATTTTTACATGCACATTTATATGTGTAACTCTGTGTATATATATCAGTAAAATTTTTTAAGCAGAAATGAACTGTCAAAATGTGGACTACTTCCAGTTAAGCCAATATTCCCTTTTTCCCACCAGCTCTCTCTTCCTTCTTGCTCTTGTTTTCAACTCCCTCTCTCCCCTTGTTCAGTCCCTGGCCTCCCAGGTCTTTTTTTCCTGTGCATATCCCCTGTGAATGATGAAACATAAAAGTAAAGCAACAAAATAGGAATAAGGCAAAATACAGTCCTTGGCCCTGTAATTTGAATACCTTTTGTGTAGCAGTTTACAGAATATTTTGAACTCATATTCAACTCTGAAAATGATGTAAGGAGTGTTTAATAAATGTAAGCCTTGACAGTAGAAAGACAAGATTGAAAATGGCTATGTATTCAGTCAGTGCTGAACTAAGCCTCAGGGTGAACAAATGGGACTGACGCAAGTATATTGCATTCCTCCTACGACTTGCACCTCTCTTTCTGCTTGCCACGCTCTAAAGGGAGAGCCTGCTGTCTGGAAAAAAAAAAAAAGAAGCCAACCTTATTGCTCATTTTCAGAAAGCCACAGACCCAGAAATCAACAAGGAAGAGAGTTGGTCCAAGACAGGATTTATGGCTTTGTCTTTCCATTAGCAGTCAAGCTTTGGGCATTAATGAAGTTTTCACCCTTAAAACTGGAAACTGATACACTGAACAGAGTTGTGGCTTCTCTCTCCTTTTAGCATGACACACCTCTTGGTCTGGAAGGACTCTATCCAAAGGTGACATAACAGTTCCCTTCACTGATCATTCTCAGCTTCGTTTTTATGCCATTACTGAGTTTTTTCAATGCTTTTGCCATATCAGTTCTTATTGACTGGAAGCTGCTGGCTCAATTAATGCAGCCCGTTAAGTAGTTTGC
Organism: Gymnorhina tibicen; assembly: GCA_013399875.1. Classification (NCBI taxonomy): domain Eukaryota; kingdom Metazoa; phylum Chordata; class Aves; order Passeriformes; family Artamidae; genus Gymnorhina; species Gymnorhina tibicen. The sequence continues at coordinate 198,170 of VXAZ01001836.1, read as the reverse complement.
AACAATAATTCCTGCTCTTACTGATGTAGTCCTGTTCAGAACTGGCAAACCAGAGGTAGAACACTTTGCACGTTTGCAGTTTCTTCTCCAGACAGTTCTTAGAACAATCATGGGTTTGTTCCGTTCTTTTTCCTAAGCCCAGAGGAAGATTCAGGGAAGATTGCCCAATATTTTCTGGACCTTTGCAACTTACAAAGATCATTGCCCAATATAATCCTTCTAAAGAGAGAGACAATTATCCAAACTATTTGGAGATATATTTTTAGAATGCCGTATCTGCAAAATGAGTAGACAATCCCATCAACCTGTGAAATGCTGAACACAATTCAGATATGAGAAAACCTTCATCTTTGTGGTTTTTGGCTTAGAAAGGTGTCATAAGAGTACGACCAGACAGATACAATGAAACTTTCTTATTAGCATGGGACAATATCTGGCTTTTTACTTTTTTATTTAATGGAGTTTAGAATCATTTTCACAAGTTGACCACAGTCAGTACAGAAAAGAGTGTATTTTCCCTGAATTAAGGGGAAATTTTGAGTTTTTCAATTTTTGTTGAAAGCAACGGCATGGTGCTCCAGACAGCCTGTAGCGATGTGGAGTTTAAGGGATGCTCAATGCTGTATGACATTTCCTTCTGTTAGAGTATTTTGGCAAGAGCTTACTGGCTTTGCAGTGTGTGCCTTTTAAGGGCTCTGATAAATGATTAGGCAGATAGTTTAGCCTATTGTTGCCAGTGGGAGTAAGGCAGTAACTCCAAGAGAAGTGTCCAGCTAATGTATTAATGCCTTAATCCAGACCAATAATATAATGTAGTTTGACATGTCTGGCATATGGTTTCTATCATCTCAATATTCTTCTCTGTTCCTCCATGACATTATAGACAACTAACCAAAATAAAGAGAAGCAGGAATTTCTTCACCCATAAAATATATTCTCAAATGTTCTGTATTTTGTTCCAGCTCTTTGGTTGATTGGGTAATGAAGTGATCCTGAAATTTAGTGATTAGTTCACTGACTGTCTACAGTATTTTCTTTCAGAATATCCTGTGGCATTATCATTACTAGTCCCTGTCATTAGAAATTGTCATTACACAAAATCTGTGATGTGCAGGTACTTTTCACTTGCACTGTTAAGTATCCATGGGTGCATGTGTTGGGTGTTTGGACCCTTAAAAGCCTGCAGGCATGAGGTGCTGACATTTTAGAAGTGTGGTTTAAACCAAGGTGCATTTTGCAAGCTAGAAGTTTTGCAGCAGCAGGTAAAGGAAGCAGATTATATCCAAGAGACATTTAAAAATAAGTAGAATAATGGAGTTTTTGTACCATGGTTACATGCCTATATGCATGTCCCGCTTTCCAAGCAGGTTATACATGGAATAGCCAAAACATATGGCACTGCTTACCTGTGAGACAGTCTTAGGCCTGGGTTAGGTTTAAAGTCCCATGCAAACTGTGCATTTAACACATTGGCCTAAAAGCAGCCTTTTCCTGCTGCCCTAGGAGTACAGTGTAGTGTTGGCTCTGAGCACAGCAGGTCACTTGCCTATTGCTCCCACACTGGCCCCACTCTGCTGGGAGCCCGTAGCACAGCCAGAGCCCAGTCTGGAAGATACTGAGGGTGCAGTCAGCCCGTGGTGGCTATTACAGGTAGGTGTGGCTGTATGCACTGAAACCACAATCTAACCTATGTCATGAATTACATTTCCCAATTTTTTCTTCTTAGTAGCATCATAAATCATTAGCAAACATCACAGAATATCTTTAGCAAAACTGCACATGGTCGGGATGCAAGATTACGTCAGGTATAAGGCAAGGCAATACTTTATGCGAAGCACACCAATAAAAGTTATATCCCAGGCTGAAGGGCTTACTGGTCTGCTGAGAAGGCTATTTGTGGGCTAACATTTTAAGTGCTTTAACAGAGCTGTAAGGGGAGGGTTGCCATCTGGCTCTTGTTTTCACTTAAAACTTTATTTTTGTATTCACTGATAAATTAACTTACTAGGCAGTCTTTACATTTTGTGGCTGTTGCAGTTGTGTGTTATGTCTGTTGTTAGTAAAGAAATGTGGATAGGCACGTATTAGGCAAATGAAGGGATTTATCCTCTCTAAGTTGATGCATGTTTGTCTGTTTCTTTCAGGATAAAGAGGCCCAGAAAGACTTAGAGGCTTTACTTCTCACACTGAAGCTCTGATACTACGTACTTTTAACTCTTCATGCTGTAATAAAATTGCAAAACTAAAATGAGAATCTACAGTGACTGGAAACTGCGGGTGAATTTGAGCTAAGTCAATGGAAAAACAGTCATTGATTTTGGTTGGCTTGGATCATGGCCTTCAAGTGTCTGGTGATTATGATATTAAAATAATACATTCATTTTTTGATTATTTATAATCTTGTTTATTAAACTGAAGTTTAATTTTAGATTTCTGACACTGTGAGTCTGATTCTCTGAACATGAAGTCCACTGCTGGCAATGGACATACTGGGAGTTAGAATGCAAAAGGACTAAATCTCACTTTGAAAGATTAATCAACTAGTATGTGATGCCAGCATAGAACTGTGTGTAGCATAAACAAACAAGAAATGTTTCTATAGTAAATTATATTTATATAAACTAATTTACACAGATGTGTACAGAAGAAAATCATGAATGTTTATGTTTACACATTTCTCTACTCTTAAAAAATTACAATCCTGTTCAAGTTAAAGAAAGCTGTTGCCGCAACAAAGCTCTTTTTACTTTAAACCTACTGTTGGTTTTACAAAGAAATGTTAAAATTTTATAAATTAAATATTAAAGTTATAATTTATTTGTAACATCAAGTATAATATTAAAGATCAGACCAATTAAATGAAGTGGTTTAGATTAATCTATTACAGCTGTGATGTTTAATGGATTTGTATCATGACCTCTATCAAGTTTGTGAAGTCTGGCTCTTTCTCTTTGAAGAGCTGCCTAACGTGGTGTCTTTGAAGAACCTAGTCCTGCATGTGTCCATCACTAACCTTTTATATCATCTATATAACATAAACTGTACATAAAAATAGACTACTAAAGACCTACTACTTCTGCCTGAGTGTGTAGGACAGCAACATTTTCAATAAAATGTAGCAGATAGGGAAAGAATTTCCATTCACCACTGGAGTGATCCAGAGTACACCAAAGTCTGTAGAAGAATACAGGCCAGTTGTCACTGGCTTTTAATTCAGGTCTTAATCTAGATGCAGGGAATGTATCTGGAAGAAGGAGGCATTTCTGTTAAAGGATATAAAATTGAGTAAGGACTCAATATGTTCTCTTGATCTATTTGATGGGTAAGATAATGTGGACCACTTCATGGCAAAGACAGGAGATTTTCACAAACTGAAATATGCATTTTACTTTTTTCTAATGCTCATTCTATGGAAAAATAGTTTTTATATGTCTTTCTCAATTCAAGAGTCCTTTTTTTTTAATACATAATAGGGAAAAGGGGAAGTACCATGAAAGATAAAGCCTATCAAACAGTTCATTTTATGACAGAGTGCTGTGATTCACACAGAATAACTGACTTGTGAACACGGAAGCTGGAAAGGTGATAATGTCGTGATTTTGGTAAGGGGCTGTTAGTAAAGTCTGCTTTGGACATTTTCAGTGCAGGAAGCATAGTTTAAAAGAATCTACAAGAGTGATCTGTACTTAGGGTTGTTGTTAACAATTCACTGTCACCTAGGAAGATGTAATAAGGAGGCCTTTACTGAAATCAATTTTATGCTAATGGATATCCTTTATAAAATAAATTGGATTATGCAATAGATACTTCATTTACAAGTAATTATTGATGATGAAAGCTGAATGTGTATTGGAGGAATAGATTAGAACAAGAAGTTACTTACATTAATTGCTGAAATTAGGATTCGCTTCATTAAGGGCAAATATAAAGTCTTGAATTGAAGTAATTAACAGAAAGAGATTGGAGGAGACCAGGCTAGTTGTAATTCTGTGGAAAAGGATGTGCAGATTCCAGTGAGTGGCAAGTTAATCATGGGTCAATAATGTCATGTTTCTGTGAAAAAGCAAATTTCATACTAGACTGAATAAATAAGCATTCCCCATTAAATTCACATGAAATAACCTTTTACTCTAATTAGGCCTAATAAGTTCTAATGAGGTCTGAGCTGGTATACTGTATCTGGTTTCCAGCACCACACTTGAGGGAGGTTGGGGGCTAATTGGAAAGAGTCCAGTGGAGAGAGAGACAAGAAAGATGAGAGCGCTAGACAACATTATTTTGTGTGTAAAACATGAAAGAATTTGGTGTGTTTAGTCTGCAGGAGCAAGGACTAAAGGAGTATTCACATTTGTTAAAAGCTTTTGCAGAGAAGACAGTAAAAAAACAACCCAAACCTTGTTCTCCAAATTCCCTATTCATAGGACAAGAGGTAATTGCCTACCTTCAGATTAGGCATTAGGAGAAAATAATCCTGATGGTAACTTTGCAAAGCCCTGCAATACATTTCCTGAGAATATTATAAAATCATTTACCTAAGTTTTAATATAAAAGTTAAGTAAGATTTCATACATTGGCAGCGTTTAAGGCACAGTTCATCCTCTGATAGAGGCTGGACTAGATGACTTCGTAAGATCCCTCCTGGCCTTGCTGTGCCTGGGAAGTGCACAATTCTGACTCCCTGTGAGCCATAGGCACTCCTGCAGGGGTTCAGAAGTTGGTGGGCTGTGTCTGCACACACTGGCCCAGTGTTTAGGCCCAGACTACCAAAAGAGCTTGTACTCTGAAATATTTATCAGCATGTTTCAAGATTTGAATTTAGAGATATGCATCATGACTGCCCTTGACTATTTATTTTAACTGTGGTTTTAATTCACATGGTTACATTTTTAATGAAATTTCTGATTTTATAAATATAATTACCAATCTTTCTTTTCAGCCTTCTGAATTAAGCCCATTATTCTGTTTTAATTTTTGCTCATTACTAGTGTATGTGTAGAATTACAAATTAACATCTGGTAGTGCAAAGGCTGGTTTCAGTTACTCATTCTAAACTGTCTTTTGTAGTTGGCAGAAATATTACTCACACAGGTAAGAAATGGCCCAGATATTTTGTGCTTTTAGAAGTTTTTCCTAGTTAGTATACATGAGCATTCTCAAATTTTTTGTTTCTGCTTTGCTAATCTGAGAACTTCTAAAATTGAAGGACATTCCCTAAATTGGTACCTAATTGCTCCTTGGAATAAAGCTTTTGCATTTAGTTGTAGGCCCAGGCTATTTGTTCTCTGTGTCATACCAGCTGGAGAAAAAGCAAGCATAGCTCCGGAGGGCCATATGTTTTCTTTTTTGTTTAAGACATCCACAAGCAGACAGTCACTTCCGTAGATTTGTCTCTGTGGAGGAGCTGGATTCTGTGATTCCGTATTAACCCCCTGCGAGCTTTGAAGCCATATGGAGTAGATGGGGCTGCAGGCTTCCTGAAGCCATGGTACCTCCTTCAGTTCTTCTGCTGTGGCATCTCTTGTTTGGTCTCTCCTCCAGTGCATACATACACTGTAAATCCTCTGTGGTAATTTGTCTCTTTACATACTTGAAAAAAGTGAGCTCAGGGGGCCTTGACCTGGTACCACAATTTATGTTCTTCATTACAGTTAAATCTACTAGTTCTGCCATCTGTGATGATTGAGGTAACTTTTATTTTTTGAGGTGAAGCTAAGGCTTCTGTCACCGAATCCTAATCCCTTTGCAGTTGTCCCTCTGCAACACAGCAAGCACGTGGTACATTTTTTTATAGCAATTGGCCACAGACACATTGCGGAAATGGTTACAGAGATATGCTCTCATACTTCTTCGTTTAAATTACTGCCTTTCCTTCTGCAGGGTCAGGGTGAGACACGCATTTCTATATAGTAATATCAATACACTGACTTCTGCAGAAGTCAGTAAGCTGTCCACCAGTAGTGAGATGATGATCTGATGATCTAGAAAGGAAAGTGACAAGTCCTGTGTCCACTTCAGTTAAAAAAAAGCCCCTCACCTAAATCCATGCCTACAACTCTGTTATTATAGTAGTAAAAGCCTGAAATAAAAAGCAAGCAAACAAAAGACCCCCAAAAGCAAAAACCAACACCGAAACCAAAGCAACAACAGAAGAAATCCAATGAAGAAATGGCTATCAGAGAGCCACCCGTGTTCAGCTCAAACATAGCGGTTTATCTGGATCTACGTATCTTCAGCCATTGCTACCTGATCACCTTCTACTTGAAGTACCTAGAACTGTGGGGAGGTATTATGAATTCCAGCAAGATTGATGGGTTTTCTGGAATCTTCCTGGACATTCTGGAGGGTAGTCCTGTGGTGGTTTTTTTCAGTGGGCACCATAGTGCATTACACCTACTCCAAATCAGAAAATCTTGTGGTAATGGGACAAAATTGTATTGCAGCATTCATCCAGTGCAAACTCAAGAAGTAGTAACTCTGAAGGCCAACATTATTATTTGCTCTTTTTTCTTGTGCACATAAGGTTATATTCTTCTTTTCCAGCACTTTTCCTTCTTACAGGCTTCCAAGTTCCTTGGAGAAGGAATAAATCAAACTGTCTTGACAATACAAAAAGGAGTAAGCTTTTCTGGCCCTGTCTGTGTTTGTGTAACCCATGCATGTGTGATGCTGGGAAATGAAGCACTGGAACTAAGAATGTGAAACATTAATAATTTTTTTTAGGAAATATTTTACTCATTTAAATAAACAACCAGTTACTCTAGAAGTATCTGTGGGATTCAGTGTGAACTTGAATATGAACAATCCGAGCTCTGTGCTTGGTAGTGCTGCTGACCCATGATGTGACTGTGAGGTTAAGCTACTTAGCTACATACCCAAGTTACACACACGCAAACACTGTCTGTCCACTCTTCATATGTTTTGTTTATTAAGATTAATTATGAGCTGGTTTGAGTTGCCTACGTGTATAAGCTAAAAACAGAGCCACACGATATTTACTGGGAATACTGCAACCTAAACATGTTAAGGATATGGGCATGAATATGGATGTGCTTTTTCCAAACTAAGTTCAGGTTTCTGATTCGTGGTAATCAACATGGCAGTTGAAATTTCAGTCTCCACAGAGAAATGTTCTTGTTTGTTGTTCAGAAAAATGTGGCAAATCAGCAAAGTGGATTCAGTGATTTACTTGTGTTTTCCTAATCTTGGAAGAGGATAATTTATGAAGAAATGAAAATTCATTTGTAAAGCTCCTGACTGTGGCTCTGGGTTAAGGATTACTGTTTTGCAGAATGTTAGGCCAGCTTACATAGTGCCCTGAAAAATCATATATGAAGTCTTAAAACAGTAATAAAATATGTTTTTCAAATTAGAACAGCAGAATACATCTAATCCAACACTTTAAGTGCAGTGAGGGGTTCATGCAAAAGCTCTGCTAGAATGTGTGTTGATTTTGATACCACCAGTGTATGGGTATTGGCAGTTTCAAGCACAACCATGTTCCTGGTGCCTTCACCATGAATCCCTGAGCAAGAATTACCAGTGCATGCTGGCACAGAAGACCATAATTGAGTGTGTGATCCCACAGTCATTTGACATCTTTGTTTTAGAAGTGTTTGTCTCACTAAAGAGCAGTTTCATGTGATTTGTCCTAAAGAGTAGATTCATGTTCATGTGACATTTTGGTGCTATTGAGAGCATGGCAACACAGCCTCTGGACATCAGTGAGTCCCAGGCTTTGTGCCAGGATGAGATTTTGAAAAGTACCTGCATGACCTTGTGTGACATTTGCTTCTGTACATCCTAGTACTCGGTCCAGCTTGTTCCAGCAGTGCACTGCTTTCATGCCCTTTTACAGCCATTCCTACGTGTCTGAACAGGTTGAATTAGGAAATGAGAAGGCAAGTATTTTCAGCTGTCATAGGAGAAATTCAGAACAATAGATCAAGGGGGAAAAAAAGCACAAGCTACTGGACCTGGACCTGTATGGTCATTTGAGCAGTATTTCTCTAAAGGTCCTTAGTTTATTTTCTCTAGAGGGGGAGTTTTGTGATTATTCTAGCCTATTACACACCACAGAGTTTTTCCTCCCTCCCACAACCTATTTCCCCATCTGAAAAAATGGGACTAGACAAGGCTTCTTTCACCCATGAGGGTGGTTTGAAATAAAATATGTAAGAAAAACACATGGTGAACACACACACAGTGGTAAGTGGTAAACTAGGCTTCACCTTTTAGGCCTCTTCTACTCTTTCGATCAGCCCCCAAAATGCTGTCAGGGAAGATGAAGCCTGGAGAAGCATTTATGCTGGTTCCAGGCTGGTTTGGAGCGTGCGGAGAGCCCGCGCAGCTCTGCGTGCGGGCACACAGCTGTACCTCTGGGGCAAAGCGTGTGAGCAAGTGCCCCAGCTGGTGAGCAGCGGCCAGGCAGGCAGGAGAGGCGACACACCTGGCTGAGCAACGGGGGCAGCGAGCCCTGATGACCTTCAGGTGGGGCCTGGCAGTGGGGAATTGGCACATTTGGTGCGTGTGAGCAGCGGCTGAGCGTCCTTCGGGGATGGGCTCTGGTGGCTCGGGAGCTAGGTGGCTGCAGGAGTGTGCAGGGTGGCGGCTGAGCCTGTGGCGGCTGCTGGCCGGGAGGCGGAGGAGGGGTGAGTACCTGCTCTCTGGGGTATCCGGCTTCACCCTGCTGTGTCTGTGTCGGGAGGAGTGCGTGTGGGATACGTGTGGTGGGTACTGTAATGGGTGTTTCACAAGCCTGCCTGTCTGCTCGTGGCACCAGCCAGCATTAAGTTAAAAGAGAAAATCTAGAAGCTGTCCCTTGGAGAGCTAACCAAAGGTCCACAGGATTTGGTAACTCCTGTGGAGAGGCATGTTAAGTCTTGAGCCTGTCACTACCTATGTGCAAGACTTTCTTCTGTGTGGGGCTTTGACTCCCCTCAGGCTGCCGTGAGACCTGAGGGGAGGCTCCAGGGCTCTGCCAACTACCGTGTGCTGTGGGGCACTGCTGCGTGTGGCAAAGTGACAGCGGAGTGAAAATGGTCATTTTCTACTTTCCTTGCTTCAAAAGACGTGTTTATTCATGTTTACCAACCTAAATTTATATGGAAAAATACAAGGCAGAAAAGACATTTCAGATGCATTGCCTATGAGCTGCCGTTTTCCTGTGGTAAGAGCTTGTTACTGCTAAGCAAACGTGCACTCAAATAAAGCTAGGACACCAATGTGAAAACATTGCTGTAATTCGGGTTTGTGGAATAGGATGTATTTTAACTGCCAATATTTCATTCCATTTCTTCCACAACTGGTTACAGCACTTAGTTACGATCCCCCACGACGGCCCTGCAGGCAGCCCGGGGTGGGCGAGAGGCAGTCGGCAGCTGCCGCCAGCGAGCAGGGCTCCGTCTGCAGCGCTCTGCGAGGGGAGGTCGCGCTGATTCCACCAGCTGAGAGCCGCTTCGATAGCTGGCAGCCTTAAATGAAAGCAAAGGGACGCTGTGTTTTTCTGAATGGTTGGGGGCTATTTAATCCTTAAATTCAGGCTAGAGAAGGAACTTAAATGAAGGAGCTTTTCTTATGTCAAACCGTGAGCAGCAGAACAGAAACAAATGTTTAATATATCCACAGTGGTTCCTACTGAGGGCAAACAGCCTGGCTGGGTTCACCTGCACTGCAACATCCTGATTTCTGTGTTGCACTGGATTTACTCTGGTAGGATGGCTATGGATCCTGTCCGGTTTTGAATGCAGAATTGTAATTACGTGAGAAGAAATTATATGGACACCACAGCTTCTGTGTTTGTGTGTATAGATACAAAAATATTTGTGCAGATGGATATATCCATAAGTTTAATAGATGAGTTAAAATAGATATAACTTGCTGTGTTTTGTAGTTTTAATAAGTTTTGATTACTTTGTGAACTTTTTGAAATTTCTATCCATGTGTGAAGTGAAAACTTGAGAAAGACTCTGCCTGCACATCCTTTTATATCGTAACTTCTAAATGGAGAGTTAAAACTCCTTCGTGAAAGGGAATTGCTACAGCACGTAGTTGGACCTCCCTCTGAGAGGAAAGACAGGAAAAATATCTGTTGAACACAGGATACCTTGTGTGCTGGAGAGGAAATGCTAGATGATAACCCTGCAGGCTCATCTTTATATAGAGCTGTCAGTTCCTAGTGGAAGTCTCTTACATGTTCAATTTGGGGCAGGCAGATGATAAAGAAAAAAGTAAAAGATGCTGTAAATTAATGTATTAGCTTCCTTTGCCTTGCCTTCTCCAACTGTGAGCTTGTGAACTCCATGAAGGGGTTATTGAGTCAGTAGGAATCAACACATAGTCCATCAACCCTTTATCTTTATTGTCTAGATGATGGTTCCCAAAACACCATATCTGCTTCCAGGGAGTCTGTGGCTGAAGGGGAGGATGAGGAGGGGGGGAGAGCTTTATGTGTTGAGCTGGGGTTTTGTCTTTTGAGGGTGATTTTTTTGTAAGTAAGGATTATGGTTTGCAGAGAAACACTCAAGGAGGATTGCTTAATACCCATCTGTGGTATGTTTGACTTCTTTTTGGTTTTCTGAACTCTGTACTTGTTCACCAAAAAGTGAAGTAAATCCTGTGGGAGTGGGGAGGTGAGAGAAATTTCAGGCAAGACTGAAGCTGTCTTAGCTCTTAAGTGTGTGGAGACTGAAGTGCATCCCTGAACGGCTCCTGCTGAGATGCTAATAACTGGTCTGCTCATCCCTATTACACTCAATCTCTTCCAGTTTTCTTGCCAAAACAAGTGGTATTTTGAGTCATATTCCAAGTAGGGAGAAAATGTAACCCTAAACCAGTGAGCTTTAGAGGCAGCTTTGCAGGGGCTGTGAAGTGCTTTTTCTGCCAAGTGTATGGGTGGAACATTCAGCAGGAACCACAGGCCTGTCGGTAGGTTTGACCTGAGACAGTTGGGGCCCTGTGGCCAGCAGGGAAAGCGTCCATAAAAATTAAGTCCTCAGCAGAGCTGTGTACATCTCCAGGACTTCTGTTTCCATGGGTTTTGACAGATTCTGTTTTACAATGTTGATTTTCTGTGACTCCTCCTCTCTGGAGTTGGCTTTGATTTTTATTCTGATTTTTCTGACACATGGCACTCAGAAACGGAGAAATTTGGAACCTTAGTTCAGCATTTTATTTCTGCACTGGTATCTTCATTACTACGTACAGCCTCCAAAATATTTAATGCTTAGTGCATACAGTATGTACAACTGAGGAATGCTGTGTTTACTGAGTTACTCAGTCATATTTCTAATTACTCACCTGTTCTACCAGATAGGATCAGCTTTTGCAACTATATGGAGCATCTCTTTTTTCAGAATCTTATAAAAGCTACAAAAATATTTTTTGCACCAGAGATGTGGGAAATTGCAGTTAATATAATTAAAATAAAATACAGATGATGTGGAAACTTGGGTACAAAGCAGCCCAGTTGCTCAAGTCCACTTTTTCTTTTTTTACAATGACATAATAGATTTTCCAGTTGTTATTGACAAGTTTCAGAAGGATGTATCTTGTATTCAGAGAGGCTGAGTAATTCTTGATATTGCACGCATCGGGGCAGCCTTAGAGAGACTCATGGTCTTTCAGCACAGATGGAATTTGCTGTTAGGTTTTTCACATCACAAAAGTTGCAGTTTCTAAACTGGTGTAAACTTAAGGGATGGGAAGAGCCAACAGATTTTGTGGTGTAGGAAAGCAAACAGTTTCCAGCACAATGTTACCATAATGATAATTCAGTAAGAACTTAAGGAAAATCATATTAATAGCAGAATGAACGTGTTAACTTTGAATTATATTTTTCTTATTAATTAACCCCCTTTTTCCCCTTGTGAAAGTAGCTTTAACATTTCCTTTAAACTAATTTGCAAGGAGGCATGTCCATCAATTAAATTTTTTAAGAAATATATAAATGCACCATGACTATGCTTCCATTAAACAGAGATCACATGGCAGCCTGTAGTTGTACCCTAATAAGCAGATCAGCCTGCAAGGACACATGTGGGGGAAGCAGTGATTCTGGGCAGCCACTGAGTCACCAGCCGTGTGATGCCCTCTCTGCCAACGTGCTGCTTTGCAGAAGCCACATCCATTGTTTCAGTTGTTCTTGTTAGTCACATTCAAGACAGTGCTGCAAACATTAAAAAAGAAAGGAAGAAATGAGAAACCCTGACACGTACCAGGATTTTTGCTTTGAGCCTCATGGGTTCCCAGCTGTCATTTGGCCGGGACAGTGGGACACTGAGGAGACTCAGCCTCTCTCAGTGCTGGGCAGCAGTTGCTGAGATGCCTGAGGCACAGCGCTTCTTCCAGGAACACAGCGTTTTGTTTATTCCACAATTAAATGCTATGGGATTTTAATTTGCTCTTTACTCATTTTTCATTTCCTTAATTTTTGGCATTCAGCTGCTATTTTGTTGAAAAGATTGCCCGGGGACATGAACACTTTCCTGGAGCTGAAAGTGTGATTAGCAAAGCACTTTCTTAGGATCTTCTCCTTAACACCCATCCCTTTCCCTAGGGAAGGACTGGGCTTGCTATGAGGGCTACAGCTGGAAATGCACACCTAAGTTTTGTGGTTACAGGAAGCCCTGGAGAGAGGTTTGGTGAGGGGCTTGGCTGCACTAATGTGCTGGTGTTACAATTAGCTCTTCTGTTTCTAGATCGTGGAGTGAAATTCATGAGCCTGCTTGGGATCTCAGGCCATGCAAGGACCAGGGAGAATTAAGGCATCTCACAGTGTAGCTTCATGATGTTGTTTCCCTCAGGGTCTGCAGCCTTCCCTGTTCAAATGCCTGACATAGCATGTGCATCTGCATCCTGTGATGTATTCTCAGTCCGTGCTCTAAACCTGGCAATGAACCCCCTTATTGGAGAAACTGATGTATCCACCATTCAGGAATGAAGAGACTTTTCTGCTCCCAAATCCCATCCTTGCCCTTGGCTTAGGTATATGGCTGCTACCCTGAGTTTGTTTTATGTTTGCATTTTGTCAGACATCACCAGTGGTATATAATTTAAGGGATTAAATTTAACTATTTAACTGTTAGTGACTGTGAGTTGGTCCCAAACAAAGTGGTCTACTAAAATCACCTTGTGTTTGGAAATTGGCCCCAGCATTATTTAATAATTCCTGAAATGCAAGGGAGAAACAATGCTAATGTGCATCTGCATGGAAGATGTTTGGCAATATAACGTTTTGCTGGGATAACTCCTTATTCAATGATTAATTATTGCAAGGGCTATGTCCAAATTCTTTTGTCTTCCTCCTGCAAAAATATAAAACTCAACTGCGGTACTTGTATCTCCTTACATGAAAGCTTTCACAGAAAGATTATGGGCAGGCTATTGTCCTCCTTTTACATGGGAGTTAAGTGTCTAAATGACTTCTAGGGGATATTGTCTTGAAAGCTTGAGAACCCCATCCTGAGGTGAAGCAGAAATATATTGGAAGCATCGGATATTTTGTGTGCTCAGGCGTAACCGGAAGTTTTGTCCTACTAATGTAATCCTTCTTCTGTTACTGTAAGGACCAGTTGAATTTCCTTGGTAACAAACATCCTTCCCCTACTCCCAGAAATCTTAGGTTTACTTGCAACATCCAGAACCAAGGAAACTTCAGATGACCCAACTCTGCAGTATCAAAATCTCTATGTGATCTCTTCACACTGGGAGGACTGTGTTCAGTCCTACTGCAGCATCAGGCTGCTTAATAGGATATGTGTGTCTTTTTCCAAATAGGAGTGAAGTATGAAACAAAACATAAATCTGGCCTTTTATTTCTGCCAAAGGAAAAATGTGTAAAAAGGAGTATTGTGATCTCATTATTCCTATTGTTTTTTCATTGAGAAATAAGAACAAACCTTATGCTACCAGAACAAGTTCTGTCAGAAGAGGTGGGCATCCCAGCTGTGAATTAGGACATGCAAGAATGTTTAAGGTTTTTCTCATAGCCAGCTTATGTGTACAAACTCTACCACTCCTTGGAATGTTCTTATTAGCAACTAAAACACATACTGGTTCTTTAATTTACCATGGATTAAGCTCTCAGGCTTCATCTTGCTGGTCAGACTGAAGAGAGGGGAGTTGTCTGGCTGCAGGTAAAGATTGCCCTTTGCTGGGACATGCTGAGGTCTCTTTTGAAGGAGACCAAGAGGCTCTATTTCTTATATATTGCTGTAACTGTCTTTTGCTGTCCCCTGTGCTTTGCTGAGCAACATATGAGGGGCAGATCAATGAACTCCAACCCCAGCTTTGCTTTTAACGGCAGAATTACTTCTGTAATTCAATTCTGTAATTCAATAAATTGTAATTCAATTTTTCCTTCTGCAAGGGTAACTGTGTGTGGAAACCTCTAATGCTGGGCTTCTTAATCTGAAAGCCGCAACATGACTACAGGGTTATTGCTTTGCACCTGGCTGTGTATTTCTGCTCTGATAAAAAGAGCCTGTAGGCTCTAATGTTGTGGGTAGCCCAACATGAGGGAGATGTTTCTGCTGAGCCTTGGCCCTTGATTATCAAGGGTATGATACATCATTGTGTGTCCAGTCTGTGTGGCGCCAGACTGGAGCCGAAGATGGAATGTGAGGCCTCTCTTCCTGGCCCGTGTGCCCATATAATTTCCAGTAAACGTGTTGCTCCCTCTTGTGTAGTCTCTGTACCTGTCTTTCCTTGTTTGAGCTCTTCCCTGGGGTTCAGGTGGGCAGGATCCCAGATAGTCTTGCCTCCTGAAATGGTATCCTAAGATGAATGAATGTGTTTGGTTTTGGATATGCAAATTTCTCAACAGATTCACAGCCATTACCGGATGTAGGATAGCAAGCTCGTGGTCACAGCTTTTCTAGAAGTTTACCCTTTAGATACAAATGCTGGAAGAGCTGAGTCTGGTGTCACTGCAGCCAAGTAGCCCATCCACTCTCTCTTGGTTTTTCTGTCAGTGCAAGATAGCTCTGTAGATAGCACAAACAATTCATCACAGGTATTGAGAGCAATACAGGGACATCTGGATGGCATTCTAGGTACTATGCTACCTGTGAAACTGCATTTTATGTTGTTGTGGCCAAGGCTGTAGCTGGACAATTAGAAGGAGAGGAATTTGCTTACTAGGATGCAAATTGAAGTTTTCTAGGGGTTTAAACAGTTTACAGGATACTCTGTTTTAATTGATGTAAACTCTTCCAGCAAGGAGGCAGAAGGGGATTTACCAAGCTTGGAAATAATTAAAATCATGCTGAAACTTTCCTAACAGGTACTAAATGTGACATAGTGTGTGGTCTCTGACAGGGTTGCCTTTCCCTATAAATGGAAAAGTGCAACATCAGACGTTTCAATGCATGCAAATAGATAAACAGTTCTTTTATGATATATTAAGAACAGTTTGGTTTATGGCTTTTTAGATGTATCTTAAAATCTTGTTTTATAATGACTTCAGCAGAGCTGTCCAATTTCCAAGATGTGCTTCTAAAGCAGGATGAGATTTGTACCTGGTTTTTATTAACTATATTACCAGCTAAAAATAACCCAAGTTGCAGACAGCTGACAGCAATGTGGACCCTCAATGTGTTTCATTAAAAATAATAATAATTCTTGGGGGCATGGAGGCAGAAATCAAGCTCTTTTTGTCTTCTGGAAGCTATTCTGCTCATCTGGGAGAGGAAAGTAAACTGACAGTCCTTGAAATTTACTGATATTCATTAAGATCACTGGACTTTAAATGGAGCTTTAGTTAATTATGAACTTTAGCCCCATGTTTTAGTGTATTCCTGTATAAAACATGTGGCTTTGCAATGCCTTGAAGGCTACTGGCAGAGAAGTTCTCTGGTAGTGTGTATAAAAGGATCCCGGCGTTGTATGTCAAAAGTTGAAAACTGCAAGTGCAGAATTAGAATTAGGGTGGTCTAATTTATTTTTTTTCTTTTAAACCAGCATGGGGATGTGGTGATTCTCCTTAATTTGTTCTTTACTCATGTCAGAGGGCCTTTGTGAAGAATGAACTCAAACTGACTTAGGAGTTAAAGATTCAATGGAGGAATCCATGGGGCCTCTGCAGGATTCCAAGCAGTTACTGAGCACAGATTGAGGGCCAGTACCTTGAAAGAAGAAATATCAAAAAGATAGTTTGGCCAAAGCTAGACAAAGGAAAAGAAATATTCTAGAAAAACACTGGGCTATTTTCCAGCCTTACTGTGTAAGCCTATGCTGCTACTGAAATTCATTTACCCAAGAGTCATATGTCACTGAAGCCTGTCTTTTCAAATGGTGCTGCTATTTAGCAGTCAGAACTAAAGGGCAATAAACCACATGCATTTAAGCTGAAAACATGATGTACCTCCTAATAAATTTGGAGACCACTTCTGTGTCACAGTTTAATCATGCTGGGTTTGGTGAACATCTGTAAACATGTTTTTGTGTGTTGGATAAAAGAAAGACTTTAAAAAATTTGAAGTAGAGTTTGGATACCTGTTTTTGATATCTGAATAGAATGTTTTTGGAGCCTGGGAAAGCATGCATTCTGCAAGTGATTTTGGCCAATATCTATGCAAGAATGAGAGAGCAAAGGAAAGAAAAATCCAACCCACAAACCAAACACCAGAAAGGAAAAGGCAGAGTTCTAATTTCTAGTTATTTCTGAAGTGCTATTCAGTGGCCTGAATTCCCCTGCCCAGATTTACACTGGCCTAATTGGTGATTTGTTTCCTGCTCTTAAAAATTTAACTTTCAGTATGCAGTAAATTAAAAAAGTAAACAAGTCAGTAAAATGTAATGGCCAGATTAGGGACTTAGGTGTTTGCAGATGTGTTGCTCTATAGGTTTTCCTCTCTTAAAGCCTGACCCCAAAGTTTGGCTGAAGACATGCTATGCATTGACCATAGTTGTATTGATATTTGGAAACATGAGAATAGATAACAGTATTTTACAAGGTATTTGGTTTTTAAAAACTAAGGGGAAAGCTTAGATTCTTTGATTACTTGATGACTGTTACAATAAACACAGACTTCTACACTAAAACTCAGTGAGCAAACAGGGCACTGTTTATTATCCGTGTCTTAAATTGCATGGCTGCTTCACCTACTGCCGTAGGTAAGTTTGCTGCATGTAGTGCTTTTAATTGATACTGTAAGTATCAAAGACTCTGAAGTGCTATTTAGAAGTTTAAAAGGATTAAAATCTTTTGAAGGTGAGGGTCATTTTCAACAGCTGGTCACACCTGTGTACCCTCTTCCCAGTGGTTTGGGAGTGGTTCTTTGTTAGAGCCTTCACTTGGGAAGCATCCTGGACCAACCCTGCTCCTGCAGGCGCCTGGTTCCTGAAGTCAAGTGGGGAATTCCCCCCTCCTTTGTTTTTGCTGGCCCAGGTCTTCAGGGAGAGCCAGGAGTACATGTGGTTCCTGTTAGTTCAGAAAACAGAAACATCTGGGGAAGATGTGAATGACTTACTGGCTCAGTTTAGCAGGAGGAAAGTCTCTGACAGTTCATTCTGGACTGAGATCCTCTCTATTATGTGCTGAAGCAGGAAGCAAATGCACATAAAATCACATAAAATACAGCTCAAAACAGCAGGAGATGGGCAGTCATGCTTATATGGCCTTTCTCTCTTCCTGCCTATGGGGGTGCCTCCTAAAGAAAGTGAAGGGAGGGTTTTTCTCATCCAGTGAGAGTGGGAAAGGATGCTGTGGAAGAACACTTCCTAGGGACAGCAGTGCATTTCCCAGGGTGATGCCCGTACGGGTTTAACTTTAAGAAGAAAGGAAAGTGAACCAGTGGTGAACATATTTGCTATGTGTTCACTGTAAAAAAATCTGAAGGGAAATGCTTATAGCACTGTGGGTAATTGTTACTAACGTGAGGGTAGAATGACTAGACCAGCTCCAGGAGGCCCTGCTTCATCAGGGTGTCAGTTCAGATGACTTCCAGAGGTTCCTTCTCATCTCTACCAGTCTGTGATTCTGTGACATCAGGCAGTTGGGTTAGACTGTGCAACATGGCCTAGCTAAAACAGTGGCACTTATTTCCTCAATCCCTAAGCAAATGTATCCCATCAGTGTAAGAGTATGTTTTTTTTTCCCTAATCTAACTGCACCACCAACAGTGTTCTGTAGTTAACTTTTCTGTTTCTAAGCAGACCAAAATACAGTTCTCTAGCATTGTTGTGGGAGTAGTAAGGGCAGGATGTGGAGCATCAATAACCTGAATGGTAGGTGTTTGGTATGAGCAGGCTGGCTGTGCTGTCTTGTCTGGGGAGATGAAAGGGCAGATGGGATGAGTTGCCCTTTGCAGGGGTGTGCGTGTGTCTTCATCAGTAACAACCTGCAGTTCCTAGGGTACCCTGGGGAGCTGTTGTACGTGGGGATGAAGTAAAATTACCATTAGAAGCTGCTCACATTCTCTTTCCTCACTTTCGTTTTCCTCCATGGGATAAAACATTTCTTTCTATTCTCTCTGGCCTGTTACTTCTCCTCCTCTGATATGTTCTCCTTCTCACTTCTCAACTGTCCCAATTTTCCCTGTACTTATTCCTCCGAACACAGAGAATCTTCTTTGCTATTGACCCTGAAGAACTGCTGCTTCTATTAGCATATGACCAAATTTTGCTGGATTTCCCCAGAAGACAGACAGTGCCTTTACTAGAAAAATAAAAATTTGTATACATGGCTTGGGTTAAGTGAGATAATTGACTTTTGCCACCTAGAATTATGTGTATTTCAGGGAAATTTTTGAGGAAAAGAGAGGGATGACAAATCCTAAGGGAGGAACTTGGTCATAGTTACGTAAAGACCTTGGCTGTGTATGAATGTAAGGATGCAGGAAGCTGTGCTAACTGGATCTTTGCTAAGGAAAATGTTAATGTTCTGATGGCAATACAGTCTGGGGGATATAAAAAGAGCTAAAGAAGTCCAGTCACATCATTAACTGACTCTTCATAAATCCTAGGAAGAGGGATCTGTCCTCTTGAGAGCAAAAGTTAACCTTAGTATCCAACCCTCATGTATCTCTTCTGCTTTCACCGTTTCCGTCATTCAGACAATTGATGGAGCATCTACTTATTCCAGGAACTTCCCTTGCTGTTCTGCTGTGCAGTTTTATGGCTTTATACCCAATAAAAACTACTGTATGCACTTAACTCTGGGAACAGGCTAGAGCTATTTACTCAAGCAGAAAAGAATTGTATTAGGGTGAGAGATCCCTTGTGAAGATAGGAAAGGAATCTTGCTGGATTTAAGTAAGGCGTGAAGATACTCGAACAGTGTTGTATAGTCAATACATTATGAGACAAATGTTTTGTATTCTGTCCCCGATGATGACTTCGAGGAAATTATTATCTTAACCTTCAAATGCGGAGAACAAGATTGTCAGTGTGCTGTAAATCTGCACATACAGGTGCTAAATATCTTGGTAATAATGCTGTCAGGAGTAGGGCTTCTTTTGTACAAGGTTTCAGTTCAGGTATAACGTCACTGGAGGATCTGCCTTGTAATTCTGTGGAGAACCTTCTCAATTTAAGTATTTATTTATTTATTCTGGATTTTTTTTTTTCTTTCCATCTTTTATGGGAATTCTTCCTTGTTTGATTTTTTTACACACTATCTGTGATGTTTGTGACCAAAGCCCCACTGGCTGATCTAGCCTCAGCTCACTGTGGCACTGGTGCTCCTTACATACTTGAAAGATGCAGGCTGGGCAGGATTTTAGGCACATGAGAGAAAGAATTCTTGTCCAGAGAAAGCTGGTGGAAAACACTTCTCTTTTGTTTTTGTGCCACCTGGAAGGGTTGCCCAGGAAGCTTCCCTGCAGGGCATATTGTTCTGGAGTGTAGGTACAGCTCTTCTGCCAGAAACAGAGTGATGAACAGAGTTATGTCTTGGAACAAGTTGAAGCACAACGCTATGTCGCAGCAGCAATACACATAAATGAAGGGAAGGAAAATGAGCTTTGTTACCATGATACAACGGTTCATTTAGGAGTCTCATTTTTTCATTTGAGTAATTATTGTGATGTTTGAGTTTACTTTCTGGTGGCACTTTTTTAAACTTGAATTTATCTAAATTTCCTGAACCACAGAAGATTAATAGCCTCAAAATTTATGCTTTTTCTCTGTAGAGTGGAAAAGTGTAATTAAAAAGAAGATATACAGTTGAATTAAAGTTTTGAACTGCAGCTTGGAAATACTTCACAGAGTACAAAGCATAAAAAAAGCATGGGGCATTGTTGCATGTTCTTCTGCAGGTAATTGCAAACCATACTTGCTTTGTGAAGTCAAACTGTCTTGCTTAGTCATCCTTGCTTTTCTGCTGGGAGCAAGGTGTCACACTCCACATGTCCACTTCTATTATGAGCAGAATAGTCTAAATAAGTGGAGGGTGTTCTGTTAATTTTAGCAGAGAAAATGTGATTATGTGAAATCCCATTTGTTATCATGAGAGGTTTAAAAGCCTGTTTCTGCATGATAGCAGTTATGCTCCTATCAGAACTCAGGTTGGGAGAAGGGAGATTGTGGAAATAAAGCCATCACTGAAAACATACCAATAATACCAGAGATAAAGCCCAGTTCTGGAACATGCCACAGTATACATGCTGCTCTTTCCTTAGGGGGTATTGAGCACGCCTAGATACAGCTGAAGACAAAATATAGTGTGAGAACAACCAACTGATACCAAACTCTTCCTGCTCAGCTTGCTCAAATAAACGACACTAAACTGCTCTGAATAGACCCTCTAGATCACAAGTGTTTCTGTCTGGTGTAGTGCCTGCTTCTTCTACTGCTCTGTCTGAATGGCAAGAGGAAGATTCCCCCGAAAGGTGTTCAGACTGTTGCAGCTGGGCTGTCTCTTCCTCCCCGTTGTTCTCAGGTACTGGGGATGCCAAGGCAAGGAGAATGACAGACTGTCCACGACTTTTTGCTGTAGAATTGTTTTGTTCTCAAATCCTGCAGCCTATCCTTCGTGTTTAGTTCCTCAGCTCTCACTTCCACGTTTGCTACCTCCCAGATCTATTATTTGAGTTAACTGGCAGTCAGGACTTACTTTTTTGACATCCTTTTTTTGTCCAAAGCATTCAGAAAAATGGTCACTCATCCTGTCTTCAGCCCAGTAAGGTTTGGTCCTGATTCTGTCAGTTGGATGTTCCCCACTGCTAATGTGAATATCTTTAATACTATATGGATTCTTATCACCCTAATCCTGGCATCTTGTGTCTGTAGATATATTTACAAGCAATATAAAACCACCACCTCTCTTTTCCTGGAAATCAGAGATCCTGTGCACACTTCCTTTCGAGCTGAAATCTTGCTACAGTCCAGACATATATTTTCCTCGGACAGCTCTCAGCCACTCCAGCAAATGACTCCCATGTAGCTCTGCAGTTGATTTATGCACCATTAATGGGTGCCCTGTGAATCCACTCCCTTCCCTACCTCCGCCCACGTGCACTCGAAATGCCTCAGCATCCTGTGTCTCCTGAGTTAACTGTACTGATGGATCACTGTCCCCAGACACCCAGCTAAGACCCAGAGTACAGGGACTTGAGAGATTCTTTTTTGATTTGGGTAGCCCCAGCTCTGTGCTTTCAGGCTGGAGCAAGATCTGCTCTAAGTATTGAAGGACAGGGCAGCACTAACCAAGCAAAAATTTTTTTGATTCCTGGAGCTGTCTGAAAATTTGGCAAAAAGCCCAAAAGAAGGGCTGTCAAAGCATCAACTACAGCTGTCTTAAATGTTCCAGACTGTCTGTACTTAACACTGAGTTTGTTTTCACATGACAGTTAAGTGAGTTGGCCTGGTCTGAGTACAAATGACTAAAACAGGGAAAAAAGTCAGCTGCAAAAATGCAGGGTGGTGAACAGCAAAGAAGCTGTTGAAACTTGAATCACTGTATCTGTGTTGTACTTTATACCAAAATAACAGCACCATTCAGAATCCAGCCCTTCTCTTCATTCATGAAGCAGTTCATGAAGAAAGCCAGATCCACCCTCAGTGTTATCCCAAGCTGAATTTGTTATGTGGGCAAATGAGAGATTTGAGTAAAATTTAACCAAATTAAAGACTCAGCAAAGGCAAATATTAACTGTTTACTTTCCAAGGCTTATTCCTCAACTTTTCTCAGGTAAAATGAGGGTTCCCAATTGCCTAGTCTCTGATTCCTCTGGTTGGATAATCTGAAACAATTTCCTACAGACAGACCTATGAATCAGTCCTTGACACTCACAAAAACACTCCGGGTCTGATGCAAAACTAACTGGCATTGCATTCAGCTGCACTGTGCCATGACTGTGCTGGTACCAACAGCGCTTGCACAGATCCTGGACGTCCCCCACACACTTTATGGCAGTGTTTGTTGCTCACGTTCTGATGAGCCTCTTTCCTTATTGTTGTGTTGTCACTATGGATTTCAGCAGCTCTGAACTGACTCCTGCTGAAGCCAGCAAGCTTCTGTCGGTTTCATAAGGACTGTAGTGGTACACTTGACTGGTATAAGCATATCCCCTATCAGCTCTGCTAGTTCAGCCTACTTGCTTCCCTTCCTTGTTATGTAGCAGGGTGGTCTGACAACGACTGGATCTCCAAGAAGTGTATGCTTAATTCCAGGCTTCCTGTTTTGGGGGTTTGTGGGCTTTTTTGCTTGTTCTGATGTTTGTTTTGGTTTTTTAATACCTTATCTCAGCCTGATTAAAGGACGTTAGTAAAATTCTGGGAGATGGGCTGTGTGTGTGTGCGCGCACATACACAGAGAAGGCAAGCGTGAGATGACATTTGGCTTTCCCAATCCATTGAAATCACTACAACCTGAACAAGAAGGCTTTTAAAGGAAAACTCTTGCCTTGAATATACAGCTGCTTAGATTCTTCCTGCTTTTCTTCATGAAGAAAGAGCAAGCTGTATTTGTCTAGTATTGCTGTGGTGACCGAGTCACAGGTTGGTGAGGGAGGCACTCTTTGCTTTTACCCAGGGACACCTGCTCTGAATCAGCGCTGTCCCACTGGCCAGGCCCTGCGATGTACACACTGCACGGGATATTTCTGGACACTACACCTACTCCACAGGCCCTTAGCTATTCCTAGGAGGTCTTTGTAAGTTGTCCTTCTGATTTCACCAACTCAGCCTGAACTTAGATCCTGCCCCCAGTAGGGAGAAACTCCAGCTTAAAATATCTCAAATCAGAAGGAAGCTACTGCTCATCAACATGCCCAGCCTCCTGTCTCACCCAGCTGTTGTTCCGCTCCCTTGGGGTTAGGGAAAATGTGGTCATTTCTAAGACAGGTCTGAACTAAGCAGGCTTGTGTACCAGACAGGGGAAAAGAAGACTGGGGTGGGGGGAGATGCTTCATCATGAAGAAACGTTTTACATTTGCAGTAACAGCCTCTCTTCACCACGGGATTGCCTTCATTTCGTGAGAGGTTGCTCTGCAAGGGCACGTTAAGGCCTGTTTGGCCCTGAGATTTTCATTCCTGGCACTCCTGACTATACACCCAGGCCAAAAGAGCACGAATTGGTCCCCAGTGTCAGGAGTATATAGATGCCAGCACTATATATAGGAGGGAAAACGGGAAAGGAAAACCAGTCTGTGCACTTGAAAATAGGGGAGGTGGAAGTAAAATGAAATGTCAGAGGGAAGAACATAACACAGGAGATTGTGCAGGCTGAGGAGAGATTAACAGGTATTAGAAGAAAGCAAAGGACATGGGAGAATTCAGATCAGTGCTGAGGTGAGCAGCAGGGAATGTTCTTAGCAAGGAGCATTAGGAAGCTGAACACAGATGGCAGGGTATGAAAGGCAGGCAGACCTGAGAAGCTGTAAGGGCAGCGTGGAGGAAAAACCTTAAAATCCAGAAATGGGAAGAAGGTGCGAAGTATATGAACAAATATCTACAATAATAATACTTTCTAAATCAGAAATAATAATTTTGTTTATCTTGATGTTAGAAAGCTGTATATAAACTAAGCAATGGTAGTGTAAGAATAATTTTATTTAGTATTTTGGTAACACGATACATCTCAAAGTGACCATAGAATTTAGCTTGCTAAACGACTGCATACATTCTAAATAGGTGCTACTACATTTGAGTAACTTCACAGATTACATGAGACATTATGTAACCAACAGCTATATAGTGTGTAACCCCTTGACTGACATGAGCAGTGGATGGATTTTGCACTAGTAGCCAATGCACAGTTAAAGCTTTTGGAAGAGTACAAAATTGCAAAAGCCATTTTGTATTAAAATATGTATTAATGATCCTTTCTTTAGAATAGCTATTCAGCTGTAGGTTACATAGTATATTTCTTTTAATAACAGTACTTACAAAGGTACAAGAAAAATTGTCTTGCTAGCATTTGATCTAATGTAGATCTCCATATGTAAATGCTGAGTATTTTATAAAGCTTTTCACAGGTATAGGCTAAGTTCTGGGGTATCACAGACTTGTACATAATTCAGAAAAAACTCCTGAGGTTACTCCATATGTATGTAGCAGAAAGTTTTGTTTAGCTCTAAAAAGAGATGATAGATGCCAAATGAAGTCCGAGACTTTAAACAGGTACATTATTACTGTGGTGTTATAGAGCAGTGCTTGTAGGCTTGGTTCAGGTTTTCACAATCAGTAGTGAAGCTTGTACTTGAATGTACTTAAGATCGGGGTTGTGTTGTTAACCCAGCTCTTCCCAGCGCCTGTAGGAGCTCTGTCCCTGCTGCCAACGTGACTAAGACCGGCCATCTGTCGGAAGTCACAGTGCAAATCCTTACTTGCTGAGGTCTCAGCAGAGCTACTTCGCTGTGTAGCACTGTACCCTTGTTTTTCTAGCTCTACTAATACCTTATTTGGTACTCGGCTGAGCACAGCAAGTCATGTGAGACACTCTCATGTCTGATGGATTTTGTATGTAATTGAAGGTGATCTGCAGCTCCAAAGAAGTGCCCAACACTTTTCAAATCAGGCGTTTACGTAGGGCTGTTTGCTTTCCAGAGAAATATAGAGCTTTGTGTATACAAACATTAGCTGGAAGTTCAACGCCATAAAGTTTCACTTGTGTTTTACTTTAAAATAAGAGGTGTTTTTAAAAAACAACTTTATGAACTTTGTCTCACAAATATCTTAAAAGTACTTTTTTTTCAGTTAATGTGTACTTTAATGTAACATTACTTTTCCTTCTGAGACTTTGTTCCAAACAGATCGTACTAAAAGTACAGAGCTGATTTTCAGATATACTATTTAACTCAACCTAACAGAATGACTAGTGAGTAGGGGTATTATTTGCTATATGCTTTACTTGAGGCTTGTGGCATGAATGTTTTAATATAAACCCCCCACAAGCTCACTTCTAATTACCTTGGCCAATGTGGATTTTACTGGACTTACCTATGTGCCTAGGGACAACAATATTAACTCCTTCTTAGAGAAACCTAAAGTTCAGCTGTACCTTTATAAGTCTAATTCAAATACTTATTTTGTTCCTGAACATGCTAATGAACAGATTAGCATATGATTTGTATCACCCTTGCCATCTAGTGACATAGAAATTCTGATCTTTCTAAACTATGGAAAGTTACTATATTAGGACATTCTGTTCATTTTCATATAAAACATGAATTTTAGTATCAAACATGCTTACAAGCAAGACTTTTATTTTTTTAGGCATTTATGTAAACATTTTGGAATGCTGAAGGCAAGACTTTACATTGTCATTTTATCAAAAATCATTTGAACACTTATTATTGAGGCATTAGCGTACATCCTAGCAGCCACAACACCAGAGCTGCCAAGAGCCTATGGCAGTTTCCAGTGAGTGAATTCAGAAGCAGGCTGCAGTGTTCTGAGCAATTGTCTTTGTTTGTTTTTTAATAAGAGATTTCACTTTTGAATGTGGAGTCTCTGAAGGCAAACTTAGAGTTAAGGCATAGTGCATGGAGACATGGAAAGGATTGTAGAGACAGTTCCTGGAGGTTCTCCAACCAGTCAGTAGATAAAAAGCACTTTACAAAGGCAACTTTTGTGAACAAGCTAGAAAAGAAAAGGCTTACTTTTAAATTGCATATGTTTTATCATTTAATATATTGTTCCCCTGGCTCTCCTTCTAGAATTAAAAAGACAACTGAATTATACCTTGTACAGATTTTCTTCCTGCTTTTATAAAGTGTAATATTGGCTATGTACCAAAAATATCACCAGAACAAACTATGAGTTATATAAGTCTAAAAAGGGCAAGGGGGATTATCTTTAGATGCAAGGTTTATTGCTTAGGCATTTGCTGACAGCTGACTTTCACTGGCTGCTTTCTCTGCTTGCAGTCTTTGGACAGCCTGATCGAGCAAATCCATAGTATCTCTAAGCGTAACATTCAAGGTAAATGGCTTAGGTTTAATGGTCAGCCCATAGGTAAAGTCCATTTTAGGGTCCTCGTTTGGATTAGCAGTAAAATTGCACTGATGCACCAGTATGGAGGTAAAGAGAAAGAGCTGCACCTTGGATAACTCCTCTCCGATACACCGACGTTTTCCCAATGAGAAAATCATCACGCTGCTGGTAAGATCTTTATTGATGAACCCATTCTCATCCAGGAATCTTGTTGGATCAAAATCCTCCGGGTTGGACCATTTTGCTGGGTCATGATTCACTGACCACTGATTTACAAAGATGACGGTGTCCTTGGGAATGAGGTAGCCCATGATGAAGGTGTTGGTGGTGGTGGCATGTGGGATAGTCACAGGCACAAAGCTGCTGAAACGCATGGATTCATACAGGAAAGCCATGATGTAGGGCAGGTGAGGCTGATCTTCAACACATGGCAGACGGTCTCTTCCAACAATCCTATCCACTTCTTCTTGCATTTTAGCCTGCACTTTTGGATACCTGTCATTTAAAGCAAGATGTGTGTACATACATAACACTTTCAAAGGATTTTTCTTACAAATAATCCTTGCTGTAAACATTTTCCACAGAACCTCACCCCTACCCTAAATAATGTAGTTTGAGCAAAGTTTAAATATGTTGCAGGAATGCATAGACCTCAATTGAAAACTGTGAGAAAAAAATCCAAACTTCCCACGCATTGGTGTAATTTTAGATTTGCTCAGTTTTTACTTTAATATCCTATATAAGTGATTCTCCCTAACAAAAATAACAATAACCTAAAGTGTGCTGAAACTGAATATTCTGATCCCATTTTGAAAATTAATTCTGAAACTAGAATTACTTGTCTCTTCTAAGTATTGGATTTTCCATGGGAATGAGAATTTGATTTTCCACCTCTGTATGTGACTTTTAAAAGTTAGCATAGAGTTTGTTATCACTAGACATATTTCATACATTTGAAAACCTGTAGGTTTCTAAACTAGAAAAAAATCCCAGTTATTAAATTGTCAGAATGGCTTTATGAACATCCCACTGTTAGTTTGAGAAGACATTTTCTAATTAATATCAAAATATATTTTCTCTATAATGTACTTAAAGAAGACTGTCTTGAAATCTGGACAGTTTGGAAGACTACACAGTAACCAAACAAGATCAAAATGTTAATACATCTTTACATCTTTTGCTTGTCTAAAGGTACAGATTCTGCCAAGGAGCCTTCATTTGCTTTAAGTATTCAAGTTTGGCTTCTGCATCCTTGCTTTTTCCTCCTGCAGCAGACTCACATGTCAAATGCTGGGCAAACATGAGAGATGGGGAGAAACCCAGAAAGTTATGTGAACACTGGGCTTCACACCCTCAGGTGGACGTGTTAAATATTTGCCTGTTTTTCAAGAAGCGACTGAGTAGATAATGTTTGCATAAGCCTACAAATTACGCAGGCGATGAAAGAAAAAGCCAGGAGAAGCAAGAAAGTCAGCGTAATGGCACCTTCTCTTAAACCATTTCCCCTCGCCGTGTTTCCCCGGTGGACGGGCCGGTGCCAGGGCAGCGCTCCCGCCGGCTGCCCAAGGGGTCTGCCTTGCCCAGTCACGCAATGGCAAGGAAGGCACACACAACGGCAGCTTAGCATAATAGCGGGTTTGTAAACCGGTGCACGAACTCTTTATCGTGCTTAAGCAGCTGTTATCCTGTTCCTATGATCTCCTTGATCTTGACCTGCTAAAATCTGTTACTTTCAGGTTTTACTCGGCTGCCTTTCTGCCAGCCTCTCGTTATGCACCATAACCCGACCGCCTGAGTTTTTTTATACTTTCTTATCTCTTTCTGGCACGTTTCCCAGAGCTTCCGTGTTAGTTAATCGGAGGCCGCTGAGGCGCTCGGCGCTGCACGGGCTGGCGCTGCCCGGTCCCGGAGACCCGCGACCCGACGGCGGGTCCCTGCCGGGGCCGCGCCCCCGGCTCTGCCCGCACCCGGAGCTCCATGCGCTGGCTCGGGCCGGCTGCTCCCGCCGCGGGAGCCCTCCCAGCAGCGCCTTTGCCCGTGCGGCGCAGTTTAAACGGGGCTCCTCTGGGGCGGGCGGGCGCTCGCACCCCGGGCGGGCTCGCACGTCCCCCCACCCCGGGCCGGTGGGGCGCCCCGGTGTGCTGCCGCCTCCGCCGGCACATACCTGATGAGGAAGATGAGGAGCCACTGCAGGGCGGTGGAGAGAGTGTCCTGGCTGGCGCCGAAGATGTCGGTGACAGTGGCGGGCACGTGCTCGAGCTGCAGCCACGGCTGCTCCCGCTGCAGGCGGATGAAGGCGTCCATCATGTCGCGGGGGGCGGCCCCGGGGCGCAGGCTGCGCTGGTGCTGCAGGAACTTGCCGCGGACGAAGCCGTAGAAGTCGCGGTTGAGGTCGCGGAAGGCGCGGTAGGCGGCGCGGATGGGGCTGGGGAAGCGCTGGAGCCAGGGCAGCGCGTCCACCAGGCTGCCGGCGCCCACCGCCCGCCCGAACTGCTCGTTGCGCCCCACGATCCGCAGGAACTCGCCGTCGCCGTGGCTGTAGCGGCGGCCGAAGCACAGGGCGCTCATCACGTTGGCCACGGCCACCAGCAGGACGCGCGAGGGGTCGAGGAAGGCGCCGCCGGCGCTGCCGCGCACCAGCAGCGCCACCAGCGCCCGCGCCTCGCCCACCAGGTGCCGCTCGAGCAGGCGGCGGGTGGCGGGGCTGCCCGTGGAGAAGGCGCGCACCGTAGCTTGCGCCGCCCGCCGGTGCAGCTTCCAGAGCTCCGAGTATCCGCCGAAGGACAGGCTGAGCCCGCCCGACACCAGCTGGAAGGACGGGAAGGGCGGGCGGCCGGCGAAGGCGGCCCCCTGGCGGACGAGGGCCTGGCGGATGGCGCGCTCCCCGTTCAGCACCACCACGGGCCAGCGCCCCAGGCGCAGCTGGAACACGGCGCCGTAGGTGCTGGCCAGCCGGGCGAAGGAGAGGTGCGGGGCGCTGCCCAGCTGCGCCGCGTTGCCGATCAGGGGCCAGGGGAAAGGGCCCGGCGGCTCCCGGCGCTGGCCCTGCCGCCGGCGCTGCTGATGCTGCAGGAGGAGCTTGCCCAGGTGGATGGCGGCGAGCAGGCAGAGGAGGAGCAGGAGGGAGCTTTGCAACTGGGGGATGCCGCCCAGGGCTTCCCCGAGCTTCTCGAGGGTCATGCTGCAAGGGAAAGGGAAAGGTCAGCGGTCAGCGTCCCCACGGGAGGGGCCCTTCATGTCCCGCCGGGCAAGGGGAAGCCTGGACGAGGCGCGCCGGTGTGGCGGAGGGGAGAGCCAGCAGCCGTCCCAGCGCTCGGAGTCCGGGCAAGTCCTTGCTGCGTGCTCCTCGTGTGCCTAAAGCCCCCCGACTCCTGTGCAAAACACAAGGGATAATCGATAATCAAGTGCCAAATTCCTAATAAGAGACCGAAGTCGTATTTGGCGGGGGAGCCGCTGCTCTCCTCCGGTAGGGAAAGTTCTCAGCGAGAGATCCAACAGGTCACGGCTGAGAGAGGCGCAGAGGGAAGCAGGAGGATGCTCTCGTCTGACGAGCCTCCGCAGATGCAGGCAATCACCGTGCGCCGGAGACAGGTTAATTCCGGCTCTGCACATCGCTCCCCGCGGCAAAAAAGCCCCTGCGAGAAACGGGTTACCCGCCCCACTGTCGGAATTTCCCGCTGCTCCAGAGCATGCGGCAGCGGACCCCTCTCCGTCCCGAGCCCTTCCCTCCTCCCCCCACCTTCGTGCCCGTCGCGGCACCGCAGGCTGGCGGTATGCCGCCCTTGCGGAGGATGCCTGAGGACTCGGCTTGGAAGTGCTGACTGGTCCCGCTTCCCATCCCAGTGCCCGGGGACCGCCCGCTCCTACCATTTACTCCAGCCTTTCAAAAGCAGCGAGGGGAAGAAGGGGTGAAATAAGCGGCCACGGCGGGCTCCTGTAGCAGAACTGACCTGTTGCACGCTACTTCCATCCGAGACCTTGGAAAGGATGGAGAGGATCTGTGCAGCCGGCGGTAGCTCTAATGGACAGCCGCGGGAGGAGAGCGGCGACGGCAGCGTTCAGATCCAAGCCTATGGGAAACTCATTAGGAGCCCCGGTACCTGTCACCCGGAGCTTGGCAGGTCATGTGCAGGCAAATGCCAGTTGCGCCCGATCCCAGCGCAGAGTTATCACTTTCCCAGCGCTTTAACCCTTCGGAGCTCGCCCCTAGCCAGCCACCTGCCCCGAGCAGCCCCGCGGACCGGGAGCGAGCGGGCTGCTGCGCACCCTCCCTCTCTCTCTCCCTCCCACCCGCCTGCTGGGCTGCGGGGACGGGACGGGGCCAGCCCAGTCCTCTGCAGGGAGAGAAGGCGAGCGGCTCAGAGGGCGCGGAGAGGACGGCCCGCTGCTCTCAGGCTCAGCCGGAACCGGAGCCGCCACCTCTGGGCTCCTGGCATTGCCAGTCCCGGCTTTAAACCCGCCGGCATCCGTGGTGCGCGGTGCGGTGCGGGCGGGACGCGGGCGGCCCCGCTGGCAAATCGCCGCTGCCTGGCCCGTCCCCTGGCTTGAGGGGTCGCAGTTATTTGCCAGCTGCCCTTGGGCCCTCGCCAAGCGGAGGGGCTGAGCCGCGGATGCTTTTATGGCCGGGGCCAAAAGTTTTAGCGGAGGAGGTGCCGGGAGGGGAGCGGGGTGGCGGGCGGGCTCGCAGCTCTCGCTGTCGGGAGGCGAAGTCTCGCCTGCATCTTAGGGGCTGAGGAAGCCGAAGAGCTTCCCCTCCTCCGCCTGTCGCCTCCCCGTTGCGTGCGGAGTTAGCATTGCGTGAGCCGGGGCTGGAAAGCCTCCAGCCATCTCCTCCCCGGGCCCCTACCCCTCCTCGCAATACCTGACACCGGCTTCGGGGAGAATGAGGCTGGGAAGCGCCGGGCAGCTCGCACCCCGGCCGGCTCCGGTGCCTTCCGGCCTCGCCTCTGCCCTGCGCTTGCTTCTCTCCCACTTACGGCGCCTTTTTACTCTTAAAACTGGCGCCTCCGCCCGCACCGGGAGAGCTGGCGAGAGGCGTGTGGGTACGGCGCTCCAAGCCCCCCCGGGGCTTTCCGGCGCCCCGGGGGAACCGGGACTGTGAAACCCCCAGATATGGAGGAAATCGTTCCCCAAGAAACCAGAATGCCTTTGCTTTGTTGTTGTCATTTTTGCAGTAACAAGTAAAATCTGAAAATACAACATTTATTTCAGATTCTTTACAGTCACATCATAAGAAGAAAACACGATATTTTGGATTAGACAAAATTAGATGCTGGGAGTCAGCCCAGCTCAGGGTGTGAGCCTGGTCCTGGCCAGGCTGATACTGCTTCTGTCTTTGGTAAGAAGAGAAATCCTGCCTGTTGTCACTGTCCCAGGCTCTTCCAGTCGGTGATTCTACTTCTTGCTCAGACTAGCACCAGCCTTGGATCATCTGTTGGCTTGGAGCTTCTTCCTGTCATTGCCAAGTAACAGCGCTGTCAAAACCACTTTTTCTGAGCAGTGCCGGAAAAAGTGAGCTTCCCTTTCCCAGCCCCACTTCTAGGGTGAACTGGAAGGATCCTGCAGCCAGCCCAGCATATAGCCCAGCTTCAAGGAGGAGCAAAGACAGCTCCATCCCTATGGCACTATGATTAGGGTGTTCTGATGTCACTATCAGAAGACTGAACCCAAATTTCACATGCCATAACCTCTCAGCTATGGAAAAGTTGTCCCCGTTCCCTCCTTCATCTGTCTCGTGTCAAAGAAGAGACAGGGACTTCTTCTGGGAAAGCTCCAGAAGAAGATCTGGGTGGCATTGATCTTTTGCCACTGAACAGAAGATCTCTTCTGGGCACTGTATCTGGGTGCTAAGGACTAGCTCAGATCAGTTACCTGAGCTACGGATTATAGTGCTGGGCACTTCCTATTGCCAGCAGGTAAATTTGCCATTTTCTTGGTGACTGTGATAATAAGTTGCCTAAACTCCAGGCATTACAGCTCTTGTTAGTAAGTCCCTACATCCTTTATTTGCTTTAGCAACGAAACTAGTTGTATTGCAATTGAATTGCTTCCTGGGTGCTTGCAGGAAATACAGGGAAAGGAATACATTTCCACTATCATGACCTGCAAACTCACAATTTAAGGCAGGAGACTAGGAGTTATAAATCCTGGTACTTTTTTTTTTTATGCTGTAAGGAAACATTGATTATTTTTTATTTCACTTCTCATTGGTCTTCAGGAGTTCTGTCACTATTAGGAAAGAAAGAAAACCTGTTTTAGATATTTTCTTCTATGGCCATAGTACCGGCTGGTCCCCCTGTACTATTTACAGCTTTGGCTCACTATTGCAGCCTGAGTATTCTTTTGACTGAACATCTTTACACTGAACGTTCACCCAGTTTTTTAGGCTCTGATTCTGTGTGACCTTGATTAGTCCCTTGCAATCAAGCATAGTTTGAGTGAAGCATTTAATCAGACCAATGAATTAGAGTACAAAAATTCAGGCTATGGCTGATCAGCCCCTTGGTCTCTGTTATATTCTACAAATTGCCCTCCTGCCCTCCTCTTTATTTATTCTTCTCACCTCTTTTGTTCGTAGAAGCCTAGGAGTTCAGAATTGCTCTTAGAGAATGCATGTTCTTTTTTTCCCAGTTCTGGGGACTTAATTGAGATGCAGGTCCTGCTGAAACCAGTCCCAAATTCCTGAGTCAGTTAGTTTTGTTAGGCACTGAAGACTGAGTCACTGAAAATGTATGCCATGTAAAATGAATTATTTCTGAGGTCTAGAAAATCCTACTTGATACAATATATGGAAAAGAAGAGGAGTTGAAGGGCTGCAAGTGAGTGGGTTTGGGGTTAAGGGAGAGGGATTCAGGCCTAATCTCTTAAAAATCTTGATTGATTTGATAGGAATGCCAGATGCAGAGTTTGTGGGGGTATCAGTATTTCTGTGACTCTGAATAAAGTTGCTTATGTATGTGGATAAGCATCCTTGTTGTGGAGGTAAAAATTTGATAAAGGAGAAGGAATTGCACAACCTAGAGAGTGTTCATTTGCCCTTTGAGAGGGAATTTTTATGTCTTCCCTTTTCCAAGGAAACTTCTTAACCCCGAAGAGATTTTTACAAGTGTTAAGTATTACCTAAATCAGGCTTTGAAGACTCAGTTCTCAGTTTTGCTTCTAACCATG
Organism: Gymnorhina tibicen; assembly: GCA_013399875.1. Classification (NCBI taxonomy): domain Eukaryota; kingdom Metazoa; phylum Chordata; class Aves; order Passeriformes; family Artamidae; genus Gymnorhina; species Gymnorhina tibicen. The sequence goes on along the minus strand of VXAZ01001836.1, from coordinate 164,627 downwards.
GCAGCCCTTGCCTTTGCTTTTGGACACTGGCAAGCTGCTCATAAATCCTCATGAGCAGAAACTGGAATTTCTCATGGGCTTGATTTTGGTCTGTTTTCTTTCCTTACCTCTTCCTTTTGCATCTTTCCATGAAAAGCCCTCTCACACTAGATTTCTCTCTTTCCTGTACCTGGGACTAGGGGTCTTTTCCTCCTCTCTCTTAATTTTACAAAATCCCAAGGTGGATTAGTTGAGCAATGTTTTATCCTGAGATTGCTTCAGCATAGAGCTTGTACAAATTGTTTACCATTTGTAGAGTGATCCAAGCCATTCTTCATTAAACAATCCTTGGCAATGTTGTTTCTGATTGTCTTTGTGAGTGTTGCACAATACTATGTAAGATGAATAAACCAGTAGCATAACTGTAAAACACAAATCACTTGGAAATGTAACCAAGTGCAATATCCTAATGTTTCGGGCTGCTTAAAATTGTACAGATGTACTTACGTACCTCTAGAGTTCAACTCTAGTCTCAACATTACTGCTGTATGTCAGGAAAATCACCACTACAGCAACCAGACTACAATCAGATTAAGAACCTGTAAACCTGTGTGTTTGCAACAGCTCGCTCAGACTATGTTTATATGGCAATCCCGTGTGATGCAGGATTATGCTTCAAGTAGTTTTGGATCCGGGAGCAGAAGATCTGTACTTGGTCCAGCCACTGTACCACCTCATGGCTGCTGGCTCCGTGGTCACCATCTGTGCTTGCTGCTCTGCCCCACAGAGATGTCCCTGCTTCCTCGGGCTCTACTGAGTGCTCCGTGTTAGAGCTACCCTGAGACAGCAGCACCACAAGTGTGGATGATAGTGAGATAATTTCTGAGGCAGGCTCCTGGTTTGGCTCAGTTTGGCAGCTTTCCGGTCATGCCAAGCATGAGATGTAAGCAAAATAGAAGGAGCCACATCCTCAGTGCTACCCTGAGTGCCAGGCATATATAGGAGCCAGCTGCAGCTCCATGATTTAGGATTATTTATTTAGGCCACTCACTGTGGCCTAAAATAAAGCATTTGTGGTATGCTTTTTAAAGCATATGTATTTGTGGTTGCATATTACATTCTTAACCTTCATTAACTTGCAGCTTTCTTTGGACTTTCACTCTTCCCTGCATTCCCACTGACTTCCCAGCTCACATTTTCAATCCTGCCTTGCTATTGAAAACCCTAAATTTGGCTTCTAGTTCTGAGCCAAATTCCCGCAGCTGCTGTGGGAAGGCAAGGAACCTCCCAGTACTTGCTGGGGCTCAGCTCAGTGGTAGACCGAATTGTAGCCTCTCCATCTGTTTGCATTTTTCATGTTACTTACAAATTAAAGGCATACATCGTGGTCTGCTGCCACACAGGCAACACACAGGTATGATTACAGAAATGAGGACATGGCGTTATACTTAATTCAAGCATAAAACTTGATTCTGAAACTTTTAATTTTGCCAAATTCCTACAGTATTTCTTTTCAAAAGTTTGCTGTCTTTTCTTGACAGCATTAGATGAAACCATACAGCTTAGTCTTTCTTGAGAGGAAAACACAGAGATGATACCTTTGTGGATACCTTTTGAGAAGCCTTTCTAAACTGCCTTCTGCTAGAAGGCAAAAAAGCAAAATCTAATTTACACTGTTGGGCCGTCATCCCAGGTATTTCCTGTGTGTCTTTTTACTGATGCTGTACAAATTCTCTTAAAGTGCTCTGAAAGAAGTAGATAGATTAAATGACATTTAGGAAAGTTTAGTCACTGCTCAAGGTGTGCATGATTGCATCTGTCCTGAAATGTGATGTATGGGCAAACTGCTGTGCCTGCTTGCTCTCCTGCTTCAGCAAAGGGGGGCTCCCAGGGACATCTGGCAGCTCTGCATCCTCACACTGGTTTTGAGGTTAGCAGAACCAAGAGCTGTGTTGCCAATATCCCTCTATATGTTGAAGTATCTAAATCTTATAACCTGTATGATGTGCTAGGTCACTTCAAAGCTTTAAAATTATAACATGGTTTAGGACCAATATTGTTATCATATTAACAAGCAGTAATATATTTCTTCTTTTTTTCCCAGACTTTGTTGGGTGTTGTATTAGTAGTAGTGATACAAATTTTGTAGTGCAATTACTTTATTAACTCTGTTAATATTTGTCATTTTAGAAAATGCCAGTGCACTTGTTTGCTCAGAGTATTGGCAGATGCTTGTACAAAACAGTCCTGGGCTACAGCTAAAAGCAAAGTCTAATGCCCTCACAGGCAGAAGCATATTCTGTAGGAGTGAAGGTTTCGAAGATTTGCCTGTGAAGTTCTACAAAGTCTTTACTATGAGTGTGCAAAATACAGTTTTTCAGAGTTTGGACATTTGTCCAAATTTGAGTGAATTATCAAGGGAAGAACACAAGGCACAAATATGGGAGAAAATACATTACCCAGACAAATGTCAAGTCCCTGCATTAGAGCATTAGACAGAAATTTTCAAAGAAAATGCCCCTTCATGTTTTAACATGAACACTTGTTTTCCTTGTTCTCATGAATACATTCAGGGGGTTTTGGACAGAACATTTCTAGAGATTACAATGTAAAATATGGATTTTGAGGGGGGATAGAAAATTTCAGCCCAGATTATTAAAGTAGGGTAAAATTATAAGTAAAGGAGGACCCAGAGTTTCCAGCTAAGGGAGCTCTGTGCAAGTAGACACTTGCAGGGAGTTGACCCTCCAGCACAGAGGGAGAAGACAGTGAAGCACTTGCAGATGGAATGAAGAAACTTGCAGTTCTTTGAAGAGAATATGGGCTTTCCTATATTGTCCCCCAAGTGTCCTAGACATTGATTATCCCAGCCTATAAATGTTCATCTCACCACTTCCCAACCAACAATTTCCCACAACACAAATATCATTATTTCCCATTATAAAAATATTGGTAATTTGGGTTCTTCAGTTTGTGTTTAGTGTGTACCATTTTTGGTGCTTGACAGCAGAACAAGTGGTCAAAATAATAAAATAGACAACACAATTTGAATCTGATCCCCTCTAGAGCTATCCAAGCTGAATTTCAGAATCCTCCTTCCTTCAGAGAATAAGCCTGGCTATATAGTGGGGAATGCATGTCTGATTTAGGTAAGGGAGCTGCACATGGGTGTGATTATGACTTTGTTCCCTATTATGATATTTCCCATCTTTCTACTGTTTCTTGGAATGGGCTGCAAACATCTAAAAGTACTTCAGAAAGTGATGCCAGGGGTGTCATATAGTGTGTGCACACATACACACACACACACATCTATATAGGTATTCTTGCCCTTTGGAAGTCAGACTAGCGGGTCTTGGCTAGATGTGCTCATGCAGTTGCTTTCATGGCACTGTCAGTGTGTGTCTCTTTTTTGGGCTTCTATTCTAACTTTTGAAAAGCCTGCTCTGCTTACCTGCGCATTCACATGGATATGTTGAACTTTCTCGTACTATTAGGCATGGATTCCATAGCGCCTGGAGTAATTTCTTGTCCAGAGGATTGAAATTTTACAATGGGAAGTTTTCAGTGTTTAAAAACATTGTTATCTTTAGTACTGCTGCTTCCAGGTTTTCAGGTGCTCTGAGAGAGGAGGTGGCACAGGTCACAAATTGATTGTTGAGATGGCAGCTGAACCAAAGAGGAACACAATAATTTATCCATCATGAGGACTTTCCCTAGCTTTTAGTCATGAAGAGACAGGCCTTTAGCTGGGATTTCCCAAAGGAGATTCATGTTACGGACCTAATAAATTTCATGTCAGTCAAGGAGTTGCTTGTAAATGTCACCCCTTAGATAGCCCGGTTCAAATGAGTCAGGGAACATGCTCACCCCCTCCTTCTCCCTCCACTTTTGCAGGCCAATAAAATGTTGAATAGTATTTGTGAAAAAGCTGCAGAGTGATAGATCATCCACCAGAAACAGTGGTTATGCTACACTGAAGTATCCTGTCAGGTGAAAATGCACAAATGTGAACCAGGACCTTCTGTGATGTGGCTGATGAAGTTCAGCTGAGGAAACATTTGCACATCTCTCTGCAGCAGCAATTCTTGGCTTCCTCTGCTCTGTTGTGCAAGGGTTTGGTGTATTTGCCTCCAGCGGTAACTGCATTTCAGTGGTAAATGAAATGACTCAAATACTGGGGACTGGGATATATGCAGGTAATACCCTAGCCTATAGAATTATTTATGCTCTTCCGCCGGGTAGGGAAAATGGGAGTTATTCGTTTACACATTTTTTAATTTGAAGAAAGATTTGGAGAATATATATTCAAACCAATGGAATAAGGGAAACTCCCTTTGTGGCATCTGTGGTCAGTGACGGAAAACTGTGCTTAGGAGAATTTTACAGAATTCTGTGTAAGGGCTGCAATCTTGATCGAGACGGTTGACTTATTCTGTAAGACAAGTAATTATTATAATAGTAAAAACTTCCTCTGTCCCTCAGTAAATTTTTCAGGGAGAGAAAACACACACATGCTCCTAGCATTTGGAAGCAAACCCAAGGAAGTGTCTGTTTCTGAGCCATGCAGATCTTCTAACCTTCAGCAATGGCAGATCAAAGACCACGAGGGAAACAGACTGCAGGTGCCAGTCAGGGCAGGTTTCGTCTTGTCACAGCACTCTGGGAAGAGGCATTTGCTAATGTCTGTTAATCTCATGGCACGCCAAAGGAGAAAGAGAGAAAAAAATTGCCATAAATTCTTCCCTTTCCCAAGCAACCCACACCCAGGCTCAGGGTGGCTGCACAAAGGCTTGCTGGGTTCCTCTAGAAGGGAGAACAGTGTGGGAGCCTGTGCCTGCCCTGGGGTGGCAGGCCAGGTCTGGGGTCCCCCTGGAGGAAGAGTGTCTGGCTCTGTCAGGGAATAAGGGTTGAAGCAGCCACAGAAGCAGCAATGCACTGGAGGTGGTGAAAGCAGCAGTAGCTGAGATCATGAGAAGAAAATTCTTCCAATGAAGAAAGCCTAAGGTCCATTCTGGCTGTTGTTGTCTCCCACAGAAATGCTCACTTTGCAGCCAAGGAGGAAGCTTAAAATGTTGTGCAGCGCCATGGGGAAGAGGTAGCAGCAGTGGAGGTAACAGGGTCTGTACCAGATGCAGGGAAAAGACAGGATTGGGCACAGTTTGGGTGCTGTAGGGGATGTCTTTGGCCAAAAGCCAGATTTGCCCCTATCTTTCTTTTGAGGTGTAAATGGCATGCAAGGAGGCTTCTCTCAGTGGCTTCCCTGTGAAGATAAATAACCTGATCCCCCAGTTATTATCCCCCTGCTCTCCTCCCCTTCCCCCTGACTGACTTTGATTATTGTAACTTTACATGCGCTTTTAATTTGCGTGCAGGCAAGTACAAAGGCACAACCGGATATACCTGTTATTTGCCAATGACCTGAAAGAGCATAGTTTATGTTAAGCCTTGGGTTATGGTAAGGTTTGCACGCGATTCCTCAATATACATGCTGCAGGCAACTGATGGATGGAGGTGATGGAGGGTGGAGGAAAGTTTTAAAGTGACAGAACCTGATTTGGTTCCTAATTAATCCACCATTTACATAAAGACCTCTATTGCAATTTTGTGTAGAGAACAAGTCTTGCCCTTTCTTCAGGCAAGGAATGTGTGATCATGTTATCCAGGCTGTAGTTTGTTCATGGCTGCACCTGCAACTGATCATGAATGCTTTATGAAAATTAGGCAAAAAAGACAGGTAGGATATTTACACCTGCCTATTTGTACATACTCTTGCATGGCAGGCAGAAGATTGGGAGTGGGGAGGAAGCTACAAATGAGAAAATTCACGGCAGCAGAGTCAGTGCAGAGTGTTCAGGGATGCAGCTCGACTGAGGTGTGGGGGCCTGGATAGAGAGGGGATCCACATTTTGGTACCTGGGACTCAGCCCCCACACAGTTTGGAGAGGTTTCATTTGACCTGGACTCCCTCAGCAAGATATAAAGAATATCCATCCCTCATGGGTCACATCATTACAGCAGAGGACACATAGTTACAGCAAGGAGATGTGGTGTCCAGTGCTCAGCCCGCACGCTGACTTGCTCACTCCACAGGGAAAGCCTAGTGATGTTTGCTAAAAATTTCTTTTTGGTGATGTCACATCAAATTAGCTAGGTCTTCAAGCAGAAAGGAAGTGTCTTTATCTGCCAGGCAAATTAACTTTTAGGTCTTAAACTTCAGTGGTTTTATTACTGGTATGTGTTTTAACCTAGTGTTAAAGGCTGCACCAGAGGAATGAATTACGCATTTCGTTTGGAGGTTCAGGAAAGGGAAAGGATCCCGTTCATTCTCAGCTCCACCTCTTACCTCCAGGGAGTTGAAAGCAACATGAGTTAAATGAAGCTTTATGGGTTTTAAAGGACAGATCTTCTACTCACACTTCTGTCAGAAACAGTGGGACAAGGTACAGAAACTCAAGTGCTACTCTTACAGATGAGGGCATCATAAAGTGGTTGTTAAAATAACAAAAGCCAAGATGGACCTATTGTTACAAGACCTCTGTAAGTTTGCATTTCTGGACATAAGCACATTTAATTTTTTTTTTGCCTCAGCTTCCCTCTAAAGTTGGGAGTGGTCATTGCATGTGGATCTGCCGAGTATCTGTTCTACTGTTCTCAAGCTTAAGACAGACCTTGTCCAGCCAGCATCCAGGAAAATGATGTTTACATTTGCAGGACAGCAATTGAGGGACTGAGTTTTTACTCATATTTTTAAGTCAAACAATGCAACTCTGCCTTCCACCTTCACAAGCCCACAGTCATCAGGCAGCCGTGGTCCACTCGTGAAAGGCATTTATCTGAACCAGCTTTCAAAATAAATCCATTTGATTTTCCCTCCTCTCCTCTGCTTTTTTTTTTTTGCTTCTTGCTTGCAAGCCTCCTTATCTGCCCTTTTGAGGAATTGTTTTTATTTTAAAAACTCATGTTTTCCTTATTAGTTTACTATTTACCCTGTTTTTCAGTTGTAAGAATCTAAAATATATAACAGTTTTGCATATCTGCATTGTAATTCTTTCCCATTTGTCTTGATACTTTATACGAGTGTAGAAAACTCACATCTGACAGCAACTTCACAGAAGCTGTGAACTCTAAAACACGTGGTTGATCTTTCTGTGGTCAGTATATTTATAAAAATGTAAATGTTGGTACAGACTTGTTCTGAGGAAGAAAGATTTTAATTAAAAAAACCCAAACAAAACCCAACCAAACAAAAAAACCCCAACATTTATTGCAGTCTACAACCTGATTTTTTAATAAGTGTAGCAAAATTACCTAATGTTGCTGTAAGCACTGATGCACCAAAAAAACCCAAAAAATCAAAACCAAAACCACCATCCCCCTACCCCCCCAAAAAAAAAACCCGAAAACAAAAAACCAAAACAACCTTGAAGTGTTGTGCACTTAGAACCTCAAAAGAGTGTGAAACTCTCTGCTCCAGCCCTGGAATAAAGCATTCACAACAGCCAACACTATTGTGACAGGGTTAAACAGTCAGGAAAGGGTTACAGGCTGCCTGCTTGTCACTTGATTCATCAGGGGTTTAGATGAAGATGTGTGCCCTTTTTCTGGCATGGAAAGCCTAGGAGCCCCTGCAGCTGGCTTTGGATGAGGGAATAGCTTTTCTTTGTGTTACTTTATGAATTTGATGTTTGGATAATAAACTGTATCCCGGAGCGAAAGCTGAAGAAGACTTGGGTATTTCTGTGCCTTGACCTTTCCCTTCCCCCTGGGCAAGAAAACCCACCAGCACACAGACTGTGAAAGAGCATGTGACAAGCATAGTAAAATATTTTCCTTTTCCTTCATTAAAGCAATCCAGGGTTATGTTATCAAAAGAGAAGTGTGAGGAGGCAGGTATGAAGAAGTTGTCAAGAGGGAGCAGGCCTACATTTCACTTGTGCATGCAAGAGAAAGTCCTACTGAAGATAAAAAGTAAATGAAAGAAGAGTGATTGAGATTAGTTCAGGATATCTATCTAATACTCAACATTTGCATTTGATCAGGTTGCAAAGCTGTGGCTGCTGGAGCATGAGTTATGTCTTCAGTCTTCAGAAAATACCAAATTTGCAGATAGGAAACCTGACATCAGATTAGGAGGACAAACCAGTTACTGTCACCTTCAGCTGGATAGGATCACAGAAATGGATGCCAAGTCTGAAATAATACAAATGTAAAATAGGGTAGGGGTAACAATCTGCTGCCGTTTCCAAAGCTGGCAGAGCTCTGCCTGCATGGAGCTTACTGCTGTGGAGGTTAAGTGGGAAGTCACTCCCAAAAGAATGCATAGGTCAGGAGAGAGAGAGGAGGGAGGTACAGATAGTTCAGTAGGTGTGACTGAAGACTGGTTGCAGCACATGAACAGCATCACTGTTTATATACTGCCTGTGGAAAAAGTGATCATGCCAATCTTATGTTAAACATTTTTGCATGGCAGCAGGTTTTGAAAAATCTTGACAAACGCAATATTTACTAAATTATCCCATCGACTTAAGCAGCATAACATTTTCTTTAAAATTATTCCAGTCAAGAGAAATGATAGGCCATTTGATTTAAGTCATTATTTTCACATTGATTCAAGTTAGAGGGGAAGACTTCAGCAGGCTGCAGGCATGGGAAACAGGCTTAGTAGCCCAAGTGATTTGGGTATGCTGCAGAAAAGGCTGGACACCAACAAGATGAAGTAATAGCAGTGCAGAGAACTAGATACAAATGATATTGGTTCATGGTGCCTATCTGATAGTCAGGAATTTCAATGCTCGTGTCCCTCCCCGAGTGGCAGCCTTGCCTGAGAAGGCAGCCTCTGCACAAGCATCAGGGAACTTTGTCAAATTTAATTAACAAATGCACTGTATTCAAGAGATGCCTGTAACAAAATTTAAGAGATGGAAACCCCTTGGCTTGCTTACGCCTATAAGGACTTCAGCATTTAGCTGGAGGTCTTAAAAAGTAATGAGGACCGAAGCTATTTTTTCTAGCTCTTACAGATGTCTGGCCAAAACTTACATGATCACCACACAAGATTTAAACATAAGAAAAACTTGGTAACAAGACAGCACTGGAAAAGGCTCCCCATTGGCGGTTTTGGCAAGTTAGAAAAATGTTTCTCTGCTGTTGTCGTGTACATGGTTCTACCTTGTTTCGATTGGTGTGAATGAGTTTGACTGTGGCTCATTTCAGGATTGTTGTGGCCTCTGGTGTCTCTGCAGAGCAGGGATGATGGCGACCCTGGTGCCCTTCAGTGCACTTTAATACACTTTTACCAAACAGTGCAGGTGGAAGCAGCCAGGGAGGTGCCTGCTCTGTGCTAGCCCATACACCTTTTCTCTTGCAGGATTCTGAAGCTGACTCTTCTTTGTCCTGGTAATGTCACTCATATCTGAGTGCTTTTTCAATCCTATTAGCTGACAGTCTTGTTAGATAATTTTACTGTGATTGTTAATGTTCACATTGATGAGCAGCCCTCCTTTCTGGTAACACTAACAACTACAACCCCTTCGCTTAACTCTCCTTCAAGCTCTTAACTGTAAAAAGCCAAAGTAACACAGCATGCACACTCCTCTCTGGTCAGTCATCTCCCAGCATGCTGAGCTGTAGAATCCGTGGATGCATAGTAATGCCACCTCAATGTGCTATCAGATCATCTGGCACAATAAACTCGTTCTGTCACAGTTTTTACACTTTATGCCAGCTGCATAAAGAGATGTGATACCCATAAGAGCAATATGAAAAGAAATCCTATCTAGTTTGGCATTAACTCTGCACAGGTGACCATGTATCTTTAGAATAATCTGGACTAATCTGAACTGACAGAGCAAGCTTGTGGCAGTTTTACATAGCCCAGGTATTTTAGATACATATTCGAAGTAAGCTTGGCTTGTGGAGTTGTATTACTGAGTTGTTGCCTGACTTGTTCTGTATGGAGCATAATTCTTACTCTTGCATCAAGGTCAGCTGAAATCATTATTTCAACAGGTAAGTACATGGATTCTGTTTACTAAGTCAACATTGGACATTTTAAAAAGAGTTGCTTCCTGTGGTTTAAATGTACCCCTCCTCAACATACTTTGCTCTGCATCATCCTTTTGTTACATATTACAGGATAGATTTTGACTGGGCTCTTCCCTATTTGGTCTTGATTTAAGATTAGGCAACTGTCCAGACTATACAGCAAACCAGTTTGTAATAAGTATAAGTAACTTCGTCAATCCATTGTACTAACTATAGAAGAACAATTTAAGTGTAAGGAGTTACTTACATCTAAATTCCAGCCAGCATTTGAAATAAATCACCTAGGGACACAGATGTATTTGCATAAATGTACACAGATCATAGTGATAATGACGTGAACAACAGGTTTTTGTCAGCTAATCACAGACCCTTTCGCAATCATTCCTAAGCACAGCACTACATCACACTTGTGAAGCGGGTAATTATTAAAATTCCATTTTAGAGAGAAAAACAGTGAAACAACATGATTAGGGATTTTCCAGAGGCCATCATCTGGAATGACATTTTTTACTTGCTTGGCAATAAAATCAAATTTAATTACTTCTGTTCCTGTACTTTATCTACAGACTCATGTTCCTTTTTTATACTTCTGTCTGGAATTATCTATTATACCTAGTATCTTTTTACATTCAGGCATAACCTTGCTAAGTGCTTCCACAGATGGGTAACATTTGACAGATATTTTCCATCTTACTAGGAAAATGTGAGAAAAAATCCCAACATCTTCTATACCAGGAGGAATAAATACATGCACCTCCTTCTGCTGGTTCCCAAACCTTGTTTTGACAAGTCAGACCTGTATTAATATGAGTTGAGCACCACACTCACTTCCATCTTAATGCCAAGTGCTGAGGCTGGCTGATGATACTGGCTCACACTACTTGAAACATTTTCTTGGCACCTCTTATAAACTCCTTTGGGAAATCTGTCAACAAAACACAGATTTAAAACACCAAACGTGGCAGGAAAGTAATTGTGGCAAAAATAGTCAACTCCACACGTGGTCAGGGAGAGCGTCTTTTGTTACACCTGTCAGGTGTCATCTGGGACAAATGACTCCAACTCTGCTGTGGATGTGGTCATGCCCTGGCTCACGGGAGAGGAAATCCGTGCATGTTCACCTGCTGAGACCTGACGAGGCACCTTGGCTGCAGGTGCACGGCTCACAGTACCAGCAACGCATGAGTGAGCATCCAGAGGACACGGAGCCCCCCACTGGGACCTCTTGTTCCTTGGCTTTGTGTCCCCATGCACAAGGTGGAGCGAGCAGCCTAGGAGGTCAAGTGGCTGAAAACTACAGCTGGAATTGCCAAGAAGAAGATTTACAGATCTGGAGCCATGGAGGGCTGAGGAGAATCTCCAGGGATAACACAGACCACCCCGCTGCTGCCAAACCTGGATCAAATATGCCTGTAATGCTTCCAACAGATGTGTGTCTGAGCTCTCCTGAAAACCCTTCCCTCTGGAGATCCCACTCTGTCCTTTGACAGTACATCTGGGGCTTTGTTGCCCTATTCCAAATGTCATCTTCGGGTTTCCTTCTTGCAGTTCAGACACATCACTTTGTATTCATTAAGGATACAGTGAATAAGTTCTTCTGTCTACAGTCTTGTATATATTTGAAATCTGACGTGGTGTCTCCCCTTAGTTTTCTTTAGCTAGAACCCATCAGTCTTCTTGTAAATTATAGCTCCCAGAGTTACGGTGATTCTCGTTCATTTTCTTTCCAGGCGCCTTGCTATTCCCCTGTGTTACTCTTGCTCTAAAACAGGACAGAGTATTGCAAAAACTAAAAATAAGTAGAACAAAAATATTTTATTCTTTTAAGATAAATCTTGTGACACAACACTCCAGGACTGCTATTTGTATTAGCCTGTGGCTCTCTTTTCCAGGCACCCAGGATTTTCTTTTCAATATTATATGTCCTGAAGAAAGATGTTGTGAGGTAATGAAAAAAGTTTAATAAATGCAGCGTGAAGTATAATAGTTAAATACGTGGATGTGTCACTCCCTTTGTTTTTCATTGGTTTTATTAGTTTTATTATTGTAACCATGTTGTGATAATTAAAAGTGTTCCCTGTTTCCTTGGGAATGACACAGGGGTTTATGTGTCCCCAGGAGCAGCTATTTCTACTTTAGCAGAAGCTATTTTTATCATCTTCTTGGAAAACACTTTGTTTATTCCTGACTTCTCATCTCCCAGCAAGTCTATTTCAATGCTTGAAAAAATAGAGCAGTGTTTATTTGGGTAGAGTATACAGTAGGATCATCTTCATCAAAATTATCTTTCATTTCTTTTCTTCAGTATCTGTCCACTCCATCTCTTCAGAAAATGCCTCTGGTATTTCAGTGGCATATCTTTCGTCATCCAAAATAGCCATGCTGTTTGGGACAGAAAGTAGAAAGGACAATAAACTGGGCAGATGTGAAAGACTCTAATACAGAAATCAATTCCTACTAGGATAAATTCCCTCTCTGAAGTTGCTGGAAGTGCAGTAGCTCCACATCCATGGTAAACATCTCTGCTCATAGCAGATGTGGAGGACTCATTTAATTACTGCACCCAGTTATCAGATACTTTCCCTATTAACCACATGAAATGTGGGGTTGTTGTGGGATTCAGTGAAAGTCACAAGGCATTTCTGTATTCCAATAAGGTTCTTCATGTATTCCTCACAAGTCTGTGGCTCAGCATATGCGGTAGCATTTCTTTTGGCTTGGACTTTCTTTGTGGCAGCTGGGAGGACCTCTGTGACAGCAGACCAGTTTTCCATGGTATATGTGGCTGATTCCTTGATTTTCACTAAAATTTTCTTCTATGACCAAGCTGATGTCTTCTAGCATGAGAGGCATACACTGCAATGAGAGCACCAGCTTGGAAAGACTGTGAGTGAGAATGAAGACAAGAATCATTAGTAAAGAACGTTACACAAAAAAAAACCGCCACAAAATACTTGGCTATGGTGTGGAACGTTGAAGCGATTAAAAAGTGAGATGTGTCATTTTTTTTTCTTCTAGCTACATGCAGCATGTGTTTCCCATGTCTCATATTACAAGCAAATGTGAACTGAGGGTTTATGGTAATACCACCTAGGAAGTATGATATCATCTTCCCCACAGGTGGTAAGTCAGTTTTCCAAGGTGTGTTTACACGGAGCATTTCAGAGCGCTAGCACACACACAAGATACTTAAGCAGTATCTGTAATTATGGAAGAGTTTGAGGAATAAACGCTGTCTAGCCAGGTATGACTTGTAAAACACCTTATGGCCAAATATGTGATGTCATTCATGTTGTCTTGATAAATGCTTGTTAGGGCATGAATTGAACTGAAGTTAAATGGAGCTGATAATGTGGTTTTTAAGTGCAAGCACGTAGAGTTTTTGTAATCAGACTAGCTGTTAATAAGATAAATAATCTGATAGTGCAGAAGCAAATTTGCTTGTATTTTGACATTTATAAATCCTGTGTTTCAGGATGATGGTGTAAACCACCAGTGTAAACCACAAACACAACAAATTGTAAAAGATTACCAGAGGAAAAGTGACAAACATTACCATCAGTCACATGCCCAACTTGATACATTTATTTTCCTTTTGGGTCATCAAAGGACTGAATACCAAAGGTTGTTAAGATTATTAAAGTATTAGCTTCCTTTTATATTCCTTTATTTGTGTTTATTGAAACAATTTCATGAAGTTTAACAGGCTGGAAATGGCTCTTGCCAGCTAAGTCTGTTTGCTATTTGTTCTTTTTTTACACTGGAAGCTCATATATAAAATACGTGCTTAGAAGGTGTTAAATGGTGTAAAACCATACCTCTGTATGTCACTTCAGTTCCAGTGCCGGCTCCAGGACAGATTCACGGCTGTCTTTCTCTAGGACCTGGGGTATTTTTGTCAGAAAATGGTACAGAAGGGTAAGACCTTATGTCCTATTGCCATTGCAGCACTGGTCTCTCACTTTGTTTTTCATTGTTGTTTTCTCACAGTCTGATCCCGTCCAAGTGGCTTAGCAGATGTGCTTGACCACCTACAGCCTTTTTGGACTGTTTTCCTTCCTGGCTTTTCAAGCTCAGCTATTCATGAAATCTGAACTATGTGTTGATCTCTGAGGCTGTTCCAACTTCTCTTAATGCAGCAATTATTTAAAAGAAGTAGGCAGCAGTCCTGCGGAATATTTGTCCACATTTCTCTTGGATGCTTTCCTGCAGTGAGCAGATGAGAAGAGTGTCTGGTTTAAGCTGGTTTCCTGGGGAGGAAAGGCAAGTGCAATGCTTGCTGCCTGCACGTATGTGTGTGCCTCAATGACCCACAAACAGCTTTTGAACCCACTGGCCTCTCTAAACTGGAGGAATTGAGATCCCCAGGGTCCTGGAATTCCTATAAACTTCAGTCAAACTGAACAGAAGAGAGATGTATCATCAGAGGTTTGCTGAAGGGCATACTTCATCACAAGATCATCCTTTAATAGACAATTCAGCCACAAGACCCTAATCCTCAGGGGCAGGTTCAGTAGTTTCACTGATCGCAGCATGCTGAGTGGTTTACGTCCCTTGGCCAGAAGTGAAGCAGTGCTCTTGTGGGTGCAAAAGCCTTGAATTTTATTAAATACCTTTCAGAGTATATTCCTCTTGACTTCCATGTCTGTCTCTTGATAAATTTGTTTTCTGGTCATTTTATGCATCACGGAGCCCCACAGGGCTTGATACTGCACCTACTTTTCATGCATATATATTACTTCTTAGTGCAGCTTTTCACTGCAGAGCTACAAGGCACTGCTACATTAATCATTCTTCATCACTCCTTCTTTCCTGATGTGTCACATTCTTCTCATTCGTGCTGTGCTCGGGAGAGAACACTGATAGCACACAAGTTTTTGATCAAAAAATATACTGAACAAAACCAAAGTGATATTTTGCCAGTTTTGTTGTTTATGTGTTATTTATAGTGTTTATTTATAAACCCTTTAATCTGTAGCACTGTAACATTGCTGGTCTTCCTTTTCCGCTTCTTCTCTCCGAGGAGAGGTCTCTGACTGTCAGTCAAGTCTTTAGGCATGGCTCTTCCCAGTGGCAGCCTCAGGCCCAGGAGGGATCTGAACCTTGTCCCCTCCCAGTGGTGTGCTGGGGGCTGCAGCAGAGCTCAGTGCCAGAAGGGGCTGGCCTGGGGACAGAGAGGGCGCCCCGTGGGGATGCCCACCTCGGCATGCCAGTACAACAAGGTGTTGCATGAGGCCTCGGGCAGCGACAGGGCCTCGCAGCCATGCAGGGACAGGCTGCTTCCTAGGATCATTTGACCCTTTTCTAAGCTATTTAGTCTGCATATTTTAGATACCATGAACATGCATACTCAGGACTTGGCCATTGGCTTGGGTTTCCAAAGCAGGTGGTTTATCCGAAGTCTGTCACAGTCAGCCCAGTCTTTTTTCCTCATGGCCTCAGACTAGTCAGTCCTAGCTCCTGTTTTGTACAGTTGATAAAACTTGCCTCCTGCTGGAGGAGCAAGAAACTCATATGCAGCTATTAGGGAGAGATTTGCTGCCAGAACTCCTGCTCTCAGCCTTTTTGACCACTAAGTGTGATAAAGTCAGTAGGGATCCAGATCTAGGCCCATTCAGCTCATCAGAATTTCTTTATGAGACATTTGGGTCCACTTTCCTGCAAAAGTTTTTGAGATGAGGATTCCCACTTACATCAAGTCTTATTCCATGTGGTATGACCCATTCACGGCAGTCTTCAGTTCTTCAGTCATTTCCTATCTGTAATACGGGAAATAAGATTTTGCTGTGAAAAGTATTAAACAAACAATGACATTTGAAATCTGAGTCTCTGCTTTCACTAGAACAAAGCCTGTATTCTCCTCAGGCCAGTGTAATCACTATTCCTTTTAGGAAATACATTTATTAGATGGATTTGAAATGATAATGTTGAAACCTAACAATAACTAAAGAAATGTGTTTGAAAGACAATTATTTGCACAACTCTGCAACATTTGCCGTCAGCAATGCTTTAGAAGAGGAATAAAGTTTCTAACTTGAAAGGAAAGAAGGCAGCACAGGATTTAGAAGCATCTTAAGGTGACTAAATGAATTACTCCTGTTTCATCTATTGACATGTGAGGTGGGATCTGCTTTTGTTAGTGACTGACAGCACAGAGACAGAGTCACCCAGGAAAGCACCTGATAGTCTAATTTACTCATTGCCTTCCTCAATCTGACAATCAAAAAGTCTATAAGCAAATGATTTTCTAAGGATGCCTCAGGCTGATGCATAAAAAAAGCTGGCTTTGTCTGGAACATGCTTGGTCCAGCAATTTGATCTCCATGTCTTCAGATATTCCTCACCAGGCATATGTGTCAGACCCCTTCTGACTTCAGAGGTAGCAAAGCCTCCCCAGTTTCCCCTTCTAGCACATGAAGAGTAGGAAGAGGCTGCTCTTGCCTCCTTCAATGAATCCAAGCTTCCACAGACTATGAAAAGATTGATGTTTTTTTATTTGGGATGGCATAGGCAAAAGGGAATGTGTAAAATTGGACAACGTGGTAAAGTATTTAGAGCAGTTAGATGTGTTGCTTTTATTACCTTTCTCACAACACATGAGCAAGGGAGATGAAATATGAGCAAATTCCACGTAGATTAAAGGAAATGCATTTTATGTAACATACAGCTGGAGCTTGAGACTCATTGCCAAGAAATAACAACTAGACTCAGGAGTGAGCAAGACTGGGAAGAGGACTGGGTACTTCTGTGAGTAGCGGGAATTTCAGAAGTACTTTGAAAGGGCTCAAAAACAGGTTTAGAAGGGATATAAAACCCAAGATACTTGTGAAATTTGCATGAAACAACCCCCTCAACTTTAAACACACAAATTCAGTATTATTCATTGTTTGATCTTTTGAGCCTGTAGGTAAACATCCCTGTCAAACCTCACTGGTGTTAATTTTCCCACGTATTGAGAGTGTGCATAGCTGCTATCGGGTGCTGCAGTTACACAGACAACACTTTGTCAGTGTCTAGTCTGGGTTTTTCCAATCTTTGGGTTTTCACTATTGTCTCCAAGGGATAATTCAGCCTCTCCTTTTTCTTCAAGATTTTAGACAGGTGGGAGAGCCTGTTTGCCTGTAGGAAATGTTTGCCTGGGGGATTTATTTGAGCAAGTCCTGAATGTTCACAACATCAAGTAAGTTTTGAACAGAACAGAATTTTTGTGGCTGGTCATGATGGTACACTAGTTGTTCCCCTCCAGATCTAAGTGTTCCTTCTTTAAAAAGGAGAATTCTTTTACTTGCTGGATCAGAGAATCACAGAATATTCTGAATTGGGTGGGACCCATTAGGATCATCAAAGTCCAACTCCTGGCCCTGCAAAAGACAACCCTAAGAATCACACCATATCTCCTCTGATAATTGCAGAAAAGGAGATTTATTGATACCTTATTTTGTTCCTATAAAGATGTCAGCCTGCAAGTTTCTTCTCCCTCTGTGTGATTGCATGGCCACTGTTTGAACATTTCCAGCAATTTTTATCTCCTCAGGTCATGTGTCGTTTGAATGCAGGGTTGTGTCAGGAGGTTAAGAAGGAATCCATGGGTAAGGTAAAGTTCTTGTAGGAGACAAAGCACCTGGGCTGTTGTGCCTACGTCCTTCTGGTAAGACGAGAGGGAAGAGTCGAGTGATGTGGACCCATAGCTGTATCATGCATCACCCACATTGTGAAAACCAG
Organism: Gymnorhina tibicen; assembly: GCA_013399875.1. NCBI lineage: Eukaryota > Metazoa > Chordata > Aves > Passeriformes > Artamidae > Gymnorhina > Gymnorhina tibicen. The sequence goes on along the minus strand of VXAZ01001836.1, from coordinate 146,879 downwards.
ATCCAGGAGCAAGGAGAGAAGAGGAAAGATTGCTTTGTCATCTGGGAAAAATTGCTTAGCAAACCACAGTAAGGAGTTTCAGACTATCTTCTTATTTATTCTTAAAACAGTTTTATTTCTTTTTAACATTAGCCATCAAACAAAATATTTGAAGTTTTTAAGGAGCACAGTTACTTTTCGCTTTGTAAATAAGACACTAACTTATTCAGCTGTAGCTGTCTTTGTGATCTGTTTTTTGATTCAATGGAAAAGTGATGACAGGTGTTGTCACACAGTAATTAATTCTTTCAGCATAACTATCCAGGCTCTCGAATGATTTATTTTGTGTAAAGTATTTGGCAAAAATGGAATCTACTTAATCTGTTTAAACAACAAGAGAAAATTATTAAACTAAACTTTCCATGCTGCCTGCCTGGGCACTGTGGGTTGGAAGGCAGCACCTCACCACTACAGTGAGAGGTGCAGAACCAATTAAACTGCTACTGGAAAAGGTCTCATAATGAGCAATTTTCTCAGTGAGAAGAATGACAGCACCTCTTCTAGGTCAGCACCAAAACCATAGAATCGTAGAATTATAGAATTGTTTAGGTTGGAAAAGACCTCTAAGATTTTCAGGTTCAACCTTTAACCCAGCATTGCCAAGTTCACCACTAAACTGTGTCCCTAAGTGCCACATCTACACATCTTTTAAATACCTCCAGGGATGGTGGCTCAACCACTTCCCTGGACAGCTCATTCCGGTTATTGACAGCCCTTTCTGAGAAGAAGTTCTTCTCATAGCCAATCTAAACCTCCCATGGAGCAACTTGAGGCCATTTCCTCTTGTCCTATCTCTTGTTACTTGGGAGAAGAGATCAAACCCCATCTCACTACTGCCTCCTTTCAGGCAGTTTTGGAGAGTGATAAGGTCTCCCATGAGACTGCTTTTCTTCAGGCGAAACACCCCCAGCTCCTTCAGCTGCTCCTCACAAGACTTGTGCTCCAGACCCTTTCCCAGCTCCACTGCCCTTCTCTGGACACGCTCCAGCACCTCAATGTCCTTCTTGTAGTGAGGGGCCCAGAGCTGGATACAGCACTCAGGCTGTGGCCTCACCAGTGCCAAGTACAGAGGGACAATCCCTGCCCTGGTCCTGCTGGCCACACTATTGCTGATACTGGCCAGGATGCCATCGGCTTTCTTGGCCACCTGAGCACACACTGGATCATGGTCAGTGGCTGTCGACCAGCACCTCCAGGTCCTTTTTCTCCAGGCAGCCCAGCACGGCCTAATTGAACCTCATACAGTTGGTGACACCCCAATAGTTCCAGCCTGTCCCAATCCCTCTGCAGAGCCTTCTCGACATCCAGCAGATCAACACTCCTGCCCAACTTGGTGTTGACTGCAAACTGACTGAGGGTGCACTCCATCCTCTCATCCAGGTTGTTGATAAGGTTATTAAACACTGAAAGGAAAACACAACGCTGCAACACTCCAGTGGCTGGAGCATTGAGCCCTGGGGAGCACCACTTGTGACTGGCTTCCAGCTGGATGTAACTCCATCCACCACCACTCTCTGAGCCTGGGCGTTCAGCCAGTTTTTTACCCACCAAACAGTGCACCTGTCCAAGCCAAGAGCAGCCAGTTTCTCCAGGAGAATGTTGTGGGAAGTGATGTCAAATTCTTTACCACAGTCTAGGTAGACAACATCCTGTCCTGGTCTCAGCTGAGATGGAGTTAATTTTCTTCCTGGTAGCTGGTACAGTGCTGTGGTTTGGATTCAGGATGAGAATTATCTTGGTAACACACTGATGTTTTAATTGTTACTAAGCAGTGCTTACACTAACTCTAGGAATTTTCAGTTTCCCATGCTCTGCCAGTGAGGAAGTGCACAAGAAGCTGGTAGGGATCGTGGGCCAGGACAGCTGGCCTGACCTGTCAAAAGGGATATTCCATACCAGAGAATGCTGTGCCCCATATATAAACTGGGGGTGTTACCTGGAATTGGGTTGATGGCTGCTTGGGGATTGGCTGACCACAAGTCAGAAGTTGGGGAGTAATTGTTTGTTTATTGTTTGTGCATTGCTTGGTTTTTTTAGTCTTATTCCTTTCTCTCTTTTTGTTATATCCCTTTTAATTACAGTTATTTCTAGTATTAGTATATTTTACTTTACTTCAATTATTTAACTGTTCTTAGCCCATGAAGTTTTACTTTTTTTTCTGATCCTGCTGCTCATCCCACTGGAGTGGGGGAAGTGAGCCAGCATCTGTGTGATACTTAGTTACCAGCTGGGGTTAAACCATGACACATTCACAAGGTTTGTGGATCCATCATTGTTCTCGTTCTTGTTGTTGGTTTTCGCTGCATTAGAACAGACTACAGCATTAAAAACAAAGGTCTTCATTCCCCATATCCATTACTTTGTTCTCATGAGAAGAAACCCGTGTCTGCCTGTTATAATAAACTGATGCACCAGATTATGGTGAAGTTAATAGGAGCTGACAGTATAATAGGAGCAACTGCAGCTTAAGTTGCAATAAATTTGTTTGTTTATAGATGGGATTTTGCAACAAAGAAAGTGTTTTATAAATCAAAGAGATCTCCCACTAAACTTACCTTACTGAGGAATAAAACAACATCTAGTAACTAGAAAACAGATTTGTTCTGAGAAAGCCATTTATCTAATCTCTTTTTAAATAGCTGATAGATGAGCATTTTGTTTACTTGAGCCAATGCAGCACTGACACTCTTTAATTCAGTCCCACAGGACCGTAATATTTTTTCTACATCCTAATGACAGATGAATGCCAGTTTCTTCACTTCCCTTTTGCTTTTAGCAAATTTCAGGACTTTTCTGGTTTCAGGAAAAACCTGGGCTATCAAACCAGGAGTCAAATACACTTCTTAAATTCTATTATGTGTTTTAAAATATCACAAAACTCAAATAATTATTATGGCTCAGGTCTGACTCATGTTTTTTCATCCTTGGTTGACAGTTTTGTTACTGTTTATCAGTCCTGACAAGATAAATCCCATCAGGATGGGATCCGTGCTGTCCTCTCTACAAATGTCCCAGTCTTGATCTCTAATTTGAAGCTTGATCATAGGAATTGTACAGTAATTACCATCTTTTGGTCACTGTTGCTTGGCTAACCACCTTTGCATTCTTCTTAGCAAGGCATTTGGGACATGAACAGTTTTGAATATACACTTAGAAAGCACTAACAGGAATTCTCATATCAGTTTATTTGCTATTCCCAGAAAATGCATCTTCTTCTTTTTGATGGATGAGCTGTGAGTATAGGCTTCACACATAATTGTGTTTTATCCTGCTCTAAATCTACTGGTATTGGTTAATGAATGTTTTAAATTATTTTAACAACAAAAAGTTTCAAAATGTGTACAGCAGAAGGCAGTGCTTTTCTACCTGATTAAGAAATATGGAGCTGTATTAATGCAACATTAATGCAGAATGCTACAGCATTCTCCTTTCGGTGTAATGACTATAGATCAGTGATTTGCAGCTTGACCATGAGAAAGTTATCAGCTCTTGCCCACTGCTCAGATTAAGTTGTTTGCTTTCACTGTTGCTACAGGCAGGCTGCAACAGAGCATTCCCCTTCTGATAGTCAGCTTGGCTGGATCTTCTCCTGCCATGGCACTTGCCCCTGGGTATTAGATTGCAGCAATATAATATCTCAGTTTTACTTTTGTCAGGATAAATTCCTTCAGTTTTGTCTTGCATCAGGGATTCCCATTCTCTTACCATCTTTGTGGTCCTTCCCTCCCTGTCTCAGATGGAAGTCATCTTTCCTGAACACACAGACAGCAAGAGCTTCGTACGCCCTTGTAGCTGAGATTTTATCCATCTGTGACATTAACAATAACACTGTTGTTGCTGGAAACTCCCTTATTTTTTCCCCGCAGGTAATACTGAGCAATACCTCACATCACATTCAGCATAATGCAGTGTAGCTGGCAGGGTCCAGTCTCGTGTGTACCTATTTTACAGGTACAGTATCATCACCACAGAGAATCACTAGCAATAGCCCACCTAGTCATTTTTAATGAATTTTAAATTGATGGAAAAGATTTGTAATTAAGGACTGGATAAGCACTTTGCCAACAGGCTTGGTAGCTGCCAGGCCAGATAGGTTGGGATAAGGAATGGGCTGTGCCTCTCTGAAAATCAACAGGAAGTTTTCCTCAGAAGCTCATTCTCAGGCTTACCTCGGGCTAGCATATTACATTTTTATTGCTGTGGTGTTTTGCGCTTTTTAAAAGTCTCCATTGGAGGGAGCCTGTTAAAACCTGCCAGCAGCTCTTTCCCTTCGGCAGCTTCTGAGCCTGGGATGCTCTCGACTGGCTGCTCTGTGACTTCAGAGTATATGCAACCTGTCCTGGCTTTGCAGTAAACCTGTCAGGAAATGGACACTTTCAAAAATACTTTCAAATATCTTCTAAGGTTCTAAATACCAGCATGAAAAGCAAGGTTTTGTACAAACAGCCTGCTTGGTGGCAAGGTTTTATGGTCTTCAGGAGCAAGGTTCACTGTTGTGGAATATCCCCAGATGTGGCTTGTGGCCCATCTGCACCATGGAGTGCTGGCTGCAACCTCCACCTCCTGCAAAATGTCCCTCTTTCCTCCTTCCAGGACTCTGTCAGTTAAAATTACTTAGTTTTGCTGGCACTAGTTGAGTTCATTTGGACTGAAAGGGACAGGATGGCTCTCACAAGCCGGGAGGTGGCAGCCCAGACAAGGGAGGGCGGAGACATCTTGTCCCCACACAGCTGCATCACTCCGGGATGTCTGTCTGCAGCCAAACGTTGCTACATGCCAGCGCTGTTCGGAGTCTCTTACTCATTCAGGGCCTGCCCTCTCTTCCTTGAAACTGTGAGGCTTGAAATTAAACATCATGTTCTCTATAACTAATCTTAATTGGCAGTAAGCTCTTTGAATGTGGTCTTTCTCATACACATTAAAACCTGCTGTAGTGAATTTGAGGCTGTCCTGAAACAGGTTCGCTGTTGCAAGGGGACTTCAATTTTGTGCCACTTCACACGAATTACTTTAAAACTGGTCTACCAGGGCACTGCCTTTCTTCAGGGCAAACCCCTTGCAGGCTCTCTGTAAGGGTAGCTGTCCCACAGCCAGCACTGAATCCGTATTCTCTGTCCTACAGGGTATTTGGCCGGAGCACTAATAAGAATCATATAACTGTTCCTGCAGCAAGAAACTCTGAAGAGCATATCCTTTAATTAGCTGCCTCCAGGGTTTGTCCATGCTCTTACCTCCCCAGTTATGACAAATATATTATGTCTGTTGGCTGTGGAAGCTTAATTATGTACCTTGCTGTAAGCACTTACCTATATCCTTTGAGTGGGGTTTCATCCCGTTCACTTCAGTGAGATCACTTCTGCATGTGCATCCGTCTGTACAGCAACATTTGCAGAAGTCTAATCCGTACTTGGGTTTTCCTTTGGCTCTTTTTCCTGTGTCATTGTCAGTGAACTGTACAGCAAAATCATCATCACAATTTCAACCACAGCAGAAATGGAGTCACCTTAATAAAATCAGTGCAGTAGGTGCTGGAACAAATGTTTTAAAATTGGGATATCTGCTGCATGGGAATGAAGAGGACTGAAGGATTTGAACAATTAAGAAGGATAATGAAAGCTACAGTTCAATTAATTTACAAATGTTTTACTCTTTTGAAAAAAGTTTACTCGATTTTATTTAATGGAACAGAGAAATATCAATTTATCAGTTGAACCTGTAGAAATGCAGCTTAATGCTAGAAGCAGTTGGCAACCCTTGAAGTTTCTCCAGCTGGGACTTTAACTTAAATCTAGAAAGACAGAATATTCACACAAGACAGTGAGGATCTTGCACAGCCCTCAGAAATTCCTTATGTTGTACCTCCTCTTTCACCTCAGTGCCAAACCTGTTTGTGAGTGGCAGTGACTGCTCCAGCCTGGGCAGAGCAAGCACCCACATGCACTTTTTAAGTCTCTTATTTTGGTTTATTTTAAATATCTGCTAAATGTAGATGTCAACTAAAGGTAAATGGAGGATACAAGCTGAAAGAGTGAATCTTACATGGCTCCTTTTCTGCAGGGCTTTTTTTCCCTGCTATCTCTCCTTATGACTAATTCCTTTATAAATATGGAGCAGGAAAAAACCTATCAGCATCTACGGGTTAAGCATGAAGCACCTTTCCAGCTTAGAAAGCACAGAGTTACTGCAGTACAAGCTTAGTCAGATACAGAAAAAAAAGTAAATATTTGGGAAAAGAGGGGATCGAATTTTAAAACCTCTCTGTATATCAGTTGATTTCCAAAACAAACCCTTAAAAAGATCCAGTTGAAAACAACGTGAAAGAAAGTGCAAGAAATGTTATTAATGAGATTTTATCTGCTGAAACTGGCTAAGTACTTACACAGGTTGCTGAAAGAAATTTGATGCTTGATTCTTTCAGACTATTTGGATGTTGCCAGAGGTGGTGTTCCACCTGCCCACAGGACACTATCTTCAACTTCACATCTTAAAAAAAAGTTTTAAAATTTATATTAATCATCTCATTCACAAGCTAATGGTACTATACATGTTGCTGCAGATTAAATGACTCATTGGCTGGGTTTCAAATAGTAGAAAACAAGGCTCTACTCCCACATCTTCCCTTTCTGTCACGCTGATTAGACTGCTATTTGCATTCTTTTTATCCCATCTGGAGCCTTCAGCAAGGGATTGTTTAGCTCTGGAAGATTAAAATTGGTCTGATGACAATCTGATGGAAATTTATCTTGTTTTCATGCTGGCATTTTAGAATGCACGAGGTTTCCATTAGGCTTGTATGGGTACCCACATCACTGGGATAGGTCAGCTAGCCAGAAATGATAGGTTGTGGCCAGTCTCTGACCCGGTGCTGAATTGTGCAGGCTTGCTGGGAGGGATAAGTCCTTTGCATTTCCTATGGTACACAAGGTAAGAACATTTGACCACTGAGTAGTAGATTATATGCTTCTACTTCAGGCCTGGTTTTGGTATCTCCTTCCTTTGATGACCTCCTAAGGGAGGAAAGAAGCTTCTGGGGTTAAGAAACTAAAGAGTTGTATCCAGGAGCAAGGCAGATTCTCCATCGCTTCATGCACTGTGTGCAGTTCCGTGTTTGCAAACAGGGACATTCCCAGGGCAGAGGGGCTGGTATGTGAGCAGGGTCCCTTCTCACCCTTGTGCCAGAGCTTGCAGTGACCAAAGTGTTTTGAGCATCCTCTCCTCTCTCCTGTTGCTTACTGACAAATCTAGACTCCCACCTGCTGAAGGAATTGTCTCTTCATACTGTGATGACTTTCACTGTCTGATTAGGAGCAGGCCTCTGGGTCAGGGGAGTGTTGCTCTGCAGACTGTCTGCCTGTTAGATGCTCTAGGAATTTCCTAATCCATTCTTGAATCATTAATTTCTCGTACATGTTGGTTTGAGGCAGCTGTGCAAGACGTACAAAATTACACAGAATCTACAGGAAACATGTAAGCTTCTGGGTGGCACCTGGGAGAAAAGAGATGCCTCTAAACAGCCATGCTTAAGCTACTGCATTGAGATCTAGGCTATGTCTACCCCCAAAACCACGCTATAATAGAGTGATTAATCTATGAAGGGCACAGGAGGGCTAATAATTACCCATAAATGCTGCTTTTGTTTATCTCACAGAGACTAAATCAGGTTTCTGACAGCAGTTGTTGTTCTTCCTGATGATCTTACTTGCTTTACATTTTTTTACATTTGTATGAGTCTTTGTATCACTAAGCACATACCTGCAGCTTGAGGTCAGTGCTTTGTGGGGCTAGAACCAGGCAGTGTTTGTGTGCCCTTGCAGATGGAGTTGGCAGCGTGCAAGGCTATGCCAGGCTCCTAGAAGCAAAGCTGCCTTTATTGCATCGCTTGGACCTTTCAAGAAACACAGAGAAAGGGCATCTTACAGATTAGTTTCTTCCCAAATAATCAGGATGAGTGAACTGATTATTGACAACTTGTCATTAAACTGTTGCTAAAAGCAGTAAACTGTGTTGTTTAACCTGGTTCTGCAGGACACTTACCGTGATGCTGTGAATCAGCAATCTGAGATGTATCAGTTCAAATAACCAAAAGAAATATTGCTATCTTAGCTGCCTAAAACATTACCCTCTGCTTTTACTGCAAATCTTATGAAGGGGCTTCCTCTGAAGACTTTTTAGGAGAGGAGAACAAGACCTGATTAGAACATTTAGGTTAAATTTTCTCTCCTTCTGGATGTCTGTACTGCTGTCAGTTTGAAAATATCCTGTACCACAAATTATAGAAAAGGGGACATCTTTCAAGGACATCCACAGGAAAAGCTTTGTGTTTCATGAAATGATTTCTGTGTGCTACTTCAGGATCATAAAACACACACAAATCTTCAATCTCCTATGCAAACACTGTTTTTATATATACCTTTGCAGAACTCTTTTGAAAAGTATTGGCTGCTATTCGCATTTATTTCTCATTGCCCAGGACTGGCTATTTGACCTCTGGTCCTCACTTCACTTTTTATGTGGTCCAACAATGCATTTAACTTGTCTGTTCTGAATTGCATCAGGTTTGCATCAGGAAAACATAGTGTTTAACCCACAGAAACACTCTTCTCTGAGACAGGAAAATGATTTTACTGTGGTTGAAATTCCCTTTTCAAATGTGAGCTACTCAATTTTACGGAACAATGAAAGGAAAACCACACTGACTCCATACGAGCACACAAGTTGTAAAAATGAAAACTGACAGGAAAACACAAATAAACGTCAGTAAGCATGTGATGATTGTTGAGTTTAAAGGTCATATTTTATAAGATTTGTTAGGGAGTACAAGAAGAGTAAAGGGAGAAACGCAGAAGTCAGCCTTGTCTGGGAGAGCAGATCATTAACGCAGTTCCAGAGAAAACTTTACCTGAGAGGGTAGTTATGAGAAATACCAACAGAAAAGATATTGCTGATGTTTACTGCAAACTGTAAATAGTCATGGCAGAATAAAAATAGCATGTTAGGTAGACATAAAGAAGGAAATGAGAGGAATTGTTATTAAACCCACAGATCCCATTACATCCAAACTCAAGGCTCTTCCTGGATATGGAATATGATCTGAGTGATGCTTCCTAACAGACTTTTCCCAGGTTTTATTAATTTTGTTTGGAATCTATGGGAAGGCAGAGGAAGCTGTTCAGGCAGTAGGTAGCTGAGAAAGTCTGGAATGGAGACTTTTCCTCTCCTTCCTCAAGTCATTCGATACCTTATAAGTGTTTTCGATTTCCTTTAAAAAGGAAGTTGTGCACATTAAGCGAGCCAACACACAGTGCTGGAGAAAGAGGGTTAATAAAGGAGGGAATAATCCTCACATTCTCTATACAGCAGATGAAAATGAAGACAGTTGGAATACAAAATGTGATCAGAATACAGCTTTGTACCTCCAAGTGTGAAATCAGTCTCTCCCATCCTGCTCTGTCCTTCCTAACCTTCACCATTGCCCTGCTCACCCTTGGGATTTTCAGATGATGCTAATCTTTGAGGATTTACTCCCCATTTGCAGTGCTCCCATTCATGCATTTTTCTGTAATCTCGTCTCTATTTTATTGCTGCTTCAGTGTTCCCACCAAAACTTTAGTCTGGATGTTGACTACTCCACTCCTGAAATACTGCAATATCTTCTGCTTAGCCTCCATTTTTCACTTTCTTCCCCAAATCATATTTGTCCATTTGTCCTGCCTTGGGCGGACACCCCTCCAATCATGCACATACACACATCTTTTGGCTCACTTGGGCCACCCTTGCTTTTTCCATCCTATTCAAAAGTTTTGGTTTTACCTTTTATGGTCCTGCAGACAAACATTCTGTGGCATCTCTTCTTACTTCTTCATACTGCTTCCATCTGCTATCAGTGTTTCACCAGTTCTCCTTTTCCACCCATGTCCTTCATGCCAAACTCAGGAAACAGCAGCAGCCAAAGAAAGATCTGAATAAGGGCTGAGGATATTACCCTCTCGTACCTTAAGTAGCAGAATGGTTCAGTCCAACAAATTCTGCATACAGACATGGGAGTTCTTACGAAAGAAAATAGCGTTACAACATCCCCTTTAAAGGGGTACTCATTAGTGCAATAAAGACCTAACATGTGGGCAAGTGCTGATGAACCTGCTTTATCCCTTTCAAGTGCATAAAACTGTAAGAAATTGTAATAAATACCCATTTACTCATTCAGGCCTAGCAGACTTGAAAAATTGTAAATCTCATTTCTGTGCAACGTCATGCATAGCGTGTTTTATGTGAAGCAATAGACTATGCTATACCTCCTGTGTTAATTGAAGGTACAAAACCAAAGAGCTGATAAGGATTCCCATGAGCCTGCAGCTCCACTAGTCACCATTATTTTTCAGGCATAATCTCTGTTATACATTCCATCATTAATATAGTAAAAAAAAAAAAAAGCATTTATTCTTGGAAAATGCCTGTCAGTGTTGCAAATGACTGTGATCAACAGCTTGGATATCCTAATTGCAGCCTATTAGAAATAATGAGATTTGCATGGTAGAACCCAGAGAATTACGTGGATAAAGGAAAAAATTCACAACATAAAGGTTAATATAAACATATACTGCCTGCAAGTGCAAATGACACATAAATTGGTGGCTCATTACTGCAGGCTGACCCATGGGTAAGAATGTCACTCAGCTCAGAGGCTTTCCCAGGAAGTTTGGCTGCAAAAGTTACAAAAGATAAGGACATGCTTGTGGAATCCGCTAAACTAATGAGAGCTGAAAGTTGTTTGAAATATCCCGATGACCTCACAGATGGGATGCTTATTAAGGTATCTGCATCAGTCTCTTTTTTGTCTAACAGATTGTTGTAAAGCTTTGCTGAGGCGTAGCCAACAGTCCGTGAAGGTGTCTCCATGCTTTCCGACATACTAAGGGCTGGGGGTTTTTTTTGGTTAGGTTTTTTTTTTTTTCCCCTGAATGAATTCAAAATGAAAACCAACATGCAGATGCAATTTTTGTTTGCGGGCATATTTGTGGAATAGCACATGCGAGGCAGTCAATTATGATTACTTCATCAACACGGGGTCTGCCCGCTACCTACGTGCCTATCTGCTCGAGTGCGCTGGTCAGGAGCCAACTGCAAATTTAGGTCTTGAAAGTCTGAAGAAAAGCGCTTTATGTGCGAGGGTCCCATGAAGGCTTCGTAATGCAATTAAGCCCCATTTTAACAAAAGGCTTGCCATTTTGCTGAGGCATGACATGAGTAATTAAAATATCATTTTAAAAAGACAAATGAGTGTTCTTTTCTACTCTCTGATATTGTTTGAGATAGATGGGGGGAAAAGATTATGATTTTTGTTTGTTCCAGGGTCCTTTGAGTGGAAATCACAGGCAATGCAGTAAGCCTGCAGCAAAACGTATCTATGCGAGCTCCTAAGGGGATCCTATAAATGAAACAGTAGCAAAACCTATTTCCTTGCCTTCTGGAAAGAAATAAGTTTTCAAAGTGCTTTTTCTAAGTTTTTTGTAGATGACTGTGTAAGTATAGAAGTGTTTTAGAAAAATCTAGGCATGAAGGAAAAGGAAATACAGAGTACAAATTGGTACATAGATGTTGCTTGTAGTGAAATGGTGCTGGAATGGCATGAGACTATGGTGGGTCAACCAAAGGAGTGAGAAATGACCCTAGGTTAAAAGAGGGGAGCTGTAGTTCTAGTGATTCCTAAAGACTAGAAGAGAAACATAAATTTGGGAGGAGAAATATTATGCAAGGTGTATTGAAGGAAGCATATTTCAGTGACTTTATTTCAGTAGCTCTTTTGTTTGGTTGTTTTTACTAAATCACGATGACATGTTGCAGTGCTTTTGGCCAAACTGTGATGCATTTCTCCTGTGAGGCAGAGGCATGGTGGATATTGCAGTCAGCTCATTTCCCTGAACTGGGATGGAGTTCACTGTTGCTATGAAACCCATTGCATTAACAGTATATTGTCATGTTACAGTGAGATGCTTGCTGCAACGAGGAATTCTGTAATAGCCCAAGAGTTGCCAGATCCTATTGCAATGTTTGGTAACCTTACATTCAGATTTAAAAGCCTAGTTGAGGTTTTCAAATGGAAAAGGTAGAGAGAGAGAGAGAGAGAGAGAGAGATTGAAAATCTTGTTAGGAAAACAGCAAGCGACAACAAATTAGAGACCCACTGAACACAGCACCAACTAGGTCTTTCTGAGGCCACAAAAGTCATTAAACCTCTTCAGTACATGTCCTCTGACGATCTGGCAGTTTCCTTGGATCACTGTCAGAAAGGAGTGCTGCAGCAAGTCACAGCAACAAACCCTCCGTCTTGCTAAATTACTTCAGTATCTCCCTTGGCCTTTCCCTACGGGTCTGTTCCTTTGCTGAAGTCCCACAAAAACCTCCATGGTTTCAGCTGTAGTGGGCAGGAGCCCTCCCAGGAGATACATGAGTGACCCTAGTCCTCTCCCTACACCTTCTTCCTGCTGCAGGCTCTGTTCTGAATTAAAACAGCAAAGAAACTTGGGATCGGCGATTAAAACAAAAATCAGGGAATTTTCCTGTTGTGGCTCTGCTTGCTCTGAACTGTGGAGCGTGGATGAAGGAACTGGTGAGCATCAGGCCCCAGGGAGCACCATTTCCTACAAATACCTTCAGCAGTGTGAAAAGCATTACAAAGCCTTACCCTGGCTGAGGTGGTGCTTTTGGGACAGCCTGTTTGTCAGCCAGTGAAAGTGCATGAGTTTACGGGGGAGCTGGACCCTGCACTTTCTCCACAGTATTTCTCTCCTTGCCACTCTACCAGCCTACCTGGTAGTCATTTTGGTTTAGGAGTGATGCTAATGTGGTGAGAACCGTGGGTTAAATTATGATTTTTCACTCTCTGAGGCACTAAAATCCAATAGGTTTTTACATACACTGAGAATTATGTTCACTTTGTAGACCTTTTTATTCCTGCAAAAAAAGCTATTATTATGTGTGCATGCATCATGCAATTGCCGTGACATTTCCATTATGCTAAAAAATAGGATTTAAAAGTATTCAAAAAATGGGGTTCTGTGTGGTTTGCAACACCATAATTATCAGAGAAAGAACAAGGTCATGGGTCGTCTAAGAAATTGTTGAAGATAGCAAGTGAAGAGCAGAAATACTCACTCTTGAATATTGTCATTTTAAGTACCCCAGTAATTCTGCTGTAGGACACGAGACACTGTGTGTGTGTCGGGGGAGTAGTTGCTCCAAGGATTTGAGTCCATCAGAGGTTGTAATTCAGTTTTTATAACTCTGTGCTGGATCTGAACTTCTGAACTCAGTATTATCTTGGGTTTGTCCTCCTGCTGATGTGCCCATGAGCAGCTGCGATACCATTACATTTCCATTTTCCCCAGTGTGCTGTCATGCGGTTGCATATCGAAATGAAACAGAAAATGATTTATTGTGTAGGATCAGGTTCTTGTCCTCTACAGTGTATGAATGTAAATCTAGGGTGATTTCCCATGCTCCTGGAACTAGGTTTTGCTTGAAAAAAAATGTCTAGAATCAACAAATGGGAAAAACACTCCAGAACACTAGAAAAATAGAAGCATTTCTTTCTGTCTTCCTGTGTTGGTCCAACAGGGCTTTGCTGATGTTGCTAATGACTGTGAAATATCTTACTTGTAAATTCTCTAAACCCCTTCTCATAATTACATTCCATAATTCTTTGGAACTGAATACACAAATGATGTTAAAATAGCAGTCATATGATACCTCTGAATTCTTAATGTGAAGCTATTGTGAATTTAAGATAACTGCTACAAAGAGCTATTTTACAGAATAAAAAATTCTTGAGAAACAGGAATTGATGATAAAACATTACTCTATCAGCAGTACAGCAGAAATCCAGACAGTAGAGAAGATATCCAAGCACTGAAATAGGTGGGCTAGTCTGATGTTAACTGAGGCACAGATGAAGCATACATCATTTAAATTATTAAATGTGTGGTAACTGATGTTGTTGTAAGCTCATATTTCATACTGTTACTCTCAGAGGATGAATTTCTGCCAATCTTATCCACAGACTCAAGCAAATCTCTCTCCCACTGGGACTGCTTAATTTCATGATATACAATATCCTTTGTCTGCAATAACATCAGAGTTGTTTGTCTTCTTATTTTAGACTGTAAACTTTCAGGATGTGTAGCCGTATCTCATGTATAGCCCATATCATTCCAGGGCTTGTGTCTCCGCTGGGGCTTTCAGGACCTATTGTAGCACAAATCATAGTAAATAAATATTATTTCTTTCTCAGAAGAAAAGAAGCATCAACAGCTGGATTTTCACTTTGTGTCATTCATCTAATGAGAATGTAGTCCATTCTTGACACAGGAAAGTTACTGAGAGGTGAGTGATGAAAAGAGTTTATCCTCAGTAGAGGATCACAGAATATGTGGCTAGTGTACTAAGACTTGGATAGATTTTGTCTGTGATTTTGGAAGACACAATGCTCTTAAAGCCAAAAAGATATCCAAGGGCTCATGTGGGACTGATGAGGAAAAAGGTTAAGTATATGGCATTTCTGGAGAGTTTCAAAAGCTTGGGAATGCATTGACTCCAACAAATCCTGACCACAGATTTTTGCTTCCATAGTCTTTATTTCCAGTAAAAGCAGGAAAGGATGATAAGAGCTTTCTAAAATGTTAAACTTTCCTTTCTGTTAGCCAAATAAATACTAGGAAATGGAACAAATGAAGGATGGTGATTTGCCAGTGCTATTTGTAAGTGTCCATTTGTACCAGTCACTCCAGGGGCTGATCAGGGGTCCTGGGAAAGGAGATGAAGAGAGACTTTGCTGAAACAACTTACTTCTTCCCTCTTGGAACAAGAATGTAGTTTGATGGGTGAGACAGGATCCTGCGAAAAGATGGGACGGCTGAAGTGGCAGCAGTCAGCCTCCAGTCTGGCAGGCAGCAGTGACTTTTGCATCTTGGCATTGCACACCTGTTGCTGTGGCTCCGAATGATTAATTTTGAGGATAACAACCTGCTTCGTGGTGCTGCAACCTGCAGCACAAGGGTGATGGGCACCCCTTCAGACTGAATCACAGTGCGATGGCTGAGCTGGTTTTTTAATCCTAACGAGAGCTGTCATTAAAAGTTACTGAAGCCTGACTTTTCCTCCCTCTTTGTCAGCCCCCCTCAGCCTGGGCTGCAGATCCCACGTCCTTTGAAGCCATCTGAGCTCTCTTTGTTGTTTTTTGGTGCATAATGATGCCGGGCATCTCTGCTGCTGAGGACACCCAGCAAGACCCAATGAAGCATGACTGGTGGAAAGGCCAATACCAAAGTAGGCTGGGAAGCAATGCCCTGCAGTATCTCTTGAGCTCTGCCTGCTGGGATTAAAGGTGCCTGTGAAAAACACAGCGCTTTTGCCAGTCCTTTGCCAAGGGTAGAGTTCAACTCTGCGTTTGGTATTGGATAAAGCAAGGGCTTTAGGTCTTTATAGTTAAGGTTATTGACATTATGTAACTCAGTTAATGACCCAATGCTTTCGACTGGTGAAGGCAGTGTTGTTAAGCCAGGACATGTTGCTTCAAAATCATAGTATATGTTATTTCTGAGAGGGCTGCCTGCCATCAGAACCCCGGTTTTCTTAGGTATTTACTTTCCCTTTTTGCCACATTGTAAGTATTAATAGTTATTTCTATCACATGTTATCAGCAAGAAGCTGACAGCAGGATAAGAAATGAAGCCACTTCCTGTGAGCATTCAAATGGGTCTGTAATTGGTATTATATTCTAAACACTGCACAGAGAAAATAATTTCTGTCTGTATAAAAAATGCCAGCATCCGAGGGAATTTTATTGAATGTTTAAAAAAATTAAAGCAACTTGGAGCATGGGGCCACCTGTCACATACCCTTCCCATGCAACATCTGCACTCTCAGTTTCTCTCTCTGCCAGCCCCCTGAAGAAGGCTTTGTAGATCCACACTTGTTTGCAGCCTGGGATTGCCACTCATGGCTGTGCATTGTTACTGCTGTCTTTTCCTCTCACACAAGGATGCCACACAACAAATGATGCCATTTGTTGAAGGGGAGAAAACAAATTAATTCTGCTAATGACTATTTCAAAGTTCATTCTTCTCAAGAGCCTTTATATTTTGTAAAATCTGAGTACAGCAAAGACATGGGCACATAGAGCAACCTCTCCCTGTACCTGGGAGCAGGAAAACAGTTGCCTAAGGTCAGTCCCTAAGGGCCTTTGGCAGTTTCATTTGCATTTTATGATACATTTGGTGCTGATGTGGAATCCTTATTTTCTGTGCTTCTAATATGCTTCCTACACTGGCCACCAGCTGGAAGAAAACAGGAATCAATAAGTTTTATCCAACATACTCCGTTCCCTATATCTTTCAATTATTTGCAGTGTGCTTTGTTCTGTGCTTCTCCCAACTTCTGCTCTTCCCTCCTGTGGACACCTCTTAAAAAGGTCAAGCTCTACAAACAATAATGACTCCAAAGTGCTCCTGCTGACATGATTTAAATTTAATTAAGCCAAAAATTTACAAATCGGAAAAATCTCGTTTTTAGTGGATGAAAGCATTGGCTGTAAATTCCTGAGCCCTTCTGTTCTGTGCCCAGTTAAATGTGGTAAGTAAAACCTTGTTCTTTTCCCAAATTTATAGTTATGCATGACTACATTCAGGGCACATCTGTCTACAGATTTATTATGCGGTAAATTTCATCTGCATGGTTCGATGGTAGTTAAAATAATAAACACCATAGAGTCACCAGTTCACCAAGTAATTTCTGAGAGACAATGCGAACAGTCCAAAGTCCATCCAAGAAAAACAAGTACAACCACTGACGTCCCTTTCGCTGTTTCTTTAACTCCTTCTCATTTCTCTGCTTCAATTCTGCATCCATCCAAGGCTCAGATTTCTTACTAGTCATGTCACTGGCATCATTCATTGTAAAAAGCTTTTCAACATTACAAAGAACAAGTGCAGATGCAGTGGGTGGATGAGGAAAGCAGTGTCTTTGCTCCTCAGCTCTCATCTGCACTGTTGGCAGGAGGCCATGAAGTGATCCTCTCTTACCCATCCAACCCCAACCAATGGCTTAAAATATTACCCCTGGAAATTAAGTTTAGAGGACAAATATCATCATCATTTGTATGAGTATTTGAATGAATTTGTTTGCAAAACTGTACTTGTATGACAAATTGCCAGGATAAGTCCATAGCTGCAGCATCAGGCATCAGTGAGGCTTTTCTAGTTAAGAGGGAGCAGCTGAGGCTACTCATCTTGTGTGAGGTGTTACCAGGTTAAGAAAAACTGCCATTACAGGATCAGAGTCGACAATCACCTGGCTGAGGCATAATAATGCAATATATTCAGGAACCTACCATGTTTAAACAGACTAAGTAGGACTATAAACTTGCAATCACTGCAGAATTTGACTGTTTCTGCCTTTCTGCCCAGGCTACAGCCCATGCTGTTAGCTCAGCAAAACACAGGAATATCCATCATCTGCTTCGCTATGAGGTTCCCCCCCACTGTGGCAGCCTGATTCGCAATTTCATATTCAGCTTGCATCTCTACACCAGTCCTCGTTTTTCACATCTCTTCCAGCATCACATATTCCCAGATTTCTTCATTTCATGAACCACATATATGAATAGAATTTGCCCAACAGAAGGCCAGTATTTTTCTTGGTCATGTCAATTAGGCATTAATTCCACAAATGTAAATATTCAAATTTGCATAACAGAGTAAGCCTATTGATTTATTTTCTTCCCATTGCTTATCTCTGCTGCCATTGTACTGTTCCCCAGTTCTCAGAGGTAGTTAGTACAGGCATTAAAATGGTTTTCCAGTATCTGTCATGAAGACTGTAAGTTTAAATAGAAGAAAGGACATGATTGAATACTTGGTCCACTATGAGAAACATAATCAGATTATCATGCGGATATATCTCTGACATTGCTGGCTGTTCAAAAGACAACACCTTTTTTACTTGAATCATCGGACAGTATATGAATATCATTTTCAAATACAGTTATGTATGCTGGACCAAAATACTCCCCTTCACAGTTATATTACCCAGAAGCTGAAGAATGTGTGCTCTGGGTGAGAGGGACAGAGACTTATGAAAGGGGTCTTATGGCTTTGAAAATGAAGAGGGATGATGCTTCAGGTCAGGAATTAAAACAGCAAGGAAGAGTTGTCTATTTAATAAAGACTCCCAAACATGGCCATGAGAGACATGCCAGAAACAGGACTGGCTTTACTGGGCACCAGGAGTGGGTAAAATCATGTAGAGGCACTTCAGTCCAGAAATGCTGCTCTTTGCAAGGTCTAGGGCAACTTGCAGTGCCTGTGAGGATTTACTTGGACTGCTGGAGCAACACTGCATCCAAAAGGTATAAGGACAGGTCAAAGCCATTTCTGCTCATCTTTTTCCCTTTTTCAGTCTCTTCTTTGGGACTGTAGGACACACCAGATTTCCACAGCATGAGTATCTTAAAATATGTTCTATTTAGAGGCAGAATATCCTAAAACATTAAAATCATTTCAGACATTTTCAAGAGTAAAAAATGTCACAAAACTAACTCATAAAGACACTCATGCCAAGTCCTGAATGAACCCAGTGATAAAATAGTGTTACTTGTTCATAACACACAGCTCTGTAGATGGCTAATGGACAAGAATGTATTTGCACAACTGCTGAACTGGCTGATAGCTTGTGTGTTGGAAGCTGCACAATGAAACTGAAATTCAAACACAATTTCTCTCCTCTGGAAAGTGGCTGCAGACAAGAGGGCATGAGACCAGCAGGTTTTTAGCTACCCGCCTGATCTCTTTAGCCAAAAACTGATGAAATAAAGCAGGACTGCTCAAAATGTGATTGTCTGGGTTTTCATGACAACTCTTGCTGCTTGGATGGTTCTCTCAGGTTCACATCCACTAATGTTGCTCTGGTTTACAGGCTGGGATAAATACATAATTTCCAAATGGCAAGTGTAGCCAAAATGAGACAGAAGATTTTATACCATGAGAAACCATTGTGTTTCGGATCTGTTCCACTTAAACTCATAAATTTCATATCTGAACACATCTGCATGAAAAATAGCTATGTTTCCACAGCAGTCAGCTGAAAATTGCTTTTGTTGTCTCCTATAGTACATTAAATCAAAGAGGTGTTAGGCCAGGCCTGCCTGGCGTTATTAACTCTGTATTTTGGTGAAAGATTTCTGCTCTAGGACAATCAGGCAAGCAATGAAAGAAATGAATTTACCATACATTACTGGTCATTTACTCATTATTATCACTCTAGTTTTGTGCCCTTCTTTTGTTTTTGCATCCTCTAATTCTAGCATGCATGCCAGTTTTTATCTGAAAGGTACTTTAAATTGTTTTCCTTCAGTCTTAGATTTTTTCTTCCTTCTATTACTGTATGCTCATGTGAAAGCAGCACTTTATTCTCTGGATGCCAGAGAACTGGCCTTCTAGCTGTGGCCAATGCTTAGGGTCTGTGAATGAGGTGATATTCCATTTTTACGAGATCCGACACAGGACAAGCAGAGATTCTACAGGTAATACCTCTGTGCCTGTTCTACAAAGCCTGGCCTGTGAAGAAAACCAGAAAGTCTGTGTTGAGTGAATAAATACTGATGGTAGTAATTGACACACAGCCTGTGTACAGATAATCATTAGGGTAGGTAAATGTTCTAAAAACCTAAGAAGCTTTCTTTTATACTGTAAGGTTATATTTTCAATAAATGAGAACTTCACATTTACTTCTGGGGAAAAAAACTGATCCTGACTTTCACAAAATATTCTGTAGCAATCCAATCTGTAACATAAGCAGTGTCGCTTAAAACAGAAAATTAAAAAGTGAAGAAGAGATTAACACGAGAGAAGAGAAAAAGTTAGCATGTAATGACTGAGATTAGAATTTATCTTTTCACTTAGAAGACGTTTCCTATTCTTATTCAGCATATTCTGTTCTATAAAGATGCCACACAGTATATCAACAGGTTTCTTACCAGTTTTCACAAAATATTGAGCAAAACTTCACATCTATGAATTCATTTTTGTCAGACTATTGTTTCCCCTCAGTAATTAAAAAAAAAAAAATCTTTAAATCTTAGAGACATGTTCTTGGCAACCAAGATGGGATTTTATAGGGGTGCATGGAGCTGTAAAGGTACTGAACGCCTCGTAACCATGATTCACACGGGCTGTACTCATTCGGTGGATTTTCAGTTATAGCCTGTAGGCAGTATCACAGCATGGACAGCAGATACTGTGGAATCATCACCTTTCATACTCGTTTCCTCATTTACTGGTGGATGGTAGAAAAATGACTGGTGAAGCATATAAGGTCAGCGTGTTCTTCGGCTGAGCTGAGAACAGCAGATATCGTAACAGTCATACACAAATCAGTGAAGCATGCAACATGTAGGCCAGCTATTACTGAATATAAAGTTGACTAAATCTCAGTGTGAATAAAACCTGGTGAATTTATACATATGTAACTTCAAAGATTCGCTACTTAGAAATGAAATTGTAGACTCAGAAGACTGTTTGGAAGAGCCCTTAGAGAAGATCTATGTAAAGTCCTTTTATCGAGAAAGGAGGAACTGCATTTAAGCATTACCTAAAACGGTTTGTCCAGTGGGTTTCTGCAAACTTTCAACATGCCTAATGAATCTATTCTGCTATTTCAGGATTCCAATCAAAAAGGTTGGGTTTTTCCCAACATATAAATTAAATCTTCTTTGCTGAAAATTGATATAATTTCTTTTTATTTTCTCTGAGTAACTGTGGAGACAATTTTATCACAGTCCTCTCTCAAATAACCTTTAGAGCAATCCATCAGAAGATTGCTATCTAATCACCCTACCCAAACCTGCCTGTGCCTGGGATGAGTGAGAACAATCTTCTCTCTTACAGTCAGTGCTTCAACATCTTGTAATCCGGACTCTCTCTCTTCAGTTTCTCCACGTCTTTTATAACCAAACACAGTGTGGCATTTGAGGTCGTTTCTGGGAAAGAGAAGAAAACTGTCATTATCTCCTGTGAGATATGTATGATGCTGCCATTAGTACAGCTGAGATGAATTAACAGCATTAAATTATTACTTCATATTCTGCTTAGAATCAACCTCAAACCCCAGCCTCCCATTTTGACTAAGCACTTATTGGCATGCTTGATTTTTCTTTCTCAAGTATTGCACCATGCACTGTCATTTCTGAATGGCATTCTTGTTTGGGTTTTGCTCTTTTTGATTTCTCACAGTTAGTTTGAATTCTAGTCCTTGATGGTTCACAAACCTTCCAGCATGGTGTGTCAGATTTCAGCCCACTCTTTTCTGTCCTCTCAGCTGTTCACTAAAACGTTGATTACAACTTTGCTCAGGAAAGGCCCTTGCAGGAGCACATATAAAAATATACACCAAATTCCTGAGGTGTGATCCTTCAAACTGTATTTCCAACCAGCTGGGTGCATTATATTTATACCAATGTCCATTAACTTGCTTTTGTGAGTATCATGTGGTGTTACTAAAAACCTTACTGAAGTCAAGGAATATCTGGATCTAATGTTTCCAACTTATCCACCAAGTCAGAGACTGTTCTTCAGATCCCCATGCTGTTTATTTTCAGTCTTGCTGATGTCTTCTAAGTAATTACAAACTGATTTTATAGTTGCTTATTGGAGAACTCTTGCTGGTATTGAGTGTAGGATCACTGGTTTACTGTTTGCCAAGTCCTTGCCGAACACAGGCACCACGTCTGATCTTCTGTCAGCAGAATGGGCACTCTTACTGCCTCGCTTCTTCAGCGGTGCCAGTGTTTCCCTCTCAAGTGACACTGGAAAGGGAAACTATCTACAGTACTATATTCTTGATTTAGGAACAGAATCTTGTTTTTCAAAAGTAAAAATAAAAGAAAAAAAATTGTGGCTGACTGATCCCAATTTTCAAGGTGAGGGGAGGAAGGTGTGAGTATAATTTTGGGTGTGGGAGAAAAGACAGTTAGAAGACACGTATCTTTACAACCACCACATTATTCCCACTGCTAATCCTTAACTTCTAACAGTCTTTTTCCACCTGAAAAGTCTCTCTTTCTCTCATTTTCTAGAGCAGTTTAATTTCTTTAAGAGTCTCCTGTGAGTGACCCACTTTGAATGTTTTCTACAAACTCAGCTGTAGAATAAGAGTGAATAAGGTAACATTTGTTACCTTCAGATAACTCTAGGAAGTTTGTGACATATGACTTCACTTTGAAGAAACCCTACATCTTCTCATCGATATACTGTATTTATCCATATGCCTACTAGATGTGATCTTCAGCACATTTCTGTTATTTTGCCTGGTATACATCATGTTTACTTACCTGATTTTCCTATAAATTCTTCCTTTCTTTTTGGATCTGCAGTGAAACAACCAATTTTTGCATCTAACAACACCATTTCAATGCCACACCATTTATTCACTGGTTTTAGCCCAAAGAGGTGAAATTAATTGTGTTATAAGACTTTTACAGTAGATTCTTTGTATTTTCTAAAGTCCTCAAACACTGGTTTAATGTTTTCACAGACATCATTCTGCAGAGTAAGGCCAGATCCTGAAGTGGCAGAGATTAACATGGCTCTGGTGTTTTCAGCATTGTTTTAGAGTTCATACAACTAACCCAGGGGTTTACTAGTTCCCTGTCTATGCAATTAGCATGATGGCTTTTTAATTTGGGTATTGCAGTCCATTCACGAGCCATTACATTTAATGAATGCCTCCTGCTGGAAATTGCCCTAGCCCCTCCTAATAGCCCAAAGTTGTTCTCATTTTCTCTCCTTCACTCTCCTCCAGCCTAGTATTGCACTAGAAACATGCCAGTGCAGTGTCTTTTCAGCACGCATAGAGACCTCTGGTAATCTGCCTCTAGGATGCTTGGCTGAGTCTGGTATCTGACCTCTTAATGTGTTTGTTAGTGCTTAAAAAAAGATGTGCAAGTGTTATATTCATGGTGCAACATTTCAGGTCTTAAAAAACAACTGCAGCAGAGAACGGGCAAATAAGAGAAAGGGAGTTGCAGTATGCAGTAAGTGAGTATTTTCCTCCGTGTAACATCTTTCATTCACCAGGAGGGGACTATGGGAAGGAACATACCTTCCTAGCTCAGGGATTTACCTTGCTTCTGAAGCAGCTCCTGAAAGCCAGCAGAGACGATGTGTTGAGGACCAACACTCCAGAATTTCCCATTGTGTTATTGCATTATGGTAAAACCAGAGCCAGCATAGCGTGACTGACTCGCTAATCCCAAGGTGTAGCGTGCCAGGACAGTTGCCAAGTTTTTAGACTACGTCTTTGTTGTCTTTCAGGCTGCAGATTGCCAAGATATGTGGTTTTGGCTGAGTGGAAGCACTTTTTGTTTCAGTATGTCAACATAGCAGGCTGGTAGATCAAAACATTCTATTACTGAGTTCCGACATGCATGGGATACTGGCAAAGAAAGTGGTTTCTTTATCTCTTCAACAACCAGGCATTACAGGATGTGTTCCTGTCTGTAATATTTGCTTTTGATTCATTATAGGTTTAGGAACACTGAAATGGTGGCAACTTATATCTCAAATGTAAGGCCATGGCCAGAGGAGAAAGTTGTTCATTGAGGAAATGAGGATTTTGACTGCAGGTCTTCAGGCCAGAAACCTGCAGAAATGTGATGTTTACATATTCCTTCACCATTCACTGTCCACTTGCTCCCAAGATTGAGTGGCCTTTATCTGTGTGCTGCAGAGAATTTCTGGTTTTGTTTTGCCTTCCTTTGTCTCCCTGTTATGGCACTGTCCACAAACGCTCTCATGTTTGCTTTGTATTAACACTTTGTACTCTGCATCCTCTGTGCCCGTGCTGTAGTACAATTGTGTGGTTAGCCAGTCTTCAGCAGAAGCAAAGGGAGCCTTCACCATCTGCCAGCTCTGAAATCGCATGATGTTCAGCTCTATGTCCCAAGGAAGCTCCAGTTCTCTTTCTCTCTGGACCTCTAAAAGGCCTCACGTAGAGCAACTACACTGGCTAGAAAGTCAGTGCTCACCTTGTCCTGTGAGTGAGTCTGGAAGATATCCAGTCCCCTGGCATAAGTTGAGACTGCAATTCTTCAGTGTTCACCACTGAATATTCAGGATAATAAGAATATTTAATGAATTCTAGTAATTTCTAGGCTGTCCCTTCCTTTAGGCAGCAAAAGGCAACATCATCCATAAACATAAACCTTTTCTTTTTGATTACTCTTTCTGATACTTCTGATTTGTTTTGTTTAACTAGGATTTCCTTCTGAGTTTCACAGGTCTGTCTGCTTTTCTACTATGGTTGAGGCTTGTGTCTGATCAGGAAAAAAATTATGTGAACTTCCCTAAAATAAGAAGCAAAAGCATAGAACTGAGCATATGAAGACTTGAGACAGTTTCTGGATATAAGAGTTATAGAAAATAGATAAAAAGACTGCCTGCAAAGGCTGGTGTGGCTTCACTCTAAAGCACCTCCCTGTTGGAGCTGATCGCCCCCAGGCCACCCAAAATTTCTTTGCAGAACACACAGCAAGGACATCCCTGAAGAGGGTTCACCCAAGTACAGCGAAAACTTGCTGTCCCCATGCACTCACATGTACACCATCTTCTGCTGAAGAAAATTTCCTGGAAAAGACTGGATTCCAAGGTTCAATCTCTGATTAAAGGGGAAAAAATGTTTTTGGGTAAAGCAAGAATGCTCTTAAGAAATCAGAGGAAGACTTAACCCCTGGGGGATTGACTCTGTTCCTGTTGCAGTCACCGCCTAAAAGACAGTGGTCAAGAATTCATCTGCTGATTTAAATGAAGGCCTGAAGGAATCACAAAGTGTTAATGGGGAATTACCAATCCACAGGAGATTTTGGTAAAATGTGTTTCATGGGGAATAAGTCACATGAAAAGCCTGCTGGCAGTTCACCAGTGATATGGAAGAAACAGAGGATTATGGCTGACTGAGGACACAATTGCAGATGACACAAAAATCAGAGGAATAGGAATGAACAGTTAAGGAAGGGCAGAGGGAAAATAGCTCTGGCTCCTTTGTTGTGATAGGAGCAACCAAGTAGTGAGAAAGCCTGGACCAAGGGGTCTGCATCCCTTCTGGGGCTGCTCAGGAGACTTGTACCAAAGGGCGTCCATGTCAAGGGTGCCTTACCCAAGGGGACATATTTGGGGGCCACAGAATGCTGAGCACTCCAGCACCTGGAGTGTGGGATGGGAGAGGAAGGCAGAGCCATGACAGATCCCCTTGTCATCAGTGCCTGCCACTGGGCTGGGGCCAACTGCAAAGAGCTGGGAGAGAGTAGTGATTTGGGGAAGGGAAGGCTGATGGGCACAGTACATTTAACTAATTGCAGAGAAAGGGAAGAGGGAATTCAATCAGAGTCTGAGTGCATATGTGAAGGGGAGGGTACCTGAAACTGTGGGCTCCTTCATCTAACAGATAAAGGCAGAACAAGATATAGTTTCTCAAATTTGAAGCCTGCCAGGTTTAACACTGGGCACAATTACCTGCTGAAATGGGAGGAGCTGAGAAAGTCTCCAGCACTTGGAGTCCCCATGCCAAAGCTGGATGTTTCTGCCAGGGACAGACCATTGCTCAAGCACAGATGGGAATCAAAGATGTCACCTGCCGAGCAAGAGTCCGCAGCTCATGTTGTTCCAGAAATCCAGCTGTATCATCACCTAGTCTCTGCAGCTCTTCTGTCTGGATTTGTGATGGGCATTTGAAACCAGGATCAAGTCTGTTGGTCAGTACTCCTTGGGACACTGTTTGCAGTCACAGCTGAAAGTTCTTGTCATCATGACAATCACCATAATTGTCCCTATTTCTGCTAACACTGTTATTTGTACTACTGTAGATCAGGATCACTTCGTACTGAGGGCAGTAGGGACACTGTGTAGCAACTAAAGCTACAGTGTTTCCTGACCCAAAGAAAAGTTCCGTGCCTGTTAATTAACAAAAGCATAATAGAAATTGCCTATCAATCTTCCCTGCCCTCTCCCCTCTTCTCTTTTTTCATTAAATTCTTATGGATCTTAGGGATTACAATAGTTTACTGTCAAAAAAACCCTGAATGCATGACAGAAAAGTAACTACTTTATTTATCTGTTCTACTGCATAGTGGGAAATCTAATCTCTACTGCCCAACTGGGTGTGTTTGGCTGTTCCTCAAACTAAAACAAGACTTGGAAGATTAAAGCGGAGCTTGGCTCAAGATCAGGTGAATCAGCACATTTATAATGCCACAAAATGGCCTGCAGGATGGCCTTCTCGTCTGTAATTACACAGGGATTTTATGCTGTACAGGCAAAGGAAGTAATTTGATTTATCTATTCTAATTAAATATATGATGTGAGGAAACAGTGATATGTCTGTTTAAAACATGCTCTAGGTTCTTTTGGTGAGAAAGTGAATGTGACTGTAAGTACTGTGCTTTAATGTGACCGTAACTTTCCCATTAATGCTCACACTCTTAAATGTCGTTTATGTAACAAACTGAAGTGGCAGGTTTGGACTGGCATTTGGGATGAAATTTCATGCGAAGAACAGTACTCAGAATGCATTCATTTCCAACTTTTTATATTACATGAGCTTATTTTCCAACCTCTTGCAAGTCACTTGGGGTAAATCCTCATTTCCATGGAAATGAAATTAAATCCGGTTATTGCAGAACCAGGACCAATGAAGGTATTTGGGAAAATTAATTCCCACCAACTGTAGTGGAAGCCAGGTATGACCCACATGTGGCCATGGTCTCTTTTAACTGGGAAACACAAGTGTTTCCTTAGGTGGATTATTTGAACACTGACATTCAGTACTTTTTTTCTTATCTATTGGTGAATGCCTGATCACAAGAGTCCTGCCTTTGGTTTCAAAAGCCAATGTCAGCCCTGAGTTTTTACAACACAGTGTTAATAGGAAGAAGCAGAGAAGGCGATGATTTTGATGAGTGAAAGGAAAGGATTTTAAAAGTCAATTTGTCAAATACTGATTAAAAATGCAACAAGAAAGTGAAGAAGGTTCTCCCACTGTACCTGTCTTATCTAGGACTAAGACAAGCCGAAGAATTGTTTGAGGATGGTCATTAAAAAAATATTGTCAGTGTTTTAAGACCACTAAGAATGTGCCATCTTAACAAAACACTATGTGTTTTGCAGGTCCTTTCACATATTTCTGTGTTTGATTTTTTAAAAAGGACGGGGATCCTTAAAACCTGCCCAATCAGTGAAGAGGACAAATGCTCTAGAGGGGAAAATGGTTTTTTGCTCTAGATACCCGTTTGCTGGAACAGTTATTTAATTATGTGTAACTGGTTTGTAATGGTCTGAGTTTTGCAGAAGGACTTGATGTTCCAGCTGTTTAGGGATGAGAAAATATGCTGTAAATTGGACCACAGCTTCTTTTTTTTTTTCCTGAGGATTAGAGCTAGGCTTTGAGGGAGGAAATAAAATCTGAGCATGTTTTGGTCCTGCTGACTGGTATCATGCCCAGGGAGACATACCTGGCTAACAGCTTGTCCTGGGAACTTAAAATGAACATAAAAGAGAAAGGGTATTACCTGTACCATCCAGGAAGGCTTTGGCAACATTAGCCTGGAAAGCTACCAAGGGAAAATGATATTTCTGGAAGAAACTAATGACTTACTCAACTCCTAAATCTGGTGTTGCTAATGACTCAGAGAGCAGGGCATCTTGTTTATGTAGTTGAAAGCCTTCTGCTAACTGTGAGCAATGGATTTGCCAGGGCAGAGCCCATCCAATACTTGCCACCAAGCCAGGAAAAGGGTGAGGCAAGTACATCTGCTTCTGACTTTTAGGAAAGGGGTGCACAAGCTGCCAGGGTGAAATACCCATGTAGGTGTGTGCTGGCTGTAGGTTTGCTCCCCAGTGTTGTTTGAGAGGAGCCCTAACTCCTCCCAGTGCCCTTTGCACCTCTGCTTTCCCAGGATAAAAGGAAAGGCTCCCATTTCAGCTTCACCCTGTATGCTGGAGTGGCTGACCTACAGTTCATCCTCCACTGCCAAAAAAACTCTTGTTGTCTGGAAAGTGACTGCAGCTGCCCTAGATTCCCTTGTCCAGGTTGTTGATAAAGGTATTAGACCTGACTGGGCCCAACACTGAACTCTGGGGAACACCACTTGTGACTGGCCACCAGCTGGATGTGACTCCATTCCCCACCATTCTCTGGGCCCAGCCACCAGCCAGTTTTTTACCCAGAGAAGAGTGCACCCATCCAAGCATGAGCAGCCAGTTTTTCCCGGAGGATGTTGTGAGAGACAGTGTCAAACACTTTACTTAAGTCCAGGTAAATATATCCACATCCTTTCCCTCACCGGCTAAGTGGGTCACCCTGTAATAAAAGGAGATCAGGTTGGTCAGGCAGGACCTGCCTTCCATAAATCCATACTGGCTGAGCTGGATCCCCTGGTTGTCCTGTACATGCACTCAGGTTGTTCTGCTCCATATCCCTCCCAGGCACTGAGGTCAGACTGACAGACAGACTTGTAGTTCCCCAGAGCCCCCTTATGACCCTTCTTGTTGATGGGCATCACATTTGCTAACTTTGGTCAACTGGGACTTTCCTGGTAAGACAAGACTGCTGGTGGATGATGGAAAGTGGCTTGGTGAGCAGTTCCACCAGCTCCCTAAGTACCCTTGGGTGGATCCCATCTGACCCCGTAGACTTCTGCATTTCTGAGTGTAGCAGGTCACTGACCACTTCCCCTCGAATTATGGGGGCTTCATTCTGCTCCCCATCACTGTCTTCCAGTTCGAGGGACTGGGTACCCTTTGGACAAGTGGGTAGCCCTTACTATTAAAGACTGAGGCAAAGAAGGCATTAACTACCTCAGCCCTTTTCTCATCCTTTGTTACTATGTTTACCCCCTCATCCAGTAAAGGATGAAGATTCTCCTTAGTCCTCCTTTTGTTGCTGATATATTTATAGAAACATGTTTTATTGTCTTTTATAGCAGTAGCCAGATTAAATACTTGTTCAGCTTTGGTCCTTCTTATTTTCTTCCTGCATAATCTCCCAATATCTTTGTAGTTCTCCTCAGTTGCCTGCCCCTTCTTCCACAGGGCATAAACTCTCTTTTTTCCCCTGAGTTCTAACCAAATCCGGAGTCCTGTTCTGAACGCTGACATGGTTTTAACCTCAGTGCCTTGCTTAATCCCTACATCGCTCTGCTCCCACATGAGAAACTTGCCCTTTTTTGCTTCGAACTTTGCTGCCTCACACAATGACACACAAAAGGTGAGCTGTCTCTGTCAGCTGGACACCCACCTTGTAACTGGAGAGAGCCAGAAGATGTAGTGTGAGGTGGCCTGTTAGGACATAAAAGGTGTGTAAGAAAGGCACCAGCTGCCATCAGATAAGCAGGTGTTTTACATCCACTCTGAGATGATCCCTGAGGTGTTGTGGTGTGAGGTGCATGCCATGAAACACCTGCAAAAGAGCAGTGCGAGGGATTGCAGAGCTCCTCTGTGTATTGAGCAAAACCCGCTGGAAGCAGAGATGTTTCTGACGTCTCCATGCTAGTGATACAGAGACCAGGACACTGTCTTGTATGCCAGGTCTGAAATCCAAATGTGGAAAATTGCTTTGGCATTCTGTCAGCACAGGACACAGGGATTTCCCACATAGCCAAGTGAGAATCAGCTGTAATGAAAAGGCTGCAGGGGACTTCATGGTTCAGGAGGGTTTCCTTGTTTCCTCCTCTCCCCAGTCTCAGCTGTGCTCACTGACACCAGTGAGGTCCTAGTCATTCCCTCTGCCCTGACAGCAGATCTGGATCAGTCACTTGCATTCTTAGGCATCCCAGGCTCCCTCAGACACCGTGGTGTTCCCTCTCCAGGGTCTGTGGCTGTGTGCACCCAAACAGGGCACAGCTCAGTGGCACTCATGCATGCTGCTGTGGGCAGTGCCTGCTCCTGGCTACTGGCTGCTTCTTCCTCTCTCTTCCAGCCTCTCTGGCGTGCTAGGTCTGTAAAACATCCTGTTTAATCACTTTCAGCTAGTTTTAACCCACCTTGCTGTATATATACTCAAACCTGCTCACCTACAGCTTTCAGTAAGACTCATGTGACATACCAAATACTCTCCTGAAATCCTTACTTGTACAAAACCTCTTCACCCCACTCAGCTTAATTCTATTCCCCAGATTATTCCTCCATTTCCCACCTCTGCTGACAGTGATAAAACACATGGACTAGTTCATTATCTCACTGTGTGCACACAAGCAATTTGCTGGGGAGACTCATGGCATTGCTGTTGCTAGTACTGCAACTTCCTGCTTTTAATTACACTTTGCTAAATCCAAAACACTCCTTCCAATATTTATTCTCCTCTGTACTAATAGTACTGACTAATCTGACAGAAGGCCTTCTCATATCACCTCTAGGATGCAGGTTGGCCATACTTGTGGTTTTATTTTTTCTCTGTCCTGCAGTGCTTCATTTTTTTACTTCCATCATGTTGAGCAGAAGAGGCAGGAAGTCTTGACATGTGTCAGACCAGGTCTTGTCATCCTCAGGAGCTTTGGTCAGTTCAGCTGGACCCCTGTTGTGGTCTTGGGAGTGTGAGTACAGTGTTTGAGCATGGCTGGGGGCAAGCTGATATTCACAAACCCGGAATTTTCATTGCCCACAAGAGCCGTAGGGAAGGATAAAGTGAATAAAATTAGAGGTACACATTTTATCCCCAAAAGGTTTTGAACAATGACACTGTGAACTGCATGATCATTCATCAGGGATCAGAAACAAGCATGGCAGTAAATAGTCTGTCATGACTGTTCCCTACCAGGGAATGTAGTGCAGTGACTAAGGCTTGTGACTCCTTGGAAGAGTTCTCCTACCCCTCATTTTAAGTTTCACCCAGTGGCATGGTCCCTTTGTGAAAAGAAGTTCTTGAAGAAAAAGTAGTTCTTCAAGGATGTTCTTGAGTTCAAGAACACCCAGTGGTCTTGCAAAGACAAAGTGCTTTAAGAAGCCCCAACTCTGATGTAGGAAGTCATAAAAATAAATAATGTTTAATTATGGAATCTGTCCATATAGATAGGTCATGTCTGTCTATGCACACATATATATAGAGAGATATATACATCTACACCTTGCACACTTCACTGTTTCAGTTTTCCTGTTCAGCTAAGGTGCTGTTTCAGAAATTTTACACCTCCTGCTTGACCTTCCTCCTTCATTATACTGTAATAAACATTTCTTGCTGCCTGATGGCATCTAGTTCAAATACCTAGCAAGATCAAACTCAGGAGAAAATAAATGGGAGCCGCAAGGCCCTCTATAAAATAGCCTACACCTTTCATGGACTGGAATGGATGTTTGTCAGTAATGAGGCACTGTAATTAAATGAATAAGCCTTGGCAATACCTCTGCCATATCTGCCTGTACAATGCTCACTTAAGCAGCAACACTCCCATGGGAAATTAAATATACTCTCTGTGCATTAGCCAGCCTTATTGTTTGGGTGTTCCTGCAGCTAAGAAACCCTCACCACTGTCTCCTAAACAAAGGCCTTGTGGAGGGAAGGTTTTGGGCTACTCTGAAATTTGGGTGCAGCTCAGGAGCAGACACCACCTGGGTCACTCTGACATGCCTGCCCTGGGGTGCAGGTGACCACGATGGGTAAGGAGATGAAGGAGAGACCTTGGCTTTTCTCCTTCATTGGCTCCCCTGCTGTGGGCTCTTTCCCCTGCAGCACATCTAAGCATAGGTATAATGTGAGTGAGACAATAGTAATAATAGTAATCATCATCATCATCATCATCAAACACTGAAAAATCATGCTGCTTTCCTAGGATGAAAAGGTTCAAACACAAGTTGTCCTTTTCTCAGGAGATTACTCTAACTCTTCAAGTGGCCATGGTGGTCTTTCATTATCCCTTGAGGTGATGGTGAGCTTTCCTATTACTGGGAAAGTCGTGAGAGCCTGAGGAGTGCAAAAAGCACTCTGGTGATAATGCTGACATGAAAACTTCTCTCTTTGTCAATACAGGTGTTTTGGGGGAACTCAGTGCTTCTCAAGGATTTTTTTTTTCTTATTAAAGGCCCCTACAAAAATGTTGTGGGAGTGAAAGAGAGGTACTATTTTGTCAGCATGCTTTGATCTAAAAGCACCATCTGGATACCACTTTCCATATCCTTCTGAATCATCTGCAATCCATAGTGTAGGAATTACTCATTTGCTTTTTGTTGTCTTAATATATTTTTTCTCAAATTAAGTGCTTGTTGGACTGGAGAAAAAAGACTAGAAATGTGTGAATTAATGGTTTCTAAATTCTTTCACTGGACAAGAAAAATGAAAGCACAGTTGTCTTCACAAGGAATGCAAGGCGTTGGTTTGATGTCTCTTACTTTTTAAAAATAATTTAGTCAAACTCAGCTTCAGAGTTTTCTTTGGAAAACAAATTTTCCAAACCATTTCCCAGATATAAAGAGCATTCTCCAATCTTTTCCAAACTGTTAGACTTGACACTGCATTTTTTTATAAACAAGAAGTTAAAAAAATTGCTTGTATCTAACAGTGATGTAACACTTCAATAATTTCTAAGACCAAAACTATTAAACAGTTTTGTGCTATTAAATATGATGGTAAGGGTGGCAACATAGCATTGTACTCCAATGTAATTAAGTTCTTTCCATTTTCCCATGAAACTTAGCCGCTTCAAAGTGTATTCTTGGAAAATGCTAACTTGTTCAAGCTACGTAAATTGCTCCAGAGTGTAATAGCTTCTGCATTACCCTCACTTTCATGTAATTTTTGGTGGATTTTTAAAAAATAGAACTGAAAAAAATCAAGAGAAAGAACTGGGATTAGGTAGTTCAATAATGAGAATCTCAATTAGAATATAAGACAAATGGATAAAAAGAAGAACAGTAAGGGAATTAAGAGCCTTTCATAAGAAAGAAAAGTAGAAATGACAATATTGCTTAAGGTTTGAAGAGAAGGTGTATGCAAGGTGAAAGACTACAGATACATGCAGTCAAGTATGGTTTAGAGGTCAGTTTAGCATCTTTATACAGTCAAGTATGGTTTAGAGATCAGTTCAGCATCTCTTCCTAGAAGAATAATGACATGAAGATACTTTAAAATATTAATTCAATCATTACTTTCACAGTGCGTATGTACAGGAAACACTAAAATGCATCTCAGTTTGGTAGAGAACCCTAAGAATAGAACTAACAGACAGAATTAGTAAAATCCAAAATCAAATCAGGTACTTACCTAATAAAAGTAAGGTTTCCAGAGAGCTGAAATAATCTATCTTTGTACAAGGGGTCTGTGTCCTCTCTCTTCACTGTGTTCACAACTGAGCGCTCTGCAGCGTGGTGGGAACTGCCAAGCGTGCCTCCTTCCTTGTCCTCACCAACACCTGGTGTTGCAGCTGTCGGGAAAGGGGAGTGGACTTGGTACACTCTTCTTCCGATTTGCAGTGGTAATTCCTCCAGTGCCATTGCAGAAGTCAGAAAACACCCAAGTATCTGCTGTGTAGAGAGAAAGAAATAGAGCAAGGAGGAAAGAAAGAGAGAAAAGAGGAAAGAGAGGAAACAAGGAAAAGAGGAAGAGATTAAAATAAAGACAGAGAAGAAGAGAAAGAGAGAAATAGAAAGGGGGAGAAAGAGACAAAAAGAGAGAAAAAGAGCAAGAAAGAAAGAAAGAAAGAAAGAAAGAAGGAAAGAAATAAAAGAAGGAAGGAAGGAAGGAAGAGAAATAAGGAATGAAGGAGAAAGAAAAGGAGAAAGAGAGAAAAATAACCTGAAGATACATCCCTGCCACAGAAGCTTGGTCAGATGCTCAGCTGATGTACACCAGCAGAGCTTCTTCCCTGTCCTATGTGGGCCTACTCCAGCTGACACCAACTTGGATCTTACCTGTGACATTTAAACTTCCTAATCGAGTCAAAGTTTCATAATGCAGGGAAGGAGGAATGGTAAATGTGGCTTTCAGTTACTTTGGAGGAACTGGGAGTTCTGTAAAGCTACATCTTATCTTGGGACATAACACTTGGGCCACCCTTGTCATGATGTGGGGTGTGAGACACAGGAAGAGGTGTGCTCTTTTCAGCCTGATGAGAGCTGGGACTGAAGAATGTCTTTTAGGAGCTACTAATTAATATAGTTAGCTAATTAATATGCACTGTTGCTGGTTTTCAGAGAAAAATGTTTGGGTTTTGTCACCAATGGAATGAGCTGGTTTTTCCTAGTCTGAAGCCCAGCAGCAAATGAAAACATATGCAATGTGGACACTTAGGTGATCAGAGCCCCAAAATAAAATAGGAGCTGCTTCACCTGTGACCTAGGCTACGGAGGGGTGATACTGCTAGCCCCTGGCAGTGGTGCAGGTAAAGTCTCTGGACATACTAACCTTGCTAAATGAAACTCCTCAGCTGTTCATTTGTGCAGCTTCTTTCACTGCAATTACCTGTATTCAATATTATTGTAGGATTTTTGTCCTATCTGCTGGATTCCTAAAATAATGAATAATGTCTTGGCTGCAGTGCCAGTGGGTTATTTAAAGGAGTGTGCGGAGTTGCTGATAAAGGGGAAATCCTAAATATAGGCAAAATGATTTGAGATTCATTTGAGTTTGAACAGGCAAGGGCAAAAATATTGTTCATCATATCAGATTATAATTTCCTTTAAAAACAGATTAGGTTTTCATGACCCACAGCATTAATTTTAATTAAAGATCCTTTTTAAAAAGATCTCTCCTTGCTTGTGGGTGGATGTGTTTAGCTGAGTTTGACGATACATTATCAACATGCTGTGAGAGAATAAGTAATTTAGTTAAAAATCTCAAAATATGAGATTTGCTTGCATCTGGGATAAAGAAGTCATTTTTCTATTTTAGCAGAAGGATGTACCCATCAGAATAAGGTATTTTATCACCATTAGGGCAGTTCCTTACTTTGAACTATTCTTTTATAAATCAGTGAATTTTTCCTTCTGCAATTTAGAAAGTTTATTTAGAACTCCTGCTCCTTCGGGTAGGAACTATATCTCCTTAGGACCAGGTATAATTTAATGTGCGTATATCTTCATTTTCTTTTCCGGTGTATAAAACAGAAATGCCTGTCAGCCTTTGGAAACAACTGTCTTTGCAGCTATGCTGTCATGGCACACTGGTTTCATTTAATATTTTATCCAGTCCTTTTCATACACATTGCAGCTCTTTTATTAGTTACTCACTGAAGCTCATCGTGCTTATATTAACAGCACACTAAATTCCTGTCCAGCTATGGTTTCACAGTGCAAGGGGTGGCTCTCAGTGCAAACCTAGGCCCTGATGATCCCCAGCCCCAAGCTGGTGATTTGTGGAGTTCTTCTTTTGGTCTTTCCATGGAGATTCTGACTGCCTAAATCCTCTCACAAGACAGGGGGTCCCTAATATAGGGAACATTTACCTTCAAAATTATGCTGTATAATTTAAATTTAGTCATATAATCTGAAGACACTTTCTATTCAGTTTTAAAAGTTATATACACCAGTTGAAGGTGGTGATAAACTCAATTAACTAGGCTGCTATAAACCTGATTTAAATCAAATTAAGTGCATTTCTGCAGCAGTTAGCATCTATTTCATTAACTGTGATTAAAAACTGCTTGGGAGTTAAATTGGTGTGACTTTGAATATAGATAAAGCCAAGGGAAGACAGAACTGGCAGCTGAGCCTGAACCAGACTAGGAAGTTTGGAGTTCTTGTTTGTAACCAGAACACCAGAGCTTTGTTTCTTTTAATTAAAACTGGGATCCCGCAGAATGTAATGGATGTTGTTTAGAAAAGCTGTCCCCTTGTTTCTGATAATTGGATTTTTCTAGCCCAGATTAATATCCTACTATGCCATTTCACTGGGTCCAAGAGGAATCCTCCAAATAATTAAAAAACGAGTGCTGAAGACTGTAACCACCTCATTAAGATAAACTTACAACAACATCTTGGGTTCAAATAAGGAGTTCCTTTCTTTTTTTTCTGGAAAGAGGCCACAGTTTGTTTAGCTTGGCAGCAGCAAGAAACTGATTTTTATGTATGCAGAAAAGCTCTTTAAGCCATTAGTGCTGAATCATTGTCTCTCAAGTAACATGAAATTGGACCAGTACACTTTTGCAGGGGTCTGCAGAAACTAATTTTGAGCTGGCTACAGCAAACAAGTAATGAAAAATAAAATGTAAGTGAAAGTGTAAATATTTTGAGAGAACTTCTGGTATGTAGTCTCACACCAAACAGAGACTGATAAACATACCTGCCAATACTTAATGCTAGAAATAATAGCTACTCTGTTTATTCATCAAAATTGTGTTACAATTTTGTTGTTTATACTCAATATATTATGTAGCAATATATGTAGTAACACTTATTAAGATAAATGATGGCTTGCTATATCAGCTGATCAGCTGGTATTATAATGACAGCTATAATTCACATGCCATTTTTTGTTAGTGTGCATTTTTTCCTAAAAAAAGATACAGAAAATTTCTGATACAATTTAGCCCTAAAAAATATACAACCTAGGAAAGTTGGCTAGACAATCTAGGAAGAAGCTGTTGGAAAAACTTCAGTGGAAAAGTATTTGCAGACACTGGAGGAGAATGGGAGGGGTAAAAATGTCAGTGTGAATGTTTAAAAAATAAATTAAAATGACCAGAGCTGTATCAATGGACAGAGTCAGGGGGTCATCTGCATTTGGTGGCCAAGAAGGTCAGCAGTATTTCTGGGGTGCATTAGGAAGAGGACTGGCAGCAGGTCAAGGGAGGTGATCCTGCCCCTCTGCTCAGCCCTGGTGAGGCACATCTGGAGTGCTGTGTCCAGTTCTGGGCTCCTCAGGACAAGAGGGACTTGGAGCTCCGGGAGCAGCTCCAGTGGAGGGTAACAAAGATGATTAAGGCACTGGAGCATCTCTCTTACGAGGAAAGGCTGAGGGAGCTGGGCCTGTTCAGCCTCAAGAAGAGGCACTGAGAGGGGACCTCATCAATGTCTGTGAGTACCTGAAGGGAGGTGCCAAGGGGATGGAGCCAGGCTGTGCTCGGTGGTGCCGAGCAATAGGACAGGAGGCAATGGGCAGAAACTGCTGCACAGGAAGTTCCACCAGAGTATGAGGAAGAACTTCTTTACTGTGTGGGTGACTGAGCACTGGAACAGTTGTCCGGAGAGGCTGTGGAGTCTCCCTCACTGGAGATATTCCAGAACTTTCCAGATGAAGTCCTGTGCCATGTGCTCTGGGGTGGCCCTGTTTGAGCAGGGAGGCTGGACCAGATGAGCCACTGTGGTCCCTTCCAACCTGACCCATTCTGAAAGTTGTGTGTGCTTGTGTTTACCACATAGGTGAGTCACTGAGGCTCTGCTTTAAATGGGTACAAACCTAAGTTTAAATCTGAGAGCACACAGACAGTGCTAGCACCTGTTGAAATCTTATCAGTCTCACAGGGGCTTCCCTTGCTTTGTGAGAGCTGGTTTTCGACTGATACTTATGCAGTGCATAGGTATCTGAGAAATTCTTCCCAGTGAACTGAGAAATTCTTCCCAGTGAAAAGTTCACATCAAAAGTTGTTAAGTCCTGTAATAGCACATTTACAGAGGTGAACTGTTAGTGTGTACTTATAGAAATATATTATTTTAAAGCAATATTTTAAAAAATTCTTATTACTGCCTCCAGTCATCAGAAGTACATTGTTTACTACATAGGTCATCTGCCTGGACTTCTGTAAGGCTTTTGGCATGGTCATCCACAACATCCTTCTCTCTAAATTGGAAGGAGAGGGTTTGGTGGGTGGACTGGTTCAGTGGATGAGAAATTTATTGGGTTGTTGCATTCCAGGGCAGTGGTCAATGGCTCAGTGTCCTGAAGGAGACTGGTGACAAAGCGGTGTTCCTCAGGGGTCCGTACTGGGACCAGCATTGTTTAATATCTTCATCAATGACATGGACAAAGGGATCAAGTGCACCCTCAGCAAGTTTGCAGATGACACCAGGCTAAGTGTTGTGATTGACACTCCTGAAGAATGGGATGCCATCCAGAGGAATATGAACAGGCTTGAAAAGGGGCATAAGTTGTATCCAGACCATTCTGTTCAGCATATTCTTTTGGATGTGGCCTCCACAAATTGGTTTACCCTTTCAGAAACCATTTATTTTTGGAAATCACAACATGCTGTGGGAATTAATTCTGCATTTAACAGGTAGCATGCCCCTCTTCCTGACACTGATACAATTCCCACTTGCCTTGAGCTCACCAGCAGAGATCCTGGGTGTCAGTGCTCGGGATTTCTCCACTTTCTTCCAAGCAGTGCTCAGGCTAAAGCACTCATTGTGCACCGTATTCCTCTGCATGCCAGACTGCTACATGCTGACAAATGCCTGCCAGCAGCTATGGGTTTTGTCCTGGGAAATTCCAGGTAAACATGATCCCTCAGCCTCTTGCAAGTAACATCTGCTACTTTTGCTCAAAGGGAATTCCCACTGACTTTGATCTGTAGGGGAGGACATCACCCCTGTGTTGTTTCACTACAGTGAGGTAATACAGTAGCTAAAATGTTTGTCAAGGACATGTGATAGCAGTAACTTCACAAGCAGCAGGCCAGACTTTTCCACTGCTTACCTTAGTCATACACAACTTTACTCTTGACAAAGTTCATCTCTAGGCACTCCAGTGAGAGCATAGCTGGAGTCTGAGCTGAAATACAGCAAGTTAGGATAGGACAAATACCAGCTATTTCTCTGGTATGACCTGCGGAAATCTGCAAGCATGTTGGATTTTGGCCTTTCTACCTTCTAAATTTGCTGTCTTCAGTGTGAGGAAAAGCACTGAAGCTTTTGGGAGGTCTGCTTTTCATTGCACAATGAAGAAATATTATTTGGTAAAACAAAAGAATTATTAGCTATGCTTACTTTAGGCATGATACACTGGCCAACCTTCTGTGCTTATTTTATGCTGGCACTGGAGAAACGCGTAGTAAGACTGGTCAGCCAAGGGAGCTTAACAAACATATCCTGAAAAGTGGGTGAGACAAGAGACAGCAGCTGGATGGGCAGGAAAAGCAAAAGGAGGATAACAAATATAGCATGAGGCATGAAATTCCTAGTTAGTCATATGACACAGCTGCACTGACCTTTTATACCCACTCTTCCAGGCTTTAAGCATCAAAGTTTTGATATTTCATGTCTTTCTGGCCTGAGTAAGGCACAAAGATCTGTTAAGATCACTGTATTCTCCACAGCTGGTGTGTGTGTCAAACAGGCAGTCACTTAGACAAGGTGGCATCCTGCCTTGTGAGGGAAAGATCCTGGGGATTGTGTAAGAGCATTTCCTCTGTGTAAACATGTGATAATATTACTTAACACTGAAAAATATCTCCTCTAATACTAGGTCTATTGAGAAAGCCCCAAAATGCTCCATGTGCTTTTAGGAGAAGACACACAGCCACTGCAGAAAAGTGGGCTTTCGAGTGTATACTCTAATTCACAAGCACTTGTCAGAGGTGCTTTCCTGTGGGAATACTTCTGTACAGCCGTGCTATCAGGTGCGAGAAGAGCTGCTGAGTGCAAGTGAACATTTTGAGCCACTCCAATTCTGCACTGTTTATTCTCATTTTATGGATAGACCCTGCCACCATGCTGCTGTCCTTGGCCTTGGAGAGCTTCAGGGGAGGCTTTGCTTCATGTTCAATAGCCAAGGCCACTAACCAGGGCCAGACATATCTAGTTGTGAGCCGTGTCCCAGCCCCAAGCTTGCTGTGTGACTAATAGCCAGTCACTGTTTTGCTGAGTCTTGTTTCTGTCTCTGCTCAGATGGAGACAGCAGTATTTCTGTACCTCACTGTGGGAACAGCCTTTATCCTCTCAGCATGTTCTCTTTGTCATCTTATAAATTCTGTCAGGACAAAACCTAGGGATTCTTACACATTTCCCTGCTCTGGCTGACTGGAGCAGTAGCAGCAGGTCTAGCCGTGCTGCTGGAAGTCTGGCAGCCCTGGAGCTGCAGATGGCTCACCAGCAAGTTGGGCACCCGTCCTGTCTACACTCCATGCAACACTCCTGAGCCAAGTCTGTGCTGTATAAGACCCACTACACCATGTGGCACAAATTTCTGAAATGCAGAAGCCCACTGCAGGTGTTGGTCAGTTTTTCTGTGCTCTTAGGGCCGGTGTGATGGCTGGGAAGGAGACAGCCTGTGATAGGGGACTTGGGCTGGGCTGTTGCAGACCATGGGCTGGATCTGCTGAGAAACTGGTCCCCAGCTGCCGCCTGCTGAGCCCAGAGGAAACACGCAGGAGAAATCCTTGCCCTTACGCCAGGCTTCCTCAGGAGGGGACCTAACGCCATCGCTGTGTACCAAAATCCAAGACGGTAGCCGCAGGCAGATACTAAACACTGTGTCACTGAGCATGTGATGGAAAATCAGCCCACTTCTTCAGGTGCCCAAACAGGAACAGGGCTGCTGCCTGTAGAACCATGGCCTGAATTGCTGGTCTGGGGGTGCAGTCAAGAAATCCAAGAGTGAGAAAAATACAATGCAGTAGAAGACAACAACTTATAGTAATCCTTTACATGAAGTCATAGAAATAAAGTGCTACTGTGTTGTCTACTTACAGGAAGAGAAGCTCATCAGGAGACTTTCTAAATCATAAAAATGCTACTGCAGCCTTAGCTGCAGGAGAAAAACTTCCTTTTCCCTTAAGTAAATCCAATACCTTCATGATTTAAATCAAATTCAGCTCAAGCACAAGTGCACCAGTACTTCAGAAAGCTGGATTTTGTTTGGCACCATGATGTTATAATAAACTTGTTGCTCATCCTGACTGTGATGCTCATTTTCAACTGATAGTTGTGTAGTTCACAAAATACACCACAGATCCTCATATTTAAAATAAAGATAATACTTATCCACCTATGTCAAAACCTCTTCTAAGCAAGGCTATTTTGCCATGTATGTTTACAACGCCCAGCAAAATGGGATCTCATCATAATTTATGATGTCTGGAGAGTAGTGTGAATTGAAAAGAAGACTGTTCTGACCTAATTTATGCATACCAGGTATGTTTCGTTTTTAAAATAGTGCCTGAGGAAAAAAACAAGGAAAATTGGAACAAACAAATAAACAAACAACAACGGCCAACGTCAAAACAACAGCAAAAAACCATGGGTTTAGCTACATCTAACAAACCTCTAATGCCACCTACTGGGGAAACACTAAAAATGACAATGAAGCCTCCAGCAGTCTACTAATTGCATTATCTTTGTTACTGATTTCTTCCAAAATCTACATTATATTAAAAAAAGCTGAAAAGATTTTAAGAAATTTAGATGAACAACTCTGAGTATAATCAGGAGGGTGTACTTTTAAATTCCCAAATGATAGGAGCTTCTTTTTTTCTTTTCACTGGCTGCTTGTAATCAAGAAATGGTCCTTTTCTCTTTCTTCACTCCTAAATTATCAATCAAAAAATTACCCTAAAGTACATTTGAATTTTTTTAAGTGCAAAGAATAGCTTATTAGCATCACTGACTCCTTAAGGACATCACTTTAGCACTCAGCAATACAGAAAATAGCACCATTTTCTTAAGCCAGTCCCATTATAGAGCAAGTACATACAACACCAAATGCAGCTCTGGTCCTTCTTAAGAGAAAACAGAAATAGGAAACAGTGGGGACTGTTTTTGAATATCCTTAAAATGTTTTATGCCAGCATGAACCTGCTGATATCTGACAAGCTCTTCCTCAAGTTCAGCCAGAACTTCCTGTGCAGCAGTTTCTGCCCGCTGCCTCCTGTCCTATTGCTCGGCACCACTGAGCACAGCCTGGCTCCATCCCCTTGGCACCTCCCTTCAGGTACTCACAGACATTGATGAGGTCCCCTCTCAGTGCCTCTTCTTGAGGCTGAACAGGCCCAGCTCCCTCAGTCTTTCCTCGTAAGAGAGATGCTCCAGTGCCTTAATCACCTTTGTTACCCTCCACTGGAGCTGCTCCTGGAGCTCCAATTCTCATATGGAGCCCAGAACTGGACACAGCACTCCAGATGTGCCTCACCAGGGCTGAGCAGAGGGGCAGGATCATCTCCCTTGACCTGCTGCCAATGCTCTTCCTGCTGCACCCCAGGATACCACTGGCCTTCTTGGCCACAAGGACACACTGCTGGCTCATGGATGGCTTGTTGTCCACCAGAACCCCCAGGTCCCTCTCCGCAGAGCTGCTTTCCAGCAGGTTGGCCCCCAGCCTGTGCTGGTGCCTGGGGTTATTCCTATCCAGGTGCAGGACCCTGCATTTCCTTTTGTGGAATTCCAGAAGGTTCCTCCCTGCCCATCTCTCCAGCCTGTCGAGGCCCTTCTGAAGGGCTGCACAGCCCTCTGGGGCACTGGCCACTCCTCCCAGCTTTGTGTCATCAGTGAACTTGCTGAGGAGGCATCTGCCCCTTCATCCAACTCATTGATGAACAAGTTAAACCTTTGGAGGACACCGCTGTTGACAGGCCTCCAAGTAGACCCTGTGCCACCAATCACAACTGTCTGGGATCTGCCACTGAGCCAGTTCTCAATCCATCTCATCATCAGTCCACACTTGCTGAGTTTGCCTATGAGCATATTGTGAGAGACAGTGTCAAATGGAGAATCCAGGCCAATTAAAATTCTTGGCAGAGTCTTAGAAAATCATTACACTGAATTCAAAAGTATCTTGTTCGCTCATCATTCACTGGTAACAGAACTTAAGCTGAAGAGAAGGCTGCTAATTCAACCTAAAAACTGCCAAGGCTTGTAAAATGTGGGAAACGCAAATCCTAAAGCCAAAGGGTTTTTTCTCTGTGTTTTGCCTACATTTCTTGCATGCTACTCACCCTACAAGTCTGTACAAACACTGCTGCTCTACAGAAAAGAGAAAACCAAACGGTTTAGTGTTGTCTCTGTAGGGACAGAGCAACACTAAACAGGGACACAGTATTCAAAATAATACAAGTCGAAATTGTTAACTAGATAGATTTATCTCCGAGTAAAGTGTCTTTAAAGTAGGGGCTTGTTTACATTTTGAAATACAGCCTAGAAATAGTGTAAAACTATAATTATACAATAGTAAGATGAACCTTTGGCTACAGCAGTAGCTTTTTTTAAACAGACGCATAATGTGTCACAAAGTATCAGGATAAAGATAACAAATATATCGAAGTAGCTTAGACATCGAGCAGTTAGGCACTTTTAAAGTACTTTCAGATGAGAGGGATGGAAGCAGAAAAGTATTTTTACCCAGTTACATTTACTGAAAGGAAAATAAACAAGCTGTTTGTGTCGTTTATGCATTTTCTTCCTGAAAGGAAAAAAAGACTTGGAACATTCAGGACCCTTCTCATTTAAATGTCTGAAACAAAACACAATGAAAGGCATCAACAGTTTGGAAAACAAAGGCTGTCAGTCCATCCACTGCAGACTTCCTGATAAATCCTAACCCCAGTGCAATTTAACAGGCCCCATCATAACAGCAAAGACCACTCCAACAGCAGCACAAATTGAAACTGCTAAACCTGACTATCAAACAGGCAGACGTACAACACATTACTGTGCAGATGAAAAGAGCACAGTAACTTTGAGGATACTCATTGGCCTAATTCATGAGAAGAATTTACTGAGATTCTTAATACTCACATAGCAGAAGAACTAATAAAACAGATATTTGAGTAGTTGATGTGTTTTGACATGTAATGGTTTCACTTCCCGTTGGACCTTTCTGTCACACTGGCCACTGCCTCAGGAAACGGGTCTTTCCACATCTGCCTGAATGCACTACCATCAAGCAGACTCAGCAACAACACAAGCAAATAAAAATGTGCTCATCTGATGCTCACTAGGATGGATTTTGACTGGAAACATAAGAAATTGAATACTTTCCACCTCATCTTCATGCCTTCCTTCTTCATTTCTGGAGGAAAAAAAAGCCATCTCCCTCCCTAAAATCACTGAAAAATAGAAAAAAACTTCTTAACTCCTTGATCTAAAGCATAGATCTTAGATCACCACAATCATATAAACTCAGACACAACTCTGTACCTCACTGATCCTGTACTTTATTGCATGAACTGGAGTCACTGTCCCTGGAGATGTTTAAAGGAAAGACTGGATGTGGCACTCAGTGCCATGGTCTGGTTGACATGGTGGTGTTCAGTCATAGGTTGGACTGGATGATCTCAGAGATCTTTTCCAACCTGATTGAGTCTGTGGTTCTGTGATTTTTGCAATATTGATGGTATAGCAACAAAAACATTTCCGGGGCAAAATACAAAAAAGCACTTAACAAAAATGTGCATTCATAGATTAAATACTTTGAATAAAATGTGTGTTAAAATGAAATTGAAGTTAACATTTCTGGTTTCATCC
Source organism: Gymnorhina tibicen (assembly GCA_013399875.1). Lineage (NCBI taxonomy): Eukaryota > Metazoa > Chordata > Aves > Passeriformes > Artamidae > Gymnorhina > Gymnorhina tibicen. The sequence goes on along the minus strand of VXAZ01001836.1, from coordinate 102,426 downwards.
ATGTTGCCTAGTAACCTTATTCCCAAAATATAAATAAACAGGATTTTCTCAGTGTGACGAAGTTGTTCATGAATATATTTGACAGAAAAATTATGATGGCCAGTGGCAGACTAAACAGACACTGGGAAACTGCTGGAATTATTAGTAGTGTTTTGTCTTCCTCCCAACACACACTTCTTAAGTCACATAATCATCAACACCGATTTTAAAACTTGAAAAAAGGTGTCTTAGATTTGGTACTTGAAACTTGTCTTATAAACCTTAATATCTGTAAGTGACCAACAGAAGATTTTGTTTGGAGGGGGGTTTTTTTCTATTTTGTTTTTTCACACCAAAATTTTACTTTCTTTCTTTTTTTAATGAAAAAATTTGCCTAGTCTGTGTGATACGAACATAAGTTTCTTTGGAGGAAAGACCATTTAAAACACGCACATGCTTGCAGCACACAGCTGCTGTGTGGTAGTTAAAATGACCTTGCAACAAAAGATGGCTGTCTTCCAGTGGTTTTTATTGCGGTCCTCTGCCAGCTTCATCCCAAATGCTAGATATTGTTATGATTCAGAAAGATACGGAAATGCAGCTGACAAAACAGATGATGAAGATCAATAAGCTGAGGGAGGAGAAGTGGGAAGGCAAAAGTCACTTGCAGATGATCTTACAGAAATGAGCATGCAAATCTTACTTAAACTTGTGAAGGTCCACTTATGTAAATGGCAACATTTTTCCTGTGTTAAATCAGACCCTATGAGATGCTATCATCTGGTCTTCAGTGAAGTACTGACTTGAGGAACATGGCTTGTTCTTTTGAAGAACTGCGATTTCATGTATTAGCACCACAGTTTAATTTTGTATTTTTTTAAGCACATTTTTTTTCCTGGCATTTGAGGGCTGTTCAGCAGAAGGCTCTCACGCAACCTTTTTACCAGCAGATTAAATAAAATGTCAAAGTATGCTATAGGGAGCAGGCAACGTGATTCTCTGGTCTAGGTCCCTTGCAACATAGGCAAAAAGTTGCAGTTTTAGCTTTAGGCACAGCTGACGTCACCTCTGCATTGTTGAGTCTCTAGTATGTGCACAGTGTGATCTAGAAAGCAGGGCATAATGGAGACAATCCCACTGCAAGGCTGATGGCAAAAGCTGTGCACAAAAGAACAGTATATGCTACGTACAGCAGAGATACGTTGCCTTTCTCTTTGTCGTACTTCTCAACGTGTTCAAACGATTTCCAGATGATGAGTTTTGTCAGTATAGAATTAAGGTAGGATTTTAAATTGTTTTTTAAAGGCCTCACGATAACCTAGCACGTTTTAGAGCTGAAGTTAAAAAACAAATCACTACATATGTGAAGAGGAGAAATTGCTGTGATGGGCCAGACTACTTCAATTTAGTTCAAAGCCCTAATACTGGTGTTGTCACGTAAGAGAAGCTTCAGAGGAAAAGACAAACTGAATTGGTTGCTGTTATCTGGGGCACAGCAAGTTGCCTGTTGTCTCTATTTCAAGAAATATGAAAACCTTAAGCTGCAGGGAGTAGGAAAACCTTAACCTTAATCCAAACATCTTACCTTTTTGCATGAATTTAGTACTCTAATGCAAGATGCTTATTTCCTGTATAAAACATTCAGGTCACTTTCTAAGACCTCAAACTCTTTGCTAAAGATTTTCAAGTATGTAAGAAAACACCCTCATTTCTGAGGCTGTCACTGTCCAGCTTAATGCCTTACATACACAAAGCTTTCTCCACAAGGACAGAAAGGCTGTGCTGTGCAGGTGCATGAAGCTTCAGACAGCTTGCTGGCATGGCCAAGTGCCCGCAATAGAGGCTGAGCCCTCCTTTACTCAGTTTAATGTCCTACTCTCATCTGCAGTGACTTTAAGTACCTTTCTACCTCTTTCCATCGATCTCCATAGTCCAGAAGATGGATTATTTGTTCCATTACCCAACAGAAAACTGTAAGGGAGCAGCTTGCTTCTGCAGCCAAGAAAGCCACAAGGTGAGCAACGTCCCACTCTCCCCTCTCCTAAGTCATATACAGGTCAGTGTAGCTATAGCTCAGATACGGCTTTGTGCACCTATAACCTTCCAGAATGGGTCCCCTGGACTTCAGATTTCTGTATTTATTAATCTTCTCTGCTTTGCAGTCTGTTCTTATGCTGTTGCAGCAGCCAATGACATGACGTCAGGTCACGTAGGCTTATCTGAGCTGGCATTCATCTTGGCAAGTCAGGTTCAACTACCACTGAACTGCAGTTGGCAATTCAACATACACAACAATTCAACATACAAGTCTGGCCAGGAATCTTCATAAATACGTAATTATGTTCCAGCCTCTGTTTGAAATAACAGAAGCTACATCAAGTCACCACATCTAAACATGAGGTCATGGATTTCAAATCCTAATTCTGTGCTGTTTTAAAAACCAAACAGAACTCCTGCCCTTTGTTGTAAACCAGGTCTCAAACGTATTTATCCACAGCCATACAGAGTATTCAAACCTATGTTTTATAAACAAAATACTTTTATTAGACTAGTACATGGGTTATTTTAAGTCAAGAATTAAAATACAGTTGGTATGAAACTACTGTTTCAGTTCATTTCACTAAAGTCAAAGTTACTGTAGATTAACCTCAGAAGGTAATATTTATCCAGAAAAAAAGGTTTTAAAAAATATAGATGGAATTTCTTTTTCCTCTTTTTATTTAGCATGTTTTGGCAATATAGTTTAAACTACACAATTTAGCTAATAGAGCATAACACTAAGCAAAACCAGAGCCTAACAGGAACTGTTAATAGACTGTTTTATTGATTTGTTCCTGCTTCTGATGTGAATATTATCCCATCACTACATTTATGTTTCCAATTTACAAGATGTAATTATTTTTCATTACCCTTTCTGCAAGAATTCCAGCCAAGAAAAAGATCTTGAGTATTTAGAGATATTCAAGATACCTAATCCATCTTATTGGGTAACTGCTTCTAAGAAGGGCCTTAGATAGAGAAAAGTCTTCTATTGTTTCTTCTTGTTTTATAGAAGCATCATATCAGTGTTTCCCTATCTGGACACCAGTAGCCACATCCAGCCTGGTACAGTACTCAGAAATGGAAAAATATACTGGGCTGTGGCCTCTACAGACCACACTGTCACCTGAGTGTGCAGTTACTGTGGTTTTTCATGGAGTCAGAGATGAAAAGAAATGGTTGGCCATGTGCAAAACAAAGAGCAGTCTCTTCTAAAACAAGAGACCCTTTCTACAATAAGCAGGCTCAGCATGCCACTTCAGAATGATGTAGCAGCAAGAGAATATGAGCCTCAACTTAGNATATATATATATATATCTCCTTCAAGCCCATGGAGAGACTTGCAAATTATTACTATTTGTTATTTTACATATCAGCTGTATCAGAAACCTCATTCTGACCTAAATTCTACTACCCCACTGCTGTGCAAACAAGACAGAGTCAGTTATCCTGCAGCTCCTTTGGGATGCTGTTGTAAGCAAAGTTGTTGCTTTTGTATCAGATGGTATGGTTAGATTACTTCAGGGATCCCTCTAACCTCTGGATACATTTCTACTTTTACACAGTATCCCTGACAGGCTCAATGATCTTTCTTATTCTTCTATCAATCATCAGTTATAAGAAATGTTACTAGCAATGCTTTGCTCATCAGCTAAACCAGTGACTATTTTCATGCTCTTCAAATGCAAAACAAAATCTTAACTTAGGCCTCTTCCTTCAGAAGGTGTGACAAGTCAGTCCCACTGTCATATGGATGTCATATATATATAACATATATATGTTACTATACCACATTGTCATTGGATTGTTTTCAGTATATGCCCATTTCCTCAAAGGAATAGGTGGGGTCTGTCTCTGTACTCTTCCTTGACCTGTACCTTGGCTAGATAAGACAAGGAACATGGACTGCTTTACCTTTTCTAATGGACAACTGGGGGAAAGGGGTTCCAAATTAAATGAGTATTTATTTTCTGTTTTTCTCCCTCCTCAATGTATGAGCAACATATTTTGATCGAACCTAAACTGCTTGTCAAATATTTTAACCCAGACCAGTAATAGCCTTCTCTAAACAGACTCTGTCATCCTCTGCAAGACTTAACTGCATTAACTTAGGTTCCTTTGTTTAATTTGACATAAATGTTTCTCCTATATAGAATTTCTTCTACACACCCACTTTATGGCAGGTTTCTGTACTTTTTAGTACTGCCCACATGCCAGACACTCTTCTGCCAGTAGCCTAATATCCCTGTTCTCAAAAGATCTGTCATGGAATTGTTCTAAAACATGAAGTTTGATTTTTCATATATGGTCTGATACTCATCCCAGTGTATATATAGCAAATAGGGTTGAAAACCACAGACTTTCCAACAAATGTTTACATTTCCATTTAATATGAGAATACTTCCCCATTATATAGTAAGAATATGAGGCACAGGAAAAACAAATTAATATAATGACCCAGGAAAGAGAAACCTTACTGTTTCAGAGAGTTATCTCCTACATGTAGTGGAAATATCACATACACCTTACAAAGCTGTATACAGTATTGTAATACATATGACATAATTTTCCAGTTTCCTGGAGGGGAGTCATGAAAGCCATTTACAGACATCTAGCTCGTATTTTCTCCAAAATAAATCACATTAATTACACGTGGAAACTGGAGTAAGGAGGGATTATATAGCAGTGCCATTAAAACAATCAAAAAAGGCACTGATCCTACCGTTGAATCTGAGTAGTCATACACCTGAGCAAGACCAAGAACAGTTTCTCCAAAAAGTCTGATCAAAATTCACTAATAAAATCAGACAGAACAATGATATTAGCTTCTGAAGAGTTTGACAGTACCATAACACCATTGAATATATCCCTGTTTTATCCATTTCAACAAAACCCATAATCTGAATTACAAGTATACTGCATATCTGCATAAGCACCAAGATAATATAAAGTAAAAGCTTATCCATCAAGTCCCTCTGATAAATGGTCCCCAATAAAAAAGCAAATTTTTGATGTACATTTAAGTACTTCTGGCAAGAGATACATAAAAGTCACTGCAAAGTCTGAAAAAAATTCTAAAACTTGTAAAAAAGATCAAAGGTAGAGCATTTCTAATAGTCTGAGAAATAATGAAATTCACTCCAGTTCCTGAAATAAACTGCAGCTCAATTGTGAAGATTTACCAGATTGTACCACACTCTCTTTCTCAGCTTCTCTTACACACTGCACACAAGGTCGGAACTGAAGCTTCTGCTAAGCTTTCAGGTCAGCAAAGCATGTGAAAGCTCAGAACATTCAAATTTTCTTTTCCACTATAGAAACAAGAGACTGGCAACTTAGGTCAGAGACAGATAGACTTTTGCCACAGTCCGTCAAAATAATTTCCAGAGAGGCAGTTGTTTTAAATTAACTGCACTTGCATCATTTATATTAATACGATTCTCTGTTTCTATCCTGTTTTCACTGACAACTGTGCTCTTATTCATCCCTCTGCTGTTTAAAAGAGACCACAGATGAGTTCAAACTCCTAGGGCCAGATTTTTTAAAGAGCGTGTGTCACCTAACAGCTCAGCAGGTCTCTGTATGCTGGAACCATCATCAATGTGCTTCATTGCTACTAGCCATATGGTCAGTTCCTAACTTAGCATTAATGTTGTGCTCCATCTTCTGTAAAACTGCTGGAAGATCCAGTACAGAAGAAATAATATAATGAGGTACAGGGGAGGTATCTACTGGGGCGGTCATTGCTTTGTTTAACCAGACCGTTGCTTTCAAGCCAGCATTCAGGCCTCCTTGAATATCTGTATCTAGAGAGTCACCGACCATCACACACTCTGCGGGCTGCACCCCCAGCAGATGGCAACAGTAATGAAATATGGATGGCGCCGGTTTCTCCTCTTTCTGCTCTCCCCCCACAACGATGGCATCGAAGTAGGGCTGGCAGGCGCACGCCTCGATCTTCTCCCTCTGCGTCTGCCTGTCGCCGTTGGTGAGGAGCAGCAGGCGGAGGCCTTTCCGCAGCTCGGTGAGCATGGCCCGCGTGTCCTCGGCCAGCGTCAGGTGCTGCAGCCGCGTCGTCTTCCACAGGTAATAGCACTCGGCCGCCAAGTCGCGGTTCGCCTCCCCCCCGATGGTCTCCTGGATCGCCTCCTCCCAGTGCGAAATCCGCAGGTCGGTGATGCACATCTTGGCGGGATCGTGGCACTCCTTGAGGAGCTTGGCCTGGACCTTATCGCAGATGTCGCGGGCCTCTCCCTCCTCGTAGTGGTGCTTGGACTGCAGGGCGCTTATCACCTGCAAGGGACGCGGGGGCGCGCGTCAGGGCGCTGCGGGGCCGCGCGGCGCGCTCCCGGGAGCGGCCTCCGGCCGCGTGTCAGCAGGGGAGGGAGCGGGAGGGAGCGGGACACGCGCGGCACCGCGGCCGCCAGGCCAGGAGGCGCGGTGGCCGCGGGCCCCGCGTCGGACGGGGGACAAGGGCAGTACCTCCTCGATGGCGCGCCGCCCAGCCGCCGCCGTGTCGACCAGGGTGTTGTCCAGGTCGAAGAACACCGCCTTGACGCCGTGCAGCCCCATGGCACCGCCTCCCGCGAGAGGCGCCCCGCTCGAACGGCGGAGGGGAGCGCCCCTGACCGCCGGCAGTGCCGCCCGTGCCGGGCACAGCGCGGCGGGGGCGCCCGGGCCCGCCCCGGGCCCGCCCCTCGCATCAGGCCCGCGGGGCGGGGCGCGGGCGGGGAATGTGCTGCCGGGGTGCGCTGGGCTGCGGGCGGAGCTCGGCGCTCCCAGGTGCCCCCCTCAGAAAAGGAGGGTTGAAATCGCCCAGGGCCCTGGAATGGGCTGTGAGGAGACTCTGCCCGAATCCCGAGTGCTCGTGCGGGGCTGGGGCAGGGGCAGGGAAGAAAGGCGGCGGGAGCTCCCGTGCCCCGGCTGCCGCTGGGACCCGCAGCGCCCGGCGCGCCCCTGGCCGTGCCGGCCGTGGGCGGGGCGCGAGGGGAAAGGGAGCCGTGGCGGGGCGGTGGCTGAGCCCGGGAGGAGGAGCGGCGGCACGGGAGCCCCGGGTGTGGCATGGGTGGGGCCGCGCCGCCGGTTCGGGGTATGTGTTTCGATGTTTCGTGTTTTGCTTTGGTTTTTTTTCCTCCGTGTAGGAATGCTTTCTGGGTGAGTCAACGGGACGGCTGGCAGCTGGTTGGAAAATACCTGTTGAGATGCTGCCACGGAACAGCTTTGCTGTGAAAGGATTCCCCCCTCAGCGCCTCCACCCGGGAAGGCCTGCCCGCTCCCGGCTGTTGGCGGCAGCTTGGCTGGCTGTGCCAGCCCTGGGGCCGCGGCTGCTGCCGCTGGGGAAGCCTGTCACCAGCCTTAGGGAATGCACCAGCCAGGTCTCTGCACGGGGTCGCTGCGTGGCGCCCAAAGATGCTGAAGTCTGTAGGTTTGCACTCCGAAGCATTCCGTGAACAGGGATCCGTACACGGGAGGAGGAGGACACGCACGCAAAAGATTCGGTTCAGTTCGACTTTCTCGGCTTCCCTGTTAACTTCTGGAGCGCGTCCTTCTGCAGTTACCTGCAGCACAGCAGCCACTGCATGGGGATTGAATCATCCAACAGCAAGTGTTCCTAGTAAAGCCAAAATCAATAACTCCACTGTAACCCCACTATTTGGTGAACCTGTACAATGGATTATCTGAAACTCCAAAGGTCAATATTTTCTAGAGCAAATGAATTACAAAGGTATTTGAATGAAGGCATGAACAGCTTCATAGAACAAGATTTTCAGGTGGATATACCAAAGACTGTTTCAGAATTGATCATTTTCCCCAAGGTGAAGTTTAACAGGCTCTTGTTCATTGCTAATGCTTTGATAAACACAAGATATTTTTTAACAGCCAGCAAGCAAATTTTGTTAACTTGATTAGTGTTTAATACTGCTAATATCGATTAGACGTTAATAGTTAACTACAATACACAAAGCTGGAGGAAACTTTGTTACCAAAAAAACTGGAAGTTCACTCCAGGTCACTGTCAGTTCTAAAAACTGCACCTTTGATAGCAATCTCCTTGTCTGACAGAAGACATTGAGTCACATGCAAGGCCAAAGTAATTGTGCCCAAGAGTTTGGCATATGGCAAGTAAAACTACAGAAGACAAGCCTTTAAGGCGAGAGGGGGGTTCTGAGAAGAAACAGAGATAGCTGAGGATCCTGTAGTTAAGGCAATAAGAGGAGTTTTAATAAAATTACTCCAGCTGACTCTAATAAAATGTGCTAGTTCTGCTTGATAAGATGGAAAAGGTGTTAGGCATGTGGATTTCATGTGCCTCTACTGAATTACTGTTTTTCAGAATTTACACAGAAGAGTGATTAAAAACAGCTGAATTTCTAGGATTCATTCTGCTTAGGAAGATGGCATTTGTTTCAGAGAGCCCTGCATTGCAGTCAGAGAGCAGTGGATCCTAGGTATACTTTTGGAGATTTTATAAGGTATATATTTTTACTAGAAGCTTTCAGTTATAACATTGAAGCAGTTAAACCATGAATGATAATTACATTTTAAACTTATTTTAATTTTTTTTTATTTTCGGTTTTCTCACTAACTGACTCTGCATGGAAAATGTTTGTTCGTTTTAGAGTATGACTGTAACTGTAAAATGTGCTTTTGTGTACACTTGGAAAATTCTCTTCAAGGCTGTTGAACTTCAGCCAGCTGTTTGCTGTGCTATTATTTATTTGGACTCCAGGGTTAGCAAATAAGCTCAATCATGACCACTTTATCTATGAGTAAGTGCGTTACTTTCTCCTTTCTGCAGGCTCACTAGAGTCTACAAATCCCTCGCAGAAGCTCAGAGCCAGGAGAAGAGAGGTCATTGGAAACCCAAGTAGGAGATAAGCTGACACATAAGATACACTGCACATTCTAGAAGTGATAATGTAAGAATGCCATTTTGGTATTTTAAACGAGGAATTGCTCTGGGTATCTTTTTAAAAGGAAGAACATCATTAACACTTTCAAAGAAAACCTGTTGTCCATACATAAAGAAATAATAATTTGTGAATTATTTAACTCATATCATAGTTTGTCCTTTTTTTTGCTACAAAATTACTATGTTTAGGAGTTCAGCATTTAGAACTCTCTGATGGTTTTTTCCTGCATCCCCACGGGTGTCTCAACGCGTTCCTTTTTGTTGTGTTAGCACTATGAGAGAGAGAGCAGGTGAGCTTCCTGGGTGCCCAAGCTGTTTCCTCATACTGAGGAAGACCTTAGGCTTACTGCTGTTTTCCTTCTGTCTTCTACAGCTGCCTGGTTTCTGCTGGAGAGAGACCTTTCAGGTGTGGTAAATGAGTGAATGATAAATGTTGGCTTTCGCAAATATGGATTTAACATTCACTAGTGATAATGTATTATGCAAAAATAATGTTCAAATATAGTTAAGTAGGAATAAGGTTAGAATGTATTGTAACCTCAAAGTAATTTGATATGTTACAAAACGTAGTAATAAGTACATGATAATAAATGTCTTTAAGTTGATAAACCACAGAGCCGAAGAACAAGGCATGTTAAAGAGATAAAGGAGATAAACCACAAACATCCCAGGAAGCGTGTTATCTCGGAAAATTCACACCTCCCCAAAGAAACTGTCAGCTAAACCAAGGGAGGATCTCTACTCTCAATCCTGAGAGAAGCCAGAGGACCTGAGAAGAGATCAAGAAGGGGGGATGCTAAGTGAGGTGTAAATTACTTTCTGAGCTTAATGAATATATGTAGCAGTTAGAGAAGGTACTTAAGTTCTCAACAGAATGAATGAAAGTGCGCCTCTGGCAATGAGCTAAGCGCCCAGCGCTGTCTTTTGTCTTTGTTTTACTAATAAATGTTCAATATTATAGTGCTGAAATCTCAGCCTTCGAATTAGTTTATTTCACAGGGAATCAAATCTGGGTGATCAGGAGTAGGTGGCCTGTGTGCACAGTGAAAGTCACCTGCTCCATGCTTTAGATCAAGCACCTGAAAACTAATCTTGGAGATTTTTCTTTCCCATTTCCACAGAATATATTATTAATTTGGTGGCTGATTTTTTTTCCCTTGTATCCCAGTAAGAGATTTATTATGAAGTGCATTCATGTTCAGTGCTACCCATAACATATTTCAAGATCAATGTGTTGGGGAATACTTCTCACCCAGGTGCCTTGGCCTGCAGTCTGCAGATTAAAATGCAGATTTGGCTCCTGATTGGAGCTCGAGACAAGAAGCCGTAACCTCCCAGCCTTTGGGATAACAAAAGACATGAAGACAGGTGGACCGCAGCCAGGTGAATGGGCAACTGAGTCACAGCAGGAACTGGTGATGCCGACCTTTTGGAGAAAGTGGCGTCAGTGTGATGGATGAACACAGAGCGGGGAGGCAGAAGAAGAGGAGAAGGAAGATCGGGACTGACGCCCGGGGGAGAGACTGTGAGGGTATAAAACCGCGGGGGTTCTCGGGCTTGGGGGGGTTGGATGTATTTGGGTGCGCACTGCTCTCCGCTGGCCATGTTGCTGAGCTATAGCGCGTGGTTGCTGTAACAGAAAAAGGCGTCAGTGAGTCAGGGGCAAGGCTTGGGGGTCAGGTCTTTGCGAAGGTGCTCGCTGTAAGCTCAGGAGCGCTGGGCGGAGTGGAGGCGGCGGAGACGCCGCTTCGTGTGCCGGGCAGCCCGCGGCTCCCCGCGGCCTCGGGCCGGAGCAGCAGCCGCCCCGCTCCCTGCGCGGCTCTCCCGACCGCCCTCGCCGCCCTTTCGGTTTCGTTTCCACGCGGGCGGGACTGTGCTGCGGGGAAACGAAACTGGGCGGGGTCCGCGCAGCGCGCCGGGCCAGACAGAGCTGGCTGCTGCAGAGCCCGCGTGTCCCGGAGCGTCGGCAGCGGCTCGGAGGTACCGGCGGGGCGCGGGCGCGGGCGCGGGCGCGGGAGGGAGGGCAGGGGTCCGCGGGCCCGGGGGGGAGATGGGGTGCCCGCAGCTCGGCTGCAGCGGCCTGGCCGCGCCGCTCGGTGACGGCAGCCTGGGGTCATCTTTGGTCCCTGTGGCTGCGCCTGGCGTCATCGTCAAGTTCAAGTGTCGCCGGCTTCTCCTCTGAAGGAACCGATCCCAATTCCGGAGAAATGTTACTGATTGTTTTGCTCCCACGGAATTCAGTGAATGATTCAGCCATTTTCTGTCAAGAAATCTGCTAAGAAATCTTCTCTAATCACTAAATTCTCCACTCAGCTTTCTAAAATTGTTATTCTAAGCAATGACTTCAAAAACTTTGTTTCAGACTAATCATCTGAATTAGAAATTTGAATTAGTTTCCCATGAACTTTGTTACTGGCACCAATTTTCTATCATAGCAGTGATCTATCTACCAGGATTAGGGGCTGTCTTTATTCTATGTCTAGAACAACAGACACATCTTTGAATGTTACTTTGCAGCATCTCTTGAAGATTGTGTCAAAATGGATTGTGAGTATACGATGAGGCTCAACCGTTACAGTCAAAAACATAAAGTGACAGTGGTTTATGACATCATCAATGAGACGGGCCTATCTCATGATCCTGAGTAAGTTTACTCTGCATCTCAATAACTAGCAGGGCTCTTCCTGCAATGAATAAATAGGGTAAAGCTTGCACTCACAAATGTTAATTTGCTGAAAGCACATATGTAGTGGGAAAGCAGGTTGAAACCGTGAATTGAATGGTAGGTGCATGGGGAGGACATCATGTGATACAGTTTAAGGAGAGAACTTATTTCAAAGGTGGTGGCTGCTTTTCAGAAAGTACCAGCAATGCACCTGTTACTTACTAGTAACTCTATTGCATGTTATACATCTCCTCTCAGGAGGTGGATTGGGTTACAGCAAGTATTTCAGTTTATGATTTAAGTGCTACAAAGCAAAGTGTTTGCAAAGCGTTGTTGATTTCTAACCAGAAAGGTTGGGTGTATTAACTCATTGGGTACTAACATGTTTAATATGTAGTTTATTTTTTAATATCTCTTACAAGAAAAGGGTCTTTTGCTTAAGAAGTTTTGCTTTCCCTTTTAGAGACAATTAAAGGTGATGAAATGTATTTTACTTTTTAACATTGATATAGTGTATTTTTTCCCTTGCCAAAGGTTGTAGATACTCAAGATCTGTAATATTTCCTTGTGTGATATTTTCAAAATTTTTTGGTAGTTTGCATGAAGACAAGCCTTATGCTAATAATTAATGTGAGGTTTTTATGTGTTGCATTTTGTCAGACAGCACTGTCTATGCAGTCTTATTCTTAAATCCGACTACCATCCCAGAATAGATTAATAAAAATTATCTGGATCTCAAATGTTAATCAGTTATCTTAATTTTTTCCCCATGAGGCTCATGTAATTAAAAAAAGTAACCCTTATTGCAGCAATGACTACAGCTCTGACACACAGCAACATCTTCATACTTCAAAAGTGATGGCACAGGACTGACAGAACTTACATACATTCCAAATTATTTATCCCATTTATTGCGCTTTTTCATTGTTTTTCTGTGCGTTCTGCTGCATTCACAAATGCAATTCAGCCCAGTGTATGACAGTGGTATCTAGGAAAATCCTGGGCAACTTGGACTATTTCAAGCATACAGTGTAAAGTGTCTGCCTATAGTGATGTGTGCTATAAACCTCCTTTAGTGCCCTTGTGCTGCTCTTTCCCGGTGTTCTGCCTGCTAACAGGGTGCATTGACCACTGCTGTTCTGGGCTGGGTCCCTAACTCTTCAGTGCTGTGTCCCATCTCATAAATCATCTTGCAGTTGTCTGAGGCATGATGCAAGAGATACCTCCCATCCTATCACGGTTCTGGTGCTGTGGCTGCTTCCAGTACTATGTCTGACAGGGTCAGTGCTGAACACAATATAAGAAGGTTGTGAGAGCCCACGGTGGCTCAGTCCTGAGCTTTCTTGGTCTGGGAACACAGTGAGTGGACAGTTAGACCAGTCCTGCCTAAACCTGTCAAATCTTGGAATTGCTTATTAACTTGGGGTTCACGGTGGGATAAGTGTAACTCTGCATTTATGACCATCTCATGTAATGCTCCTGCAGGTAATCCTCAGCTTGGTCATGGAGACTCAGACTGCAGATTTTCTCAGGATGCTTAAATAAAATGGTGTCTTTTGGATGCAGTGTCATAGCTGAATGTGTGTAGTATTCAGTGCTTAGGTATGGGTTGACTGACAATCTCTGTCCTGAAGGAGCAATCTTTCTTACAGATTTTGTTTTTTCTTTGCTGTTTCCTATGTGTAGAGTATATGGCACGCTATGGGTGTGCCTTGTCCTACCGTTTGCCCCTTTAAGATTTCTTGTTAAGCCTTGCTTACACAATGAGAGCAAGCACTGTTCTGCATCTTCATTGTTTTCCACCCAAACATTTTGTACTAGTTTGAAAGCAAACCAGCAGGAGATTCCAAGTCAGAACGACAATTTAATAGGGAAATTAAAATAAAGGCAATAGTAGAGAAACAGTGGCTTAGACTGACAGAGTCAGAATATGATACCCTGCTGGTCAGGGTGGTGGTAGCAGTCTGATTAAATGGTGGCTACAGTCTTTATTGGAGTGATGGATATGGTTCTGTCAAAGCAGTGATCCTGTAGAAAGATCTGGTCCTTCTCTGGAGGTCCAGTGGTGGTTATTTAGCTCTTGTCCTCTGGGAATCCAGTGGTAGTGCTCCCCTGGTGTTCCAGGCCTCAGATTATATATGGGCAGGAATGTTCGGTTCCTCCCCTGGGTGGAGCATCTCACAATGGGACTATGTAGTTCTATGAGTCATGCTGGGAGACCTTGATGGCCCGTTAGCGGACATGGCCCCCTCAGGGTGGCAGCTCTTTCCCCAGATCGACTTATCAGGGCTGAGTCCTGGAGAAGATAAAGAACTATTTTAGAGCTATTTTAACAGCTTGTGGAGATGGTAATAGAATACATACTTTTGGTTACATCGTCCATTGTAACCCAAGACACATTTCATTAAAGGGAAGTGGAGAATGAAGTTGGAATAATGAAAAAAGTGAGTTCCTAAGGTCACTACACTATTTGAGACAAATCTTCCCGCAGAGGAGCTCATGGTGCTGTACCTTGACTGTGTGAATGCATCTTGTTGGCTGAGTACTTACGTGCTCCGCTGCAATGTGAAGCACAGAGGTGCCCTGAGGCTCTAGTGTGTACTGCTGCCAAAGGCAGAAATCCAGTTGTTGTTTTCTCCTCTGTTGCCTTTTGTGCAAAGGAGTATCAGAAACATTAGGGGATTTGCAGCTGCAGGACAAGGTGGATCTGTGTAAGGACTGACTCGTCTGAAACCCAACCGTTAATTATTAGGGCACGGAGGTGGGTTGACCCCAGGAGGCAGTGAAACCCCCAGCCAAGTACTCACTTCCCCCCAGTGGAACAGGGAGAGAATCAGAAAGGTGAAAGGGAGAAAAACTTGTGGATCGAGATAAAGACAGTTTAATAGGCAAGGCATAGCTGGATTTGTGACCAAAGCAAAATAAGAAAGTTGCTTATTCCTTCCCATCAGCAGGCAGATGTTTCCAGGAAAGTGGGGCTTCGTGATGCCTGATGTTTACTTGGGAAGGTAAACACTATAGCCCTGGGTGTCCCCTCTTCCTTCTTCATCTCCTAGCTTTTATTGCTGAGAGTGATGCCATATGGCATGGAATATCCCTCTGGCCACCTGCCTTGGTTGTGTCTCTTCCCAGCCTCTTACATATCCCTCCTCTGCTTGCTGGAAGGCCAGAGTGGGAAAAAGAAAAAAGCTTTGGTGCTGTGCAAACACTGCTCAGCCATAGGTAAAACATCAACCCTGTGTTAGTCCCAAAGCCACAACATAACACCATTCTCTCTGCTCTGGAGAAAGTTAACCCCATCCCAGCCAGACCCAGTACAGGCAGTCCTGAGCTGCATCAGATTCCCATTCTGACTCATGGAGTTGCCATATGGGAAGCAGGACATGCATGCACAGTTGTGGAATGGCGGGACAGAGGGGGAAAGGATCAGCAGTTGAGCACAGAAAGGCAGGACTTGGGTTTGTATTTGTTGGTAATTTTTTTGTTGTTGTTTTGTTGGGGCTTTTTGTGGCTGCCTCTAAATTCATGTCTCACAACCACCAGATGTGGTTTTTGCACTTACTAAACCGTGTACGTCAACAGGGTATTAAAGGTGAGTGTAATGTCACATCTGGTTTAATGAAATCAAGATTAGCTAATCTTTCCTCTGTATAGTATCGCACTGCTGAGATGTGTCCTGGTGCTAGGGCTTCACAACTTTGCTTGTAACAATGCTGACCTCATCCATTCTTTTGCTTTTAAAAATTAAATTATTTTGATTTTAAAAAGCAGTTAAGCAGTTAAAAATACTGTTGGAACTAATAAAGTGCACACATTTGTGACTAGAGAGGAAACTTTAAAAAAATATTTATACTAAAGAATTATGATAATCATAGGTCTGATATAATAAAAACACATTAATGCTTCAATACCTCCCAGTTATCCTATAGTGTTTTGTAGATAATAAACCCAAAGGTTAATTTGATAATGTTATTAAAGTATATATGTGGGAAAATGTAGCAATGTTTTAGACAAGTTTCCTTCATTGCAGGTTCACAATTGTGGTCAAAATAAATGATGAGGAATATGGTACAGGCACTGGTAAAAGTAAAAAAGAAGCAAAAGCAGTAGCAGCAAAAAAAACATGGGAAATGATTGAGGAACAGGTGAGTAAATAGGATTGAGTTTGGGGGGTTTTTTACTAGTAAATGTTGAAGTTGAATATCTGAAAGTAGACTTTCAATAAAATGTTGTTTAATTTGAAACAGTTTCTAATTACTTAAGTTGTCTTCCTTCTGTCTTACTCAGCACTTTTCTACTTTTTGTCACTGATTTGTTTTCCTTATTGTTCTCCTGTAGAGCTGTTATGTAATACTGTGAGTGTTTCCTCCTCTGCTTTTATAGCAGGATAAGGAAATGTATTTGCCTTTGTTAAGCTGCCTTGGTGTATCCAGAGTGAACAGTGGTCCTTTTATATCTTGATGACTGCTCAGTAATTCAATGTCTTCAAAACATTTGCAGGGCATTACTCAGTGTGTTGCCACTGTGCTAATGAAATTGCTTACTTTCACTTGTTCTGAGTCATCTTTTTTTCCTTGTCATTATATTCTTTACAGTGTAGCTGGTTATATACTCTATCCTTCCGTGATTTAGTCTAGGTTTGCATTTTGCTCCTTAGTTTTCTGCCAAGTGTTTTGCCCTTTTTTATTTGCCATTCTTTATTTTTCTTCTTGACTCTGAATGCTTCCTAGCACCTTTTGAGTGAAATCTTTCCTTACCTTTTTCTATATGGCTTTTATTGTGTCACTGTCATTACTTTTAACACAATTGCTGCGTGTTTGCTGCTATGTTACTACTGTTGACTAATCATGAGACAGCTGAAAAGTCCTGCTTTCCCCTCTTGTACATGCACAGGAGCATTTGCAGCCCTTGCTAAATGGCAGCATCAGCAGCATCCTGCTGCCATCCTTTCTTCACAGTTCATTCCCTATATTTTCCTAAAAGAGGCGGGATGAGGCATGGTGAGAGGTTGTTAAAGGCAGAATTGTGGAAAGCCGGGTTTACATTTATTCAAAATGTAATAATAAGGTTTGGGATGTCTGTCCTTTGCCACGAAGGACTCAGTTAATGGAAACTTGGGATTTCTTAAGAGTCTTTGAAATGTGGACAAACCTTGCAGCTGTATTAGTTCTTGTGCACTCTTTATCTTAATGTATTTTTTAAGCTTAAGTTCTTAAGTTACCTGTTTTGTTTGTTTTATAGCGTAAGAGTTCCTCTAATATGGCCGCTGCAGAGTTAACGACAACTCAAACAACCTTATCACCTGCACTAGACAAAGATTATGTCAGCCTATTGAATATATTTTCGCAAAAGACGTTACAAGCAGTTGATTATCCTAATAAAACTCGTACTGGAGATGCCCATGCTCCCACGTAAGACATAATTTATCTTCCTGCTTCCTTCTAATACTTTGTTGTGTTTACTAATGCTACCATTAGTTATCCTTGGTCATGTTAGATGAATCTTTAGAAAGAGTCACACCATCTGCCTGAGAGCATTGTCCAGAAGCTTCTTGAACTCTGTCAGGCTTGGTGCTGTGACCACTTCCCTGGGGAGCCCGTTCCAGTGCCCAACCACCCTCTGGGTGAAGAATCTTTTCCTGATATCTGACCTAAACTTATCCTGACTCAGCTGCATGCTGTCCCTTTGAGTCCTGTCACTGGTCACCAGAGAGGAATCAGTACCTGCCCCTCCACTTCCCCTCACAAGGAAGTTGTAACTGCAATGAGGTCTCCTCTCAGTCTCCTCCAGGCTGAACAGACCAAGTGACCTCAGCCACTCCTCATACGGCTTCCCCTCAAGGCCCTTCACCATCTTTGTTGCCCTCCTTTGGACACTCTCCAGCAGCTCAATGTCATTTTTATATTATGGCACCCAAAGCTGCCCCCAGCACTCGAGGTGAGGCCGCCCCAGTGCAGAGCAGAGCGGGACAATCCCCTCCCTTGCCTGGCTGGCGATGCTGTGCCTGATGCACCCCAGGACATGGTTGGCCCTCCTGGCTGCCAGGGCACTGCTGGCTCACGTTCAACTTGCCAGTGACCAGGACCCCCAGGTCCCTTTCCGCCATGCTGCTCTCCAGCCTCCTGTTCCCAAATCTATACACACAACCTGGGTTGTCCCATCCCAGCTGCAGAATTTGGCACTTACCCTTGTTAAATTTCACATGGTTGGTGATTGCCCATCTCTTAATTTTAGTGTGTTGGTCTCTTTACAAGGCTTCCCTGCCCTGGAGGGAGTCAACAGCTCCTCCCAATTTAGTCTCGTCAGCAAAATCACTTGGTATCCTTTGAGTCCCGTGTACAAGTCGTTAATGAAGATGTTGGAGAGCACAGGGCCTAAGATGGAGCCCTGCAGAACCCCACTAGTGACAGGTCCCCAGTCTGATGTCACCCCATTCCCTGTAACCCTTTGTGCCTGACCCATGGGCCAGTTGCTCACCTGTCATGTAAGCATGGTTATCCAGCTGTGTGCTGGACATTTCGTCCAGAAGGACACTGTGAGAGATGGTATCAAAAGCTTTGCTGAAGTCCAAAAAGATTACATCAACTGGCTAGATCAGCTAGGTGGGTACCCTCTTACAGAAGGAAATCAGGACTTTCCCTTCATGAAGCTGGGCTGGCTATGACCGGTGACTGCATTGTCCTCCAGGTGTTTATCAGTACCTTCCAGAATAATCTTTTCCATGATTGTACCAGGCTCTGAAAGTGGGTTATCTTGAAAGCACAACAAATTAGTTACCTACCATTATTAATTAGATTAAATGTGCATTGGAAACACTGTCTTGAAGATGCATATTTCAGATTTCCATTCTATAATGTCAGTTGATTGTAGTGATTAAAAATCATTAAATTAAGACTTGTTATATGGGATATAAGACTTGATTCCCTATTGTATTTTACAGATATTCTGTTAGCTGTACAGTTAGTGGTGTTTTGTGTGGAAGGGGCACTGGACCTTCTCTAGCTGTTGCAAAACAAGCTGCTGCAAAAGAAGCATATGAGAAGGTAATCGAGGAAAGCTCTCTGACGGTATGTACTATATTTAGCTTTAACACAGAAGTTTAAATCTTTGAACCAATTTCCTCCTTGTATTTAAAAGCATATTCCATGGATGCCATTAAAGAGGGAAACAATCCATATTTTAGTACGTTGGTTTGGCTGCTGTTAGAAGAATTTATGTTGTGTTTCTATATTCAATTCTGGATTTAAAAAAAAAAAATCTTAACAGTTGATATCTCTCTGTGTTTCAGAATAGGTCTGATATGCTGTCATTCAAGGATGCACACATATTAAAAATTTCTGAATTCTGACTCGTATATCAATTGTCTTCTGTGTGAAGTGTTGTTGAGCTGGCAGGCTATGAACATACTTCTTTTACTGTCTTCTGTTGGATCAAAAATCTATTGTATAATGTTAGAGGCAAAAGCAGGAGTCAGAAACAACAGGACTTGCCTTCTGTAGTGTTCCAAGGCAGAGTCTAGTGAAACAATTGCTGACACTGTCCTCTGGAGAGCAGAGCTCTTGTCTTCATGCTGGCAACTGTTATTTCCACATGTGCAAAAAATTATCAGAATTCCAATCATGATCTAAACCCACTTCTGAAGTGCACAGAACACATGAACTAACTTAAATGGAGTGTAGTTTAAAGTAAAAGATGGCAGTATGGGGGATGGAAGGAACTTTTTTTACTTTGAAGTACTTTTAAAATTATTTGGCTGTTCCTGTGAATTTTCAATGCTTTTAAAATTGTTTTTAAGTCAACCATGTAATTAATTAATGGCCAATTATGTCCAAATCAATGGCTCTAGGAGCCTTTCTTAGTATTTTCCTATGTTGCAAACCCAGGGATATTTTCATTTTCATTGAAGTCTGCAGACTTGTTCAAGCAGAATTTGTACACCAATTAGTCTAAATTTGGGGTGGGTTGTTTTGGTTCGGTTTTAATTTTTATTCTCAGTGATGTCTGTGTAACAAACAAAATGTAAGTGGGAAAAAGTAGCAAAGGTCCAGTACTCCTGTATTTTAAAAAAAAGGGGTTTATTTGTTAGTGCTCATCGAAACATAAACCCTATGTTTTTGTTTCTGTGATACTATGATGGAAAACCAGGAAACGTTAAAAAAAAGTTTGTTTACTTTTTGTGAGGTGGTGGTCTATATCCACTGTAGGTGCTTTTAATGTCACTTTTATGCTCTTATGGCACAGGTAGGAGGAGGAAGGGGAAGAACCTCTGCTAAGTATTTGGGATATGGTTTTTTTTATTCAACCCCAATTTGGTTATACAAGTTTTGCAGTGTTTTCATGCCGAAGACATTGAATGACAATTTGTACTGACTCAGATTTTCAGTTCTGCTGATTACATATATCAAAGCCTATGCATATCTCGTTTTCCACACGGCAATTGCACGTGCAGCAAACAATGAAGATATTTGCTTTTCATAACTCTTATTCTTTTCCTGGTTTTGAATAGAATCCAGACGCTACTTTTGTAAATGTGTCTGTGTAGTACGCT
Organism: Gymnorhina tibicen; assembly: GCA_013399875.1. Classification (NCBI taxonomy): domain Eukaryota; kingdom Metazoa; phylum Chordata; class Aves; order Passeriformes; family Artamidae; genus Gymnorhina; species Gymnorhina tibicen. The sequence goes on along the minus strand of VXAZ01001836.1, from coordinate 82,281 downwards.
CACTCTGCCAGGGCCCTGTGTTTTCCCTTTCTCTGGGTGGAAATTGGGCAGATGCCTTTCTTCTGCAGGGCTTTGAATGTTTAGTGCAGTTAACAACTTGTTCTTAGGACCCTGTAATCTTCCCTCTCCTCTCTTTGGATGGCATTTTTTGCACTAGGGATTTGTTTATGTGATTTTGTTAACCAGTCTTGGCTTTTCTTTTTTTTCCAGATGGAAACCGAAACATCTAATGGCAACTGTACATTTAGCAAACACAGCAATTCCTCTCAAGTGCCAGCTGAGTCTGACTCAGAGTAAGTTGGGTTCACTGCTGATGTGATAACAATATTTTAACTAATCTTAGAGGGTAATGTGCTCTAATTCTAAATAAAATATATCATGGTTTGTTTTACTGCAGTGTAAAGCCATTTAATTTGAACTTCTGTTCCTTAAACATCTGAGCAAAGTTTGTTCCACTAATTTTATGTGAGTCTGTATGGGAAAGCTTATTGTAAGTTTAGAGCTTTCTGATTTATTCATATTTTTCCATAGGTAGTTCTTTCAGAAGCATTTTTACTGTGATGTAAATGGATTAACCTACCTCATTCAATAGCATTATTTCATGCCATTTTAACACTCATTTTCCTATTGCGACACTCTTGTGAGCTCAGTATAATTCAATTTCAGTACTTTTCTCTGCTCTATATTCTGCTTTCTCCTCTCCCTTTTTTTCTTTGTTTTTTTCCCTTTTTTCATTCTACATTAATCTTCATTTCTACCAAAGGGAAAAATTTGCTTAGCAAAAGAAACTGAACATACATTAAGTTTGATATGTGATTTGAGAACCAGCAGTTTGACTGTGATGGCACTACCACTTTTACTTCTTCTATCCTCTAGATATCATAGACTCATTTAATAATAGAAATAAGGGAGAATATTACAAAGTGTTTTTATTTTAGTAGCTTTCAAGCAGGACGTTTTGTAGTTTAAATCAGTCATGATTGTTAATGCCTTTTCAGGTCTTGCTTTAAAAACTGTGTATCTTTTGGTACTACTTCTTTTCTTGTGGCAATCATTTTGTTTATTATTGTGTTACTTTCACCTAAAAATAGTCCATTATTTTTCAATAAAAGCAGCATTTGCTTTGAGGACTCAGCTGCAAAGTTGGTAGAAAAAACGAAACACGTGGCAATATGTGAAAAGCCTTCACCTTCTCAGGTATAGTATAAAATGGTCTTCCTCATAATTACATTTTAGACACAGAATAGGGCATGCTTCTTGTCAGAGTGTAGTGTCAGTTTGGTTTTTTATCCACTAATCATTAGAAAATACATGCAATATTCAGTACATTCTTACTGTTAACCATTAGTCATTTCCTTCTGTACTGTGGATCAAATTTATGTAGTGTTGAACAAATGGCAGTACTCCCAAGAAAAGGGGTCAACCAAGCTCATTTTTTGCAGTGATAATGTTATGCATGTTTTTGCAATGATAATGTTATGCATAGCATATGTGAAAAACACTGAGCTAAGATATGGCTTCATTCTGATTACATTGTTTACATAAGGTATGATCATATTTATAGGCAATTCCTAGACACATTATCAGACATGTTTTAAACCAACTACAGTGAAAATACTCAGGATACCTCAGTTAGGCTTTTTTTCTGTTTTCCTTGTAGAGAAACGCACAGAGTTCTGTCCCGAAGTTCAAAGGGTATGTGTTTATTTCTAGATTTCTAGCTCCTGTAACTATAGTGCAAATCACTTTATTTTTTTCTATCTCTAGTAAAGAAATGCTGCTGTTGGGAGGTATGCTTTTTTTCTCATCATGTGTTAGAAAAATGGCTCATTATAAATTTTGCTTTTATCCTTCTTAAAGAAAATTGGCACCTAATTTTGGGTATGGAAGAAACAAGGAAGAGGGAAAAAAAAAGGCAGATGAAAGTTTGCCAGATGTGGACACGAATAGTGGAGAAGAGAATGGAAGTCCACACACTGTCAATAAAACGTAAGAAGGATTTTTTTAAAAATTAATACGGCAATTACAGGATGTATGAATCTAGATTTGTTTCTTATTTATGGTAGAAGGAGGGAAAATACTGCTGTAAAAAGAGCTTTCAAAGCAAGTTGGTATTAGATTTCTTTTCCTGGAAATTTCAAATACAGCATAGAAATTGGCATGCAATGGTATTAAAAGCTTGCAACCAAACATTATTCATGTGACGATGTGAGGGTAATCACCTGACAGGCCTGCAAGGGTCAGTTTCTCTTGTTTTAATCTCCAAGACTGTGATTTAGACCTGTAGATTTGTCAAGTCAACACTGTAGAATGATATTTCAGTAGATGTATTGTATCTGTCGAGATTATTTTTAGATCCTTGAATTGAAAATTAAGTATAACTGAGTGTGATTTTCTTTTTTAATTTTTTTTTAAGGTTTCTTGAAAATTTTAAAAATATAGAGCCTATTGGTGAAGGTGGTTATGGGAATGTTTTCAAGGCAACATCCAAGTGTGATAAGAAAACTTATGCAATCAAACGAGTTGAATTCGCAAAGTACGTACTGTATATTTACTTCTGCCTTTTAGGACAACCTTAACCAAGATTTTAGTACTTAATACTTTGTTTTCTCTCTTCAACAATCCTAGGCGTATTTAGGTGATTCTCATTATTAATTGTCTATCCTTTCTAGTAAACAGTTTTCTTTATTTCCAAGTGAAGATGAAAATGGTGCTGAAACTTTGCTAATTTTTGCCTGTAATGGGTTAATTTCTGCTGGAGCTGTAAAAATGTAGGTGTGTTAAGTTCTCTTTATCCTGAGCAGAGTAGTGCTCTGGTTGCTAATATTGCAAAATGTGTTTGAAGAAAACTTGATGATTATTAAAACATTGAAAGCAGCCTTGTTACTTTTGACAGGCTACATGGAAAATTTCCATATCAGTAATCCATAATAACTGTAATTAGGGAAAGTAGAAAAAAATCCAACTAATAAATTTTGTGATTTGTAATTAGGAAATGCTTTATATATGACCCATGTAGTCATTACTCTCATGCTGTGTTACTTGTCTTTTATAAATCTCAACAGAGAACGATGATCTTAATTTTTTTTTAAAGTAGTCTTCTGTAACCAGAAATACTGTGAAGTATTTTATCAGCAGTTGAAAAAGTTAATTTCTTTTAGGTAATCTATTGAAAATGTTTTAAGTTGTTGGAGATAGTTCTGCCTTAAATTGTGTAATGTGTACATTACATAATCCATTTGGATTCATGTGTTCTTTGCAAATACATGTTATTTTCATTGGTATTGCAATCTCGAGAGCTATACTAAAAACCTTCTACTGATTCTTCGAGTAATGCTGCTCTGCTGATGGGTTTGCAGCTATCTGCTTTTTCAGCTTTTTTTGAGTGGGGCTTTAATTTCTAATGTGGTTGAAACATTTTTTGCACTTTGAATAATCGAGGTGATGAAAGAAAACCCACCAAATTTGTAACTTCAGTTTTGAACTTTGAACTTACATGAAGGAGAATATTATGCTTTGTTTCTAAATTAATGTAAAACTATCTGTATCCTGCCGCTTGATAGCGTTGCATTACGTTGTAATAGGGAAATGCCTTTCTTTAAAAAATTCTTTACCCCCTCCTGATAGGAAAGTAGAGCGTGAAGCAGAAGGACTTGCAAGACTTACACATGAGAACATAGTGCGGTATCATAGCAGCTGGCAAGGGTATGACTATATAAAGTGCCAAAACCCAAGGTAACTACAAAATAGTATTTTGCATTCACAAACTTGTTTGCCATAGTGAACTTTCTTGCTGTGAAAAAAAGGCTGATAATTGGTTATCAATTATTATACAAATATAAATGCACACACGTGCAAACATACTGCTAGGAGAAAAGGCACAGTACTTTCCAGCAGTAGATTGTATGTAATTAAGTATATTTATATCTTCTTTTCCTTGATTATTAAGATACATTATATAATTTTATATTTCTCGTCTCTCTTAATATATGAACTTAGTGAATTTATATAGGAGAGTAAGAATGCTGAACTCAAAATTTGGGGCAAGAATTAACAACAGAAACTAAAAAATTGTCTGACAATTGGCTATCAAATTCCTGATCAGAAGCTTCCTTTTTATAGTAAGTACTGGTCAGCCAGTAGCTAACATAGATTTAATAATTTCCCTAAGTTAGTATTTTAACCATGATGCCTGAAACAGTTTTGATTGTTTAGAACAGAAACACAAAATGAAATGCTCTTTAATTTAGAGGTAGCCTTTCAACACTAAGACTTCTGGGAAAACAGTGATGAGAGTTTCACTTGTAAGTTAGACTATTAACTTTTCCAAGATTCTGTGGTAAGCTTTCATAAATTCATACTCTTCAGGTAGGCTGAATTCATAAATTCATACTCTTCAGATAGGCTGCCATACTTACTTAGAGCCATAAAATATTAATGGATTCAAAATTATGGTTGGCATGATACCTCTCCATTACTGTGCTCATTAAATGAGGAGTAAAATGGGGGGGAAAAAAGTCTGTCAAAACGGAACCATTAATGTGTTGGAGCCTCAGGAACATGTATGTATTTTACATTAAACTGTTATTGGGTAAAAGACAGAAGAAAAGTCCTCAAAGCTGAGTCCCAGACTGGAATTTGTGCCCTGACCTCAAGGCTACTGACAGTCCCAAGCCATTTAATATTTGTTCTTTTAGTGCCTCAAGCAGCTTTATTCCAGGGCACTCATCACACAGTGTACATAGGAAAAAACAGTGCATGCTTCTCTTTGTATTTTCTTTCCCCTCACCATCTCCAGCCTCAGCCTATCCTATGGGCTTCTCTGGAAAGTGTGAGGCTGCCAGGTGGGTAAAGATATTTTGTCTAGATTTCCAGCTCACAAAAGGGTTTCTGTGACTAGCAGACCGATGCCAAAGATGGTCACTGCACTACCTCCTTGACAGGACAGAATTGGAAAGAACATGACCATTCTGGGTAGGATAGGAAGGCTGATGCTGTGTCTGTTGTGCAGAATAGAGAATACGTGCCAGGGACTTGCAGCAGTTCCTGCAAGGCCAGATGGGAGCCAAGGACAGTTGTATTTCTTTCTGCATAGGACATGACTCTAGGTATGAGGGGAATGGAACTTGGGCACTCAGAAAACTTTCAGTGTGAAACTAGGAAGCAAGCAAAACTTTAGAAATATTCCAGGAGCATGTAGCAACTGAGCAGGGATTCTTTGGGTTGTAGTCCTATTTATTTCATACAAATTGCTCTAGAATCTTTCTTAAAATTAAGGGCTTTGCAGACTCTGTTTTGGGTAACTCTAAAAATAATTATTAGCAAAAAGGGTTTTTGAAGATGACTTGGGAGGAATTGTATCTCATCAATTTTAATATGGTATGTAATTTTCTTTTGAAGCCAGTATTCCTACAAAAAATGTCTTTTCATCCAAATGGAATTCTGTGAACAAGGGACATTGGAAAACTGGATTGAAAAAAATAGAGAAGACCAAAAGTATTATGCAATGGCACAAAACAAATTTTTGCAAATACTGAAAGGAGTGGAATATATTCATTCTGAAAACTTAATTCATCGAGACCTCAAGGTATGTAGGATAGGTAAATAAATTTAAAAAAAGAAAAAGTTAAAGATAGTATACTTACTGGAATTTCAGAGAATGTTAAATTATTATAGTCTTTGTTTACTCTGTTATGTCCCCTAGCAGTGTGCTTCTTTGGATATTGCTAGTGATTAATTCTCTTTCAGCAACTGGCTGAACCTCATCCTAAAATCAGAAGGTAAACTTGGGGGGTCTCAGAATGCAATAGTTCAAAGAATCAGTAGTCATCAGCTAACAGGCGTTTTCCGTGTGTTACTGGATCACAAGGCTTATTGGAAAAAGAAAAGTTGAGTCTAGAAAGTTTGCTCTTGCCACATTGTAAAGGGATAGTTTATCTATCCTAATACATGCTGCGTTTGATATATGCTCTGGTTACTTTTGTCTCATGTATGCATACAAATATTTGAATGCTACAGTTTTGGATAGAATTTCAGTCTCTAGATGTGCACAGTCATCAGAAGATTTTATTTCAATATAGAGATTATAAGGGACAAAGCCTTCACGGCTTCAGGATGGAAGCTAGAATGTTGCTTACAGAGTTTTAAATCACTCACTTAGCGAAAAAAAAATTATTAGTGTGGCGGCATTCCTAGGGTTAAGCTAACTTCCCTGCCTGACCGCTCAGGCAGTTAAATTCCCACCACCAGAGACCTTGACAGCTGGGACTGAAGTCCCTTCACAGCAGGCAGCTCCAGTGAGCCCACAAGTGCCTCACTTGACCCACTACACACCCTGGCCTTATTTGATGCTCAACATGGGGTTCAAACCCTTAACCCTGAGATTAAGAGTCTCATGCTCTACCAGTTGAGCTAGGAATAAGGCTGTGGGCATTCAGGAATGGTATTCTCCAGTTTCATGCTCCTACTGAATCCACATGCTGCTTGCTCACTTCCCCCTCCCCTGTGGTGGGCTGGAGAGGAGAACTGGAGGTAAAGATCATGGGTTGAGATAAGAACAATTCACTGGAGACAGTAATGAGATAAGAAAAGAAACACAAACATAAACAGTAACAACATTAAAACAAAAAGTCTAGAACCAGAGAGTGATTCACATGCAAAAAATTCACCATGATTTACATGGCCTGACCACGCCACATTCCCATGGCCCGGAAGTGAATCCTTCCCCCATTCCCAGAAAATGACATGAGGAGGTATAGAATACCCTCCGTGTCGTGTCCTAGCCATGTGTCCCCCACAGATTACTGTAAAAATTAACCCTCTCCTGACCAGAACCAGGTTATATTGCTAACTCTTCCACCTGTATTTGAATTCAGGAACTTTCCTGATCTGCTGTCAGCTTAGGTGCTTGGCCATCTGAGATCTCCATAACCCTGAATCAAAGTTGCTGGATAGGTGCAAACTGAGATTAAAGTCATTTGTGCCTGGTAGGAACAGAGTCATTAAATAGTGTAGCCAGCTATAGGTACTGTATTAAATATGTGTGGACATGATCAGACTTGAACAGAACAACTACACTGAGAGTTCTTTACATGAAGATCTCTTCCTGTTGACTATTAGGTATCTCCTGGCCTTATGGTCCACTGGAGCTTCTTTGAGTAAAAGATAGCATGAGGCTAGTTGGCTTTGTTCTAAAACATTCAGATGTGTAGTTCCTTTATCTTCTTTGGGAAACTTCATTGAAGCATATATAGTTCTACTTGTAGTCATTTGACTTTGTGTTCTGGTTTTGGCTAGGCTACAGTTAATTTCTTTTCAGTAGGTGGTACAGTGCTGCGTTCTGGATTCAGTATTATAATAATGTTGATAACACACTGATGTTACACACATCTGATAACACACTGATAAAACACTAAGTAGTGTTTATTCTAAGTCAAAGACTATTTTGTTAATGGAAGGGGGACTGATCTGGGCTCAGGGAGGAGATCTGGCATCAGGCAGCAGGTGGTGAGCAATTGTATTGTGCATCACTTGTTTCTCCTTGTTTTGGTTTGGTTTTTTAAATCCTTTTATTATCATTATTATTTACCATTATTATTAAATTTTACTTTTGTTTCAATTATTAAACTGTTTTTAACACAGCTTACAAGTTTACTTCTGACCCTCCCTCCCATTCCACTGTGTGGTGCTTAGTTGCCAACTGGCCGTAAGCCATGACACTGTCAAATTTAAAAAGGGGAAGTTCAGTGGAAATGTAAAAGTGATACTCTGAGAGTTAAGGCAGTAAGCCTTAATTCTGCATTTGATTTAGTACAGATGATCCTTCTGTGCCTAGGAGAAACTCTGATTTGAGTGGAATTCCATGTGAGACTAAATGCTTTGCCCAAGTGTATCAAGTCCCAGGGCTAGGATTGAAGACTGAAAAGCACCTTGGGATATAAAATGTTATATGCACAATGTATTTGAAGAGCAATTAAAGCACGATACAGTTATGACTGAGCTAGTGGAAAAAAGGGACAGTTACTGCAGAATGTACTACTTGAAATTAAGTCTGTGTTTTTAAAAATTGGTTTAACTTATTTCTTTTTCCACACCATCAGTTCCTTAATGCTGCTTTCTGAACAATTTTTGAATTTTATGGGGAACACTTCTGTGGCTGATTATGCTTGATGATAAACTTTGGTCATTTGGTGATTTTTTTTTCTTCTTTTTATTTATATATATGAAAATAGCCTCAGAATATATTCATATCACATGATGATAAAATAAAAATAGGTGACTTTGGTCTTTTGACTTCTGTGGCATTTGAGACTCTGACTGAGAACAAAGGAACAACATCATATATGGCACCAGAACAGGTAATTATCCTGCTGTATTAGTGTCTCTGTAATTAGATTTGCACTATAAACCCAGCATTGGATGTTCTCAATCCTAATTTCAGTATTCAATTAAGTTGCCTAAAATTCCCTGGTATGACTGTACACGAGGATAACTATTTAGGAGTAAGCTTTACCACAAAAGCGGTGAAGTTTTTTGCTCTGTGTGAACATACAGTCTGACACTGAGTGCTGTAAGGAATGCTCTTGCAAAACCAGGCTGCCAGACATATATTTAAATTTGAATTTAGGACCCCTGTTAATTGTGTAATTTGAGTTTCTGTCTTTGTTTCATTGTTTGTCACAGGGCAATATTGTCATGCTTTATCTATACAGGTCTGTAGAAGTCTTAATTTCAGGGTGTTCATTGTGGCATAATAGTCAGTATTTAACAGGTCTGAGGCAGCAAGGTTAACAACTAAGAAGGATATTGAGTAGGGCCAGTCCTGTAGCCTTGGGGTGGAAATTTTTGCTGACTTCAAATTTTGTGTTAAGAAGTGCTGTTCTCCAGTTGGATTTGATGCCTGTATTGTTCTGTTCTAATCTTTCTAGTTTGGGGCCAGGTATGGAAAGGAAGTAGATATTTACGCACTGGGATTAATTTGGTTTGAAATTCTCTCGGCATTCACTCGCCATGAGAAAACTAAGGTAAGTAATCTTTAAATTTAAAAAAGAATTCCCACTGTTGTTGTTTTGCCTTGCTGCTGGTATCACATGTTGATAGCACTCTAGAAGGAATCTCTTTATCTAGAGTACTATCTCTATTTATTTTTTTCCTTAATTCATTTCCATAAAGCCTGCAAGTCCTCACATCTCTGCTGAAATGTCGTAACTGAAGAAATATTACCGTTTCTTTCACTTATGTCCTACTACATATACACTAAAGCCTGAGCATGCTAAAGGATAATGTCAAGTAAAAAAGGGTGTCAAGTTTCTTATAAATATTTTTCTTTGATCAGAAAGTTAAAGGGAGTATTTTTCTAATTTTAGAAAATAAAAATTATGCATGGGTGAGTTTTGTCTCTGCCATGGTCTTGTCTTCACTGCACAGTGGAGCAAGAAGAGTTTCCACTAAGCCAAAACCCTTCCAGTTGTCCAAGATGAAAACGAAAGTGATTTGGAACATGTTGCTTTAAGTGAAAAAGATATTGCTTCAAAAATAAACCCCATGTTACTTAAGCTTTTTTAAAAAAGGTATCTTCTATGTGTTTTGAGCTTTTTATGTGCAAACCTACATAGTGGTAGGACCGTGACGTAGCTGCTGGGTATCTTGTCTAAAGTAATTGTGGTTGAACTCAGACTTTGAACACTGTTAGCCAGATCTTTTGCCAGTATGAGAAAATCATACCAGTGTGTCTGTTCTACTTGGCTCTGTCCAGCCACCTTGCAGTACTTTCTCAGATATTTTGTTCCTGCTCACAGCTGACTGCAAATGCATGCACAGTCCCATGGTGTTTACAGTTGGAAAGGCATCATTTCCTTAACTATGAAAATCTTGTGCTCTGCAGGCAGGTGGGGATGTTATGTGGATGGAAACTCCTAGGATGGTCTTCAGCTATTCCGTTAGATTAGAAAGAATTTCACTTAATGAAACATGATAAACTCTAGTGCTGGCAAGCCCTGCTGTAAGAACACAATGTAAAAGCAAAGTTGATTATTCTGTTCTGAGTAACTGGTCCACCTGATGATCCCCAGCAGGTAGGGTCACAGGCCTAAAGCTACTGCTAAAGAGTAGGGAAAAAACTTGAAGTTCATAGGAGCTGTTGTTTTACTGGATAGTGGTTGTAAGGGCTTGCTATGCCAGGCTTGTAGGGATCCATAAGACTAGCTGATGATTCAGGATACACAGCTAAGTCCAAGAACATGATTGTCATCTTCAGGCAGACATTACACTAGTTAACAGCAAGTGAATTGAGCAGGCTGCTCTGTACACCCAGAAAGCCACTTGCAGAATCACAAAATGGGTGAAGATGGAAGGGGCCACCGGAGGTCAGCCAGTCCAACCTACCTGCTCAAACAGGGTTCCCTAGAGCACATTACTTGGGCTTGTGTCCAGTATATCTCGTCAGGGAGACTCCACAACCTGTCTGGACAACTGTTCCAGTGCTCAGTCACCCACACAGTAAAAAAGTTCTTCCTCATGTTCAGCCAGAACTTCCTGTGCAGCAGCTTCTGCCTGCTGCCTCCTGTCCTATTGCTCAGCACCACTGAGCAGAGCCTGGCTCCATCCCCTTGGCACCTCCCTTCAGGTACTCACAGACATTGATGAGGTCCCCTCTCAGTGCCTCTTCTTGAGGCTGAACAGGCCCAGCTCCCTCAGTCTTTCCTCGTAAGAGAGATGCTCCAGTGCCTTAATCATCTTTGTTACCCTCCACTGGACCTGCTCCAGGAGCTCCAAGTCTCTCTTGTCCTGAGGAGCCCAGAACTGGACACAGCACTCCAGATGTGCCTCACCAGGGCTGAGCAGAGGGGCAGGATCACCTCCCTTGACCTGCTGCCAATGTTCTTCCTAATGCAGCCCAGGATTCCATTGGCCTTCTTGGCCACAAGGACACACTGCTGGCTCATGGATGGCTTGTTGTCCACCAGGAACCCCAGGTCCCTCTCCACAGAGATGCTTTCCAGCAGGTTGGCCCCCAGCCTGTGCTGGTGCCTGGGGTTATTCCTATCCAGGTGCAGGACCCTGCATTTCCTTTTGTGGAATTCCAGAAGGTTCCTCCCTGCCCATCTCTCCAGCCTGTCGAGGCCCTTCTGAAGGGCTGCACAGCCCTCTGGGACACTGGCCACTCCTCCCAGCTTTGTGTCATCAGTGAACTTGCTGAGGAGGCATCTGCCCCTTCATCCAACTCATTGATGAACAAGTTAAAACAATGCTGGGCTCAGTATTGAAGCTTGGAGGACACCACTGGTGACAGGCCTCCAACTAGACCCTGTGCCACTGAGTATGACCCTCTGGGACCTGCTGTTTACCCAGTTCTCAATGCACCTCACCATCCGTTTGTCCAGCCTGCAGTTCCTGAGCATGCCTATGAGGACGTTGTGAGAGACAGTGTCATACAGAAAAAAAATAATTGTTACCCAAAAGCCTAAAGCATAGATAAAGATTCTCATTACATACCTAAAGCATGTAATGAGAAATCTTCTATCTGTTAGTTGCTTTGAATTCCACGTAGCATTTTATGCAATGAAATAGAAATAAAATGTGGTACTGAATGGACATGGTAAGAAGGAGGAAGCATGCCTGATTGGCTTGCTAACAGAAATTCAGTTGTCTTGCTTTTTTCTTTTCTTTTAATGTCATTAGACAATATAAACCCATTCCTTTTAAATTCAGGAAAGAAAGATAAGGGTTCTGAAATAGAGAGGACTGCTGAAACAAACATGTCATTGTAGTGTGTGAAGCTTTTAAGCTTAAAAATTGATAATAGTTGATGAAAAGGCCGTAAAGTCAAACCAAAGCACAACTAAATGAAAAAAAGAACCAAAACCTTTCAAACTGTTTACAGTTACTTTTTGAAGCCTTACATTTCCTGCAGATTTGTGTTTTCCTAATTACTTCAGTTAACTCTATGGGTCGTAAGGTAGAGATGCAAAACATAACCAATGAAAGCATACCAAAATGATCTCTTTTATTAATTTCAGGTATGGGGTTCTGTTAGAACAGGTGAGCTTCCAGAGCACTTCACCAACAAATTTCTGCTAGAGGTAAGGGACTTTAATACTTTTTTTTGGTTACTGTATTTACTAAAAAAAAAAATAAAAAAAATCTACTGACATTTAATTTTTTTGCAGGCATCCATAATCCAAAAGATGCTTTCAACAGACCCTTCAGGAAGATTCTCTCTATCTCGTGTTCTTGATTTTTTTAAGCCTGTTGATGAAGAGAAGCCACATAAAAATTATTCTTGTTAAATGTCCTTTCAGACTGTGTTTAAATCCAGAGTTTGATGAATTTATTACTGTTGATGAAATGACAACATATGTCAGAAGCAACAGCAAGATTTGGGGTGTGTCTTTTCCTTGGCCATATTACCATTCATGTCCACCAGCTGCAGACCAGGACAGGGCACTTCTGCAAGAAATCCTGTGTATGAATGCAATTTTTACCTGGAAACGCACATTGTGGATGAGCTGGGCTATTTTGTACAATAAGTAAAAGAACCTAGTCCTTTTTCCCTAGAAAATAATGTTGATGTGCTAGGGTGCTAACTGGGTTGTGGCAAATCACTGAATGTGCTGCATCCATTATCCCTTAAGGTTATCTCTTGCTTTCCATGGAAGAAGTGCTGTCTGGTGGTATGTGACTCAAACCTTTCTGATTTGTTCAGTGATACTGTTAATAATTACTGAAATGCTTCCATTAATACCAAGACTAGTTTTGGTAGAAAGGCTACTAGGAATAGGTGCATGTTATTCTTCACTGAATTTCAGTACTTTAAGGGGAGCTTTCTTATCTCTTCACACCTGCTGATGACCTAGGGTTAAGATCCAATTATGGCTATTAAGGTTCTTTAGAATAATTTCTGCCCAAATTAAGGTGCAAATGAGACCATATGCCAGTGACAATAATATGGGTTTTATTGATGGTAGATATGAGAGAGAGAGAGAGAGAAAGAAAGAAAGAAAGAAAGAAGTAGAAAACAGGTGGGGGGGACAGAAAGAAAATGACACNCAGAGGATGGGTGTTTATTGCCTCTCCCCAGAGGTTACACCATGCACCCAAAACCTCCTCCTCCCCCCTTGGCTGGGGGGAGTCTGTGTAAACCTGGCTTCTGTGAGCTGTGCTCTTCCCCACACCCCCCTCAAATTCAGCTGCGATGGCAGCTGGGGGCTGTGGCCTTCTGTGGATGTGGCCTATACCTTTCCCTCAGCCTGAGGTGATTGAACAAAGGGTTTCCTTTAATCTAATCAGCAGTTTTCAAGGAGGTTTCTGTGGCTGTAGCTTCTTTAAAATTTTGTATCAATGTTTGAGGCATAAACTATTTTCAGTCTCTGACACCTAGCACCTTCAGTGCTATAGAATTTAAAAATATAAACTTGTAAAAATACAGATTTCTTAAGAATTTACATGTTAAACATTCTGCTTCTAGGAAATCTAATTTAGAACAAATCTCAATTTTTGAAAAACTTAGGTTTTGATGGTTGTCTTTTTTGGAAAGGAACACTTGAGGTGCTATTAATATAGCAAAATTCTCCAGTTTCCTCAATAGTATCCATTTGAAATCCTAGGCTGAGAGAGCCTAGGATTTAAACATTCCCATGCTTCTAGGTTTTAATCCCTTACTGTAATACTGAGGCATGCCTAATCCTTAACAACTGTACTGAATACGTCTGGTGTGCCCACTGCCAGCCCCACAAAAGGGAACAGCAAGTTCTCTGCTGCTCTCCATTTATATCCTTCAGAGTTAAGCCTTGCCTGAACTCAAAGTACTGTGTGTGGTGTGGGGAGCAGAGTGAATAGACAGGCACATTGGACCTTCAGGTCCTTTCTTTGAGCTCTATCTTGTCAAACTGTTCACTGATGTGGGGCCAACATTACTCCATAAGGGCAAATGAGCAGAGATTTCTAAGCAAAAAAATAGGTAATATATACAGTACTGTATGCTTTTTCTGAAATGTTAAATGGGTTAAAAGTGGGTGACTGCTTAAACGAAATGATACAGATGAATGTATTTATATTCTTAGGGAAATTATTGATGTTATGGTGCAAGTGTTTATTGCTAAATAAGAATGTAATTGTACATCCTTTTGTAAGGCCTTACACTGTTCTCTTTTTTTCTCTTTATCATGAATCGCATGTATAGAATCATAGAATGGTTTGGGTTGGAAGGGACCTTAAAGATCATCCAGTTTCAACCCCCCTGCCCTGGGCAGGGACACCTTCCCACAGATGACATTACTCAAGGCCTTGTTCAGCCTGGCCTTGAACACTGCCAGGGATGGGGTAGCCACAGCTTCTCTGGGAAACCTGTGCCAGTGCTTCACCACCTTCACAGTAAAGAATTTCTTCCTAATATCTAATCTAAACCTTTCACTTTGAAGCCATTCCCCCTTGTCCTGTCACCACATGCCCTTGGAAAAAGTCCCCCTCCAGCTCTCCTGCAGCCCCCTTTAGGTACTGAAAGGCTGCTCTAAGGTCACCCTGGAGACTGCTCTTCTCCAGGCTGAACAACCTCAACTCAAGGGGCTTAGCAACCTCATTTGCCAGTTCCCTCAGGACCAGTGGATGCATATCATCAGGTCACATGGACTTGTGCACCTTTAGGTTCTATAGGTTTTCTTGAGTCTGATCTTCTCCTTGACATCCCTGGCCAGATTGAATTCTATCAGGGCTTTATGCTTTCCTAACCTGATCCTTGACTGGAACACAAAGTATTTCACTATTGTAGACTAGTTAGTATTTCTTTCAGTGGTCAAGATCTGTGAGAAATTATATACCCTCACAGACAAAATACTACTATTTCTGCTTTCTCTTCTTTTTCATCCCTTGGGATAAAATTAGCATATAATTCAACTTGATGATCTTAAAGGTGTGTTCCAACCTAAACAATTCTGTAAAACTTTTCATAATATGTGACAATCTTTTGGCTGAATTTCCTTTACAGTTTTTGGACAGGGCACCAGTAGTATCATTACCTTCTTGCACTTAAGTAATATTGAGTTTGTTGTGGTAGTTTTTGATATATTTTCCCTGCATGGTATTTGTATACTTCAGCATTACCTTTTTATAAATGGCTAGTTACAATAGCAGCTGCTGTTCCCTAAAAATAAAACATATTAAAATGTATTTTTATGTAAAAAATGGAAACCCAACATCATGATCTAATTCTATTTAGTTATGCAAAATATGCACCTTTATATACAAAAGAATATTGGTTGACATGTCACCATCATGTTTCACAAGCCTTTTTTTCCCCACCAAGTTTAAGATAGTAAGCAAAACCAGTATGATATTTAGGCAGCTCTGTAAAGATGAAAAAATCCTGTTTAACACGTTATACAATACAGTGATTAGCCAATATTTATTCCTTTACTCAAACTTAGATTTTATTATCAGTTGGGCAGGGCATAAACAATGATGTGAAAGACTTAACCTACCTCTCAGTTATGTTAGTTCAATTACAAATACCAAGTTTTAATTACTACTCAACTGTGCATCGAGCAGAAAATATGAATTTACCCTGTCAACTTAAACTCTTCTGCATACTTTGGTATGAATTCTTGAGTATGGCACAGCTCCAAGCCTTCTAAAAGATACTATGAATGATACATACTTATCTAAGGCTCCTTCTTTTAGACAGGCTTTAGTCATGATCTGCAGCACTGTCTCCAGGACAGTTTGAAGATAGATCTTCAGAGTCTACAGGATAAGCAGAGAAAAAGTGAGTAATTGCAGCTCAGGAGAGGGAAAAAATGGTTGCTATAAGTATTTCTAGAATCTATGTAGAACAGATTAAATAGAATTCAAGGTTTGCAAGTTCGTAACTCTTAAATTTGTTTTAAAACAGTGCATACAAATTCTACTCTCTTTGGTGCTGTGAAACTGGATGGTGTTCTAATTGTTTCAGAAACACCTGCCAGCTTTTGCAGCTTTTTATAGTACTGGTTTTAATATTTGAATTATGTTTTCTCGAAACTATATTAATGTTAATAGAAATTCAAATAAATGTCAGTATGGTTGGCTGTGTTTGGTTGTGTGTGGGTTTGTTTGTTTGGTTTTGGTTTTTCTGCATGTAAACCTAAAAATTGGCTAACAATAACAATATGTACAAAGCTGGTGCAAAAACCAGCAGCCTGGAAGGTAGATTTGCCATGTAGATTAAGAAGGCTGCAGTAAGTGAAACACAAAGAATATATTCTACAGCTGGAGTCTAGCTGCATAAGCAAAGTACAGCACCTACAAAAGCTTGGTTCACTCTCACCTTCATAGGTCGTTCCACACCAAATGCAATAGAAGTGTTCCTGTCTCAAATAGGCCGTCAGGATGTGTAGCTTTTCTGATACCTAGAGATATGTACAGGTATGCAATCATCTGGGGCTCCCATGACATAAAACAATTTGAGCTACTGGTTTGCTCAAATAAAGTGTTTAACCTAATGCTATGGAAAAACTACACAATACTGTAGGTCAGCAAGACATGGAAGTTTCCCACATTTGTAGAATAGGGCACAGGAATTCTTTATCTCTGGAAAGTTAATGGCTGTTGTTTGCTCCTCCTTCTTTCCAGCTAAGAAACCTGCACTGAAGAGAGCGAGCTAAAAATATTACTTAGCTACCTGATTTCAAGTATATGGTATCTTTTGTGGATTTTTTCACACCTAATCTCTGCCAATCAAACACATAAGGCTAACAACAGCTGTGTAATCTAGTTCTTAAAAATGTGAATTTCCAATGTCCATCTTGGGATAATCTGTGCAACATTTTCAGAAATTAATTACGGACTCTAAACTTCAAGCTCAGACATGAGATGAGGCATCCAAAATTAAAACTCAAAAGCAAATAACTGTGATCTTGCATTATCTTGGCTAAGGCACAAATATATTTAGAATTTAATTTCTAGGCTACTTTTTTCAAAGATCAGCCTCAAAACAGATGAGCAATAAATCAGTGGTTCAATGTTTTATACTTTATCATGTAACTGCTATAAAAATCACTATTCTAGGATTGCAAAGAGGCCCTTTACTACAGCGTGGAAAACAACATGCATACATATATCCTTTACACATATATGTATACATAGATACTGTTTCAAGGAGTATTAAATTTAATTCTGAATCGAGCCATTAATTCAGTTGAAGAGCTTACACTTAAGTCTGAGCTTGTGCATTCATCTTCCTTGTCTTCCTCATCCTTTTTGTCTTCCTCTTCAGGTTCTATCCAAAACCAAGTCTCCTTGGGAACATCAATATCCTTAAATAATAAGGAATAATAAATGAAAGTTACCTGTCTTTGTAGGTTTTCTTGTAAGATGCTGGATAAAACCAATTTCTAGTAAGTGAGTTGTTAGGCTTTAACACCTGCATGTATAGCATAACCAAGGATTACTAAAGCTGTAGGTAAGTACAGCAGTCCACAAGAAGGATTATTCACTTTGTTTTTAAACAATGGAATGCATGCTAGTGCTAACACCTAGTTCTACTTCATCTGTTTGGTATGTGCAAGGCTACACAGCAACATAATCTCAACCAAGCCTGTGAGCAGATACCCATGTTTATCAGCATGTTTAACATGCTGCCCCAAGATATTTTATCAAGAGATCACACGATGCTTCCTAATTCACCTCAGGTAAAGTTAAAAAAAGAAGAGTAAACAAAGATGATCTAAGCTTAATTCAACTGACTTAATTTGAAGCAAACTAAGTGGTATTGAACAATATCAGCAGAACTTGTGAAGTAGTATTAACCTCTAATTGGTTAATAGAGGAAAAAAACCTTGAATTTTTCCAGTGGCAAAAATTTATAGTAGTTCACTATTACCCACGTTATTCCTTGCAGGTGGAAGGTACTTAGTTTTGTGTGGGTTTTTTGGTGTGTTTAATGCTGCTTTGGTGAATCTGCTGATTCCCTCAATGATGATCCCCATTCTTGGAGATACTGAAGATCGGCCTGGTCCTGGACAACCTGCTTTAAATGACTGCTTGAGGAGGAAGGCTGAACAACATGACTTCCAGAGTCCGTTCCCAACGTCAGTCATTGTGTGATGATGTTGCTCCCTCACTTGAAGCAAACAGCACCATTATTTATGATGGCCTGATACTGGCTACTGTATGTAAACAGTAACCACAAGAATGCAGGAGCAAAAACACAGGTCCTCACATAAGTTACCAAGAGGTTGGTATCCACCTTCAACTATCTTAATGGTACAAACATACACTTTGAAATATTTTAAAAGGACTGAAGTGTTGCCAAACATCAAGACTTCAGGCTAGTTACCCCACAGTTTTAGAGAACTTCTAAGAACTGAACCACTGCTTCATTTGTAGCCTGTATCTCTAACCTCTAAGTCTTCCTTAACCCCCCAGAAAACCCCACAGGTCTTACTTTTTGCGTATCTAATTGCTGGCAGGCCCTCTGGCTTTTTCGCAGGTCCCCTTCCATCTTACGTTCTTCTTGTTTGGTTTTGAATCTTATTCTGTTAAGAACAAGCAGAGGTAAATAAGCAGGCAGACACACAGTGACAGATACATTCTAGTCCACAGCTTTTCAAAACCAGAAAATCTAAGACTCTATTCCTATGAATTTTCTTGGACCTGGAAAAAATTGAAGTTAAGAAGTCATTCTGACATTGTTTCTGTGGGAACACACGTGTATTTCTTGGGAATTATACCTTCAAGATACCTTCTTTGACCACACTACACTGTTTCTTCATCAGGTTTTCATAAGACATAAAAAAGTGGTTCACTAAAAATCTGCAAAAGATACAGCCTTCCCTAAGCTTTCCTTCTCCACGTATTACAAGCAAACCAGGAGAAAACAAAAAAAATACAACCTTAAAAACTGTACCCTGATTTTTAAAACCATTGTACCAACACTGCTCAGGAATATCTGTGGATTTTATATTTTAAAAGATGATACATTTCTCCAATTAAAAAAGTTGCATATGACTTGAGAAAAGTTAGTATGTGTATTGTTTGTATTATTAACAATTACAAACTAAACGATGCAGCACATACTTTTAGCACTACAGTGTTCATCTACTTTTGCTTTAGAACTGAGAAACGATTACTCTGTAATATAACTCTCACCTTTCACTCAAAACATTCAAAAATAGTGGCACATTAAAAGAATAACCAAACTTCAAGCATAAAAAGCATCGTCATTTAGACATCGCTTGGAATATCAGTTATATGCCATTACCTGAACTGATCTGCAGCTTGTTCATTTGCTTGTTTTTTCATATGGAGTTTTTGTCGATAGTTTTCCAGTTTTTCTTCAGCTTTTCGCTTTTTTAATTCTTCGTGACCAAGCCCACTTCTGCCTAAGTCAGTTCAAAAGATGAATGTAAACAGCTGAGAAGCTCATATCCAACTAAATAAATCAGAAAGCACCACAAACCTGTTTTTATGTTCAGAGGAATAGGTTCAACAATGCCTTCTCCTGTGAGAGAAAAAATAAGTCAATTTAAGAAATCAAGTTTTTCCCAAACAATGAATTGTGCAGTGTAGTCAAGTAGGCAAGCTGCTTTTGCCATTATTGTGACTTTTTTCTTGGAAGTTGAAAATTTCCCAATCAACATACATTTAGTGCACTACAAATGACACAGCTGTACTGGAACTCCCTCTCTTTTTGGCTTGTCTGCTGGAATCCTATGCACTTTTTTCATGACAGGACCAAACTGAAATAAAATGGTGTTGACATGACAGGTATTACATGCCTGTGATGAAGACTGCTTTGTTACAGCCTTCTGGAGCATTTTCGTTCTGGAATCTCACAACAGTGATGAACAATAAAAAGAATCTGTCCGGGCCAGTTCAGTTGTGATTGTCTGCTAGAGATGCTGAACTGGCACAGCAGTTATTGATTCCTTGTTTGACTGATTTTACTTCATCTATTAAGGCTTCATAAGGGTAGGCCAGTATGCACCATTTCTTTCTCAGAATCCAACTACAAATTTCAAGAGGTTTGATGTTTTTTGGAACACTATTACCTTTGCAAAACCATCAAAACATCCTTAATGCAATTCCTGTAGGCATGCAAGTATGGAAGTGCACTTATTGAGCTGCAAGTGCTGCTCTTCTCTCGCATCCCTCAATAGTCTGTACTATTTTTACTTCAGGTTTAGGGATTTGCTCTCGTATTTTGTTCTGTTACAGCACCTTCACAGTTCCATAATGCTATGGCTCTCCAAGAGGCACTTATTGATCTGTCAACAAAGGAAGTGACAGCTGCAGTCTGTAAGATATTAAGGTATAGCTGAATACAGGCACACACTTCCAGAGATAGACAAACTTACCACTTTTGCCGAGGGCCTGGCCGCTCTTGTAGCCCATCTTCTGGAGCAAAGCAAAGCCTTTGTTCTCGTTGCCCAGTGCACTTTTCAGTACCAAGTCACGTCTCTCTTTTTCTTCTTCTTTTATGCTTTTTTGTCTGTTCTTCTCATTGGCTTCTTTTTGCTTTTCTTCTTTCTCAATAGCTTCCTTTACCCGCCTCACCATGGGCAAGCCTGGCCTTACATCCTGCCTGCGAGTTAATAATTCCAGCAAACATTAGCGCTTTTTTAAAAAATATGTTTCCAATTACTTAAAAGGGATGAAAAGAAAGAACTACACACTTACTTAATAAATAAATCAGACATATAGTCTTCCTCTTCATCTCCCTCCATGCTTAGCGCGCCTCTATGCCGACGCCTCGCCTATGGACACCATCAGTGCGTGTTACCGAGCATTTTATTTCTCCGCGCGTCCCCTGCGCGGCGGGGGACGAAGGGGCCGAGGGACGAAAACTCTCGAACCCGCCGGGCCGGGCGGCCCCCTGCCAGCCCCGGGGCACCCGCGCCCGCCTCCACGCCCACAGTGCGTCTTCACGGGCTCCGCTACCGCGGCCGCGACGCCGCTCCACGCCGGGAGCCCGCGCCGAGCTGCAGCCAAGCGCCAGGAGCAGGGACAGCCGCGGGGGCAGCCTCGGGNGCGCCTGCGCTTCTCCCGCTTCCTGCTGCGCGGCCGCGGGTGTCTCCGCGCCGCCAACCTGCGTCGGGGCCGGGTTTGGGGCAAAGTCGCTGGTGTCACCTCTCCACTCCCGCGGGACCTGGGCACGGCGGGGGCTGAAGCGTCCGAGCCCGCCGGTGATGGTGCCGCGGCCGCGGGCGAGCGCGGCGCAGCGCACCCACACCAGTCCGTGACCGTCCCCCGGGGCCGCGGCGTCGCGCCTGGTGCAGCCCGGAGCTGGCGGGACGCGTTCGCCGCACCGGAGGAGCGTAAGTGACCGTGAGCGGCCCAGTCCGGCCCGGAGGGCTGCGGCGGAGCGGGCCGCAGGGTCCGCGCTTCCCCTCGGCGTCGGCGGCGTGTGGGGTCGGTGTGCGCGTGTGCGTGCCGGGCTGCGAGCTTGGAAGGCAGCGGGTATCGTTCCCTCGGCATCGTCTCCTCAGCATCACTGCCTGAGCATCGCTCCCTTACGGCCGGCGCTGCACCGCGGCATTACCTCCTGGGGGGTTTTCAGAACCAGGCATGATGCCCTGAGAGCTGCTACAGCTTATTAAAGTAGCCGGTACAGGTAGGAGGACCCAGGCGCGAAAACCTTTGCACCTGATGGAATCCTTCAGGAGCGTGTCACTTCGGCTAAACTTGCCTGTTTCTCGGCTGTCTCACTCCACTGAAGTGCACGCGTGATGAAGATACAAATAGTTGATTTAGGCGTAGGAAAACGCCTAGAAGAAAAAGCTGGGGAATAGAAAGGAATTTTAGTACATCTGAACGTTTTCTTATTTCTATAATGCTCCAACATACCTCACTGGCTGCTGGTTGACTTTGATCGCCTTTGGCTCTGCATCCTGTGGGAGATCACAGTGGATGTATTGTATGTATTTCTTGTAACACGCACAGCAAGACCCAGTCCTTACCAGGATCGGTAGAACTCGTTAGGCTTCTCACTGCTTTTTGGAGCAAACCTTTGGCCAGTGTAAATGAGCTTTGCATTGTCTACGTAAGTAGCTTTGTGTTAGACTGAATCTTCAGTTAGCTGAATATTTGCGTGATTGTTCTTGTGTCTGATCCCTTGTGCTTCATCAGCACAGCTGAATGTATGTGCAGGTTTGGTTGCTTAGGGCTCGTGTTTCCTGCATTTTAGATGAAGAGGTACGGGAGTGTGGGGAAGGTGCATAACGTGTTCATGGCTCTTATGGCCAGGGTCAAATGAAACCTTTTATGTGGGGAGGAAAAGGGATAATGAGCTGTGCTGTCCAACAGTACTTACAGTACTTACGTGCTGCGTGGGTGTGACAAGCAGTGCAGATCTCTGGGATGATATCCAAAGAATCAGTGCCATCATTCATTGAGTCTCTCTCTGCTCTCTTGTAAAGGTGTTTTGAGGTGATATGTCTCAGTTATTGACAGGCAATGCCTTCTCAGTTCTTTATAAATGTAAAAAAAAAAAAAAAAGACAGAAAATGTCTTCGGAGGAGTTAGGGAGGGCTATGTGTGCTTCCATATGTGGCCCTTCCACCTTTGCTGATCTGTCGCTTGAACGGTATGCAGTGAAAAATATGCAAAGTGCTGAAGTGCAGGGAACAACCTTAACATTAAAGACATTTTCATGTTTTAGTTTCATCAGCACCAAATCATTAAGGTGGATTTAGATCCATAATACAGTATTAATATGTCACCCTTACTAATGTCTCATTTGGGGACTGTTTAAAAAAATTAATTTAAGTCACTTCATTTGACTTTAAGAATTTGTTGAGTTTGACCATGAATGAAGAAGCAGCTGTGAGCTCTTGAGCACAAGTGGAGCAGTGCAGCTGTCAAAAGATGATGTCTGGTGAAAGCTGATGTCTTACATAATACTCCTTAGTTGTGTTGCTTTCTCTGTTTTGCCTGAGATCCTAGTTTCAGCATCACTGCATTCAGATTTTGGGGTTGGGTTGCTTTTTTTTTGCTCTTTGGGTTTCTTTTTGCTGAAGATGGTTGACTTAATGTTGTGATTTTAGGTAAGTCTTGTGGATTTTTTTCTTCTGTCAGCTCTGCATTGAACAGATACACTTTTTTTCAGGTGGTTTGCTAAGATGAAGTTGGCAGTGTGCTTTTGGTAGTGCTCTGATGCCAGTCTGCACTGACTGTTTGAGCAGGATCTCCAGTGTTCCTTCTGCAGGATTTTGCCTGCTGGGGAAACCTGCAGTCGTTTGGCTGCTGCTTGTGTTCTAGGCTGTCACACCTAAGGCTTGCTGGATTTCAGAGAGCTTATTTGTCCAGCACTTAAAGCAAGACTAGTGGGATCTGGGAGATCTTAGGACAGTGATGCCAAATCCTATCAGTGTTCCTGCTTCTGTCAAACTTGCATGGGCTGGAAATTCCTACTTGTGGTAGGGTCATCTTCTCAGCTTTGTTGAAGGGTGGTGAGAAGGGGGCCAGGTTCATACCCAGCTTTGGGAGTGTGCTCAAGGGTCTTAATTTGCAGCAGTCCTTTTTCTCTTTCTTGTAAGAGGAGACAGTGAGATGATTCCTTTACCTTCTTTAAACAGGGATTTCAGTATATTTTTCTTGGCTAAGAGTTTGTACCCTGAAATTGCCTGTAGGTGCTCTTTTTGCAATTAACAGCTTCCTGAAATACTAATGAATGTACTCAGTTTGTAAATAATGTGACTAGCTTTTATGTGGGACTGTTTAGCTAAGACAAGACTAAGCAAGCTGAATATTTTAATTTGATTTTCAAAGCTTTGTACTGATGTACTATACTTTATACTAATATTTACGTTTTTATTTTAGAGTTTCTACACAAATTTGCAATAAAACTGGAATTTAACCCATTATGGAGCTGGCTCATAGTTTGTTACTGAACGAGGAAGCATTAGCTCAAATCACAGAAGCAAAGAGACCAGTCTTTATCTTTGAGTGGTTGAGATTTTTGGATAAAGTGCTGGTAGCTGCCAACAAGGTAATTTTACGGGGTTTTTCTCCCCCTCTTCTTTCTAAAGAAACTTTCTTTAAAAAAGCATTTGTATTGATTTCATGCCAGAGAAAGTTGACAAGTAATGGCTAGATGGTAGCTGTATGTTTCAAATTCAGCCTGAAGAGCCTCTGTGCTAATTTGTAGATTTTAGTGTTTAATTGTAGGCAGTTAGTAGGCAGCTAGAAGGTATTTTTAAAAAGTAAAAATTAAATAGGATAGCAGCTAATTGTGAGCATTTAGCATCTGTCTCTGCTATTGTTTAATGTATCTCAAATCTCTCTGAGACAAGCAGTTTACTGAGTTACATACAACTGGGAGTGGTATAAGGTTTACTTCCATTTCTTGTAGATTTTTCTGGGTGTTAGGGGCAACACAGTGGATTAAACTACTTTTCTTATTTATTTTTGGTCTGTTAACAGACAGACGTCAAGGAAAAACAGAAGAAACTTGTGGAACAGCTAACAGGACTCATCAGCAGTTCCCCTGGGCCACCCACACGGAAGCTACTTGCAAAAAATCTTGCTGCTCTCTACAGCATTGGAGACACATTTACTGTTTTCCAGACACTTGACAAGTGTAACGACATCATCAAGAGCAAAGATGATACTGCAGCCTACCTGCCCACAAAACTGTATGTTCAATATTCCTGGGGAAAGGGAAATGACTTTTAAGCCAAGTGATCCTGGATATTACAGAAGAATCTGCCTATATGTGTGCACTCTATGCTTATATTTTGTGTTCTTGTTTGGAGTTCACATATGCTTGATACAGATAGCAGAGAAAAGCTCTCGACTGAGATTGTGCAGGCAGGACTCAAACACATACATGGCTATCTGAAAGTGAAATGTTTTTCTCTAGGCAAGGTACTATGTTATGACTCTTCACATGCTTATGGCATGGAGAGGATAACAGCTAGCTAATGAAGACATTCCACCAGTGGAATTACTGCTGACTGTGCTCAGGTACCCCATTTAAGGTGGAACCTGCAGATTGTCAAACCAGAGCATTATCTATGCCTAGAGAATTGTAACCAAGTATTCAAGTTTTTTTTCCCCATCCGGCATTGCCTTTTCTATTCCCCTACCAGGGTAAGCTGCACAGGTCTCTCAGGTAGAGTCTCGATACATGAATATGTGTGTGCATGTATGTGTGATCCAGTTTGTCTTTAGTCATAGGAGCAGTCTTATTGGCAGGAATTTGGTTAATGCCACAAACAACTTCCACTGAAACTGTTTTTGGTACTTTCCCATGTACTGCTTCATATGTTCACAGTGTCTAGTGAACCCTAGTTTGGTTTTGCCTTCAGACATTATGACAACAGTAGGATTTGACAATAAAATCTGAAATAGTCACTGTTTAGGCAGATACTGTCCTATTTCTAGGTCTCGTCCAGCTCTGTGAGGAAATTCTGTAAGTGAGAAGGGTTTTCTACTATAATATCTCTGAAATTTATGCTACCCAAGTCATAGTCCAAAAGCTTTTTTAATAGACACATGCCCCTTAAGGGGGAGGCAGTAATGAATTTGTGACATAATTTTACTAAAATACTATTTAGCAAGCAATTACAGATTTTAAAAAAGCCGCATTCCTTTCTGATGAAAAAGTGGATGTTTTCAGGAGCTGCTTTTGTGGCTGTCCTGGAAAAACTTCTGTATGTAACTGCAATATGGTGTCAATTAAGTATTTCTAATCTCAAGTGGCAGGGCAAGAAAAACGAGTAAATAACTGTTTATGGATCCAGAGATTTTACCGTGCCTTTAAGTTTTCTTGTGTTATGCAATAGTTTCTGCATTTTAAGTTCTTAGTCTTGAAAAAACCCCATAATTCAGTATCTACAAAAATGTGTCAGGATATATTACAGGGTATGGGTTTTCTTGCAGGTGCTTGGAAAACACAGTTTATTGAAACACAAAACCCTAATTTTGCTGAGATTTCAGCCTATCTTGTTTTCTCCAGAATTTTTCACTCTATGTGTAGATCCTGTAGTAATAATACCTTTTCAAATACATTTGTATTCTTAAAAGCTGGTAACTTTTCGGTTACTTTTTATTGGTAAGCAAAAACATTATTTAAATGCACCATGTTGAACAGCCAGTGTAAGTAGTGGATAGCGAATAGATTTTTATTCATCAGTGTTGATTAAAACATACATTTCTATTTAACTATTTGTTTTAATTT
Organism: Gymnorhina tibicen; assembly: GCA_013399875.1. Taxonomy (NCBI): domain Eukaryota; kingdom Metazoa; phylum Chordata; class Aves; order Passeriformes; family Artamidae; genus Gymnorhina; species Gymnorhina tibicen. The sequence goes on along the minus strand of VXAZ01001836.1, from coordinate 56,129 downwards.
AGATGATACATTAATATGTGTACTCTTCTTCTGTATTTTCTCATAGGGCTGCTGTGGCATGTGTTGGAGCATTTTATGAAAAAATGGGCAGAATGCTGGGTAGTTCTTTTCCAGAAACTGTAAATAATCTGTTAAAGTCTCTGAAAAGTGCAGAGGTAAATTTCAGTTTATTTATGTGGTCTTAATTCCATTTAATCTGAAACCTACTTCCTCCAGAGGTGTTTGCCAAATTTCCTGGATTGTTTTTCTTCTGCATTGAAGGATGCAAATTACTTACCTAGCTGATTTCAAGTCTACTGCAGAGAGTTTAGACTTTATCATATGAATATTGTAGAAGTTGCTTCCTAGTGGTATCAGTAATTAAAATTAAAAAATGACTGTATCTGTCACATCTAACTACTGTGTTAGGATTTTTGGCCATGTACTCTGAATAAACATTCAGTTGTTAAAAATTAATAATGAATACTTAAATTTTGCAGGGAAGTTGTTACTCTGCATGTGAGCAGAATACATTGTGCCCTCAAAAGAGAGAGTGTCATAATATTGAGAGAATGTATCCTGTGGCTGTCAGTGGGTCTGATTTTATGCAAACAGCTCTGTTGGGACAAGTTGGAATACTGATTGTGTGGATCTTGTGGTGGCAGCTGTTTCCTTCAGCTGTGTTGTTGTATCTGTGTGATTATTTATTTTTTTTTGTTTGTGTATGTGTGTGTGTGCGCTCTCAGATTGTAAGTACCTGGCTGTGTGCAGGTATAGCATGAAGCTGCTAACTTACTTGGGCTTCCCATTGTCTCCTATCAGCTGCTTTTTCTTTTTTCCTCCGAGTGTGCAGTTGATAATTAGTGGGGCAGTGCAGAAGCATTTTACCTAGAGGCAATTTGTTGGGTTGCCTGGGCTCAATTTTTGTGACAGCTGAGAGACTTTAGGTAAAGCTGTGTATAGTGCTTACTTCTATTTAAAATCAGCTACATATCAGTTATATATGCCTTCGGTTTCAATGTTTGCAAAAACATTCCTGCATAGAAGCAGGAAAATGCAAAAGTATGCGCCTGGTTCTTAAAGTAACTGCTGTGCCCACATTTTTGCATAAATATTTTTGTGTGTGTGCAGTCTCAGGGCCGCAGTGAAATTCTGATGAGTTTGCAGAAAGTCCTCAATGGACTTGGAGGAGCAGCAGCTTCTTGTCACCGAGATATTTATAAGAATGCCCGGTCTCTGCTGACGGACAGATCCATGGCTGTACGGTGTGCAGTGGCTAAGGTGGGTGTCTTCTCACCAGTCATGGAAATTCTTGTGCTGTGACTGGGGAGTACCTGCAGTTGAGCTGGGACCTGTTGTTTAGGAAGGGAAATTTGATAATTAGTTGGACAAGGTAAGTCTGTACTAGTTTACACTGCAGAATCAGACATTTGACTTATTTCACGGGTACTGTATTCCCCACTTAAAAAACAAATATGAGATAGAATATATTGTCTGTGAGCCTCAGTGGGAGAGGTTTTTGGTAACATGGTTCTTGTATTGAGCTTTCTTTTCATGTATTGGCCTGTTCCACGATTCTTCTGATTGTTTAGTCAGCTAAGATAGTGGGCATATGGAGAGTGTGTGTAAATTTCTTAAAATTTTCATATTAAAATATTTGCTGCATAAACCTGACGATTGCAGTCTGATACTTAGATAAAATATAAGAATGGTTTCCTGGTGCTTAGCAAGTCCATTTTTCCTACAGTGTCTGCTGGAATTACAGAATGAAGCAGTGTTTATGTGGACAGCTGAACTAGAGAACGTTGCAACGCTGTGCTTTAAAGCTCTGGAAAACTCAAACTATGGTGTGCGAGTTGCAGTGTCAAAGCTTTTGGGGACAGTCATGGCTACAGCACTGATACCAAAACAAGCAACAGGTACGAGCTCTTCTGGATTCCTTGTCTAAGTTGGCAGACTTATTGCTCCTTCAGTACCATGTTACATGACAGTGTTGCATGACACATTGTTGTTCCAGTAGATGGAAGCTTGTAGATGGATTGATTGTTTTTACAAACAACAAGCTAAAAAGAGTGCAGAATCTCTGTTGTAGTCATACAAAAAAAGACAGAGCAAGCTATCAAAAATCACTTGGGAGAAGTGGCTTATTTTTTAAGCATGCAAACAAATTTTTTTCTGAAATATTGGGTAGATTTATTTTTGCAAGGCAGTTTTGAATTAATAAGTCTGGTTTCAAGATCATTGCTTGCGTTGGTTGGAACTTTGGGAACAAATTATTACTTTTCTTTTTTGAAAAAGTGATGCGGCAAAACGTGAAGAGAGCCACACTCGAGGAGGTCTTGGAGCTCATGGCCACAGGATTTCTGCGAGGAGGATCTGGTTTCCTGAAGAGTGGTGGAGAGATGTTAAAAGTAGGAGGATCTGTCAATAGGGAAGTGCGAGTTGGTGTTACCCAGGTTTGTAATGTTTTTAATGACGTAAAATTTATCGTAATTGTAACCTTTTTAGTAGGAAAAGGACACATTTCTATTCTGTATTTCTGTAAAAGTTGACTTACAGGTCTAATTTGACTCTTCTGTTTTATGAGATGTACGTGAGGTATCATTCAACTATCTGCTTTTATTATTGATATGCAGTAACAATAGATTAAAATATGAGCTAAGGAAAACTTATTTGATCAGAGTATATTAGGTGAGATTAACTTGCAAAAATATTTGAAAACTTAAATATGTTAAAGACTTTAGTTCCCTTTCTAAATTTAGTTTCTTTTTGGAGAGAATGCTCTGTTATGCTTTTGTGGCTCCCTTCTCACCTGCAGCTCTGATTAGTTAAACTATGTTTCATCTTTCCATGTATCTCTCATGAGTAGGTGAAATCTGATGAATGTGGAAGCTCCTCTTGTCTGAGAGAGAAAGGTGGTGGCAGCATCTCTTCAAATTCAGACGTTCTCACTCTGACCTGTGTTTCAATATACTACAGTAACTTCCCAGAATCCAGATTCTTTGATCATAGGTTATTTTGTGAAATCCTTTATTTTTTCTCAGCCTTTTTCAGGTGAACTTAGTGAATATGCCAGGTTTTCATTGTGAACTGGGACACGTTGGTGTTGCTGCTTTTATTTACAAGGTGTTCTTAAATTTTTAGAAAGAGGCACATTTAAAGCAATGAACTGGGTTTTTTTGCTGTCATCCGAAGAGTATTTTATGCAGCACAGTACACGGGCTGCTCGTTGTACTGGAAAAAGTTGAGTTTCAGCAGCAAAGATCTGGATACTGAATTGATTCATGCCGAGTAACCTCATTCGGGTTGCTTATTGCTAACTGGTGTTGATACTGTAGTGCATTATGCTTGAGTCTGGCTGTAGTCTCACACAGTCTTTTGTTTCTGTTTTAATCGGGTTGCTTCTGAATTTGCAGGCCTACGTTGTCTTTGTTACAACATTAGGAGGGCAGTGGCTGGAGCGCAACTTTGCTACGTTTTTGTCCCACGTACTTGATCTGGTCTCCCATCCTCGTGCAACTCAGACCCACGTGGAGGCTGTTTACTCTCGAAGATGTGTGTCCTTTATCCTGAGAGCAACTGTGGGCAGCTTACTGGGGGAGAAAGCACAGATTGCAGCTGCCAAAGAAATATGTCAAGCCATTGGTAAACAAATGAAGGCAGTGGGTGAGAACCATTTTTCTTCATTCAAGACCAGTTGAAAGTTACTGTCATTTTACTGAGGCAGTCATTTTTCAGCTGTCTTCTACTGTGAGGAGTAATTTTGTTCTTAGGGGAAATGATAGTTCATCTGCTTTTTGTTTCAAATGTTCAAAGGTTAAGTTCTGCTTGAAAAGTGATTGTATGACACTGGCTTGTTATCCCAGATAGCAAATGCAATGTCAAAAGCCTAGAATGGAAGTGGAGAAGGAAACTATACGTTTGCCATCTATCTTGGGATAGGTTGTATTGAAAGTTACACAGAGTTCTTTACTAACGGTGTTGAAAGTCCTGTAGGTCAAGATATTGTAGGTCCTTGTCTCTCCCCCGCTAATATCCATACTAATATCCAATTGGATTTTGTGACAAAAATGATGTAATCTGAAGACTGGAATTGGAGAAGAAAAATAGGACCCCTTTGCAAAACCTTGCAGAATATGTAATCACTAAGAGGACTAACAAAACTCTCTTGGCATCTGTTTCTTATGAAAGGAATTAGCTCAAGCTGGAGATTTAAAGAGTAAATTGGAAATACACATCACTTTATTTGCCAAACATATCTTTCTTTTCTGCTGCCATCTAATTTGAATTTAAAGCAATGTTTAACATATGGAAATAAAATCGATTTAGAAACTCTTGCAGGTTCTTCTCATAGCTACTTTTTGATGGGGTAGGAATGGGAAGGATTTTACTTGGTAATAATAGCTTCCCTTTATATACAGCAGACCGTTTTCTAAATTTGTTCTGCAGTAGAGACACACAAACATTAAGCTGATACTGAAGTCCCTTTTTGAAGAGACAGTTGCTGCTTCTGGGATATTGTGTAGGAGAACATACAGTGGGATTAAGGAACTCAATTAGATTACTCTGAGATGATTAGAGATTGTGATTAATTATTTACTAAAGGTCTCTTTTTTAGTTTCACTGAAAATATATGCATGCCAATTTGTATGCAGAACCTAGATGTGTCAAGATTGTGTGTTTTGTTACTGTGTATAGATACACATATTCAGCTTACCTGTTTTGTGTAAGTGCTTTTACTGTTTTACGTTGTTTATCCTGCCTCTTAGTGCTCTGCTATCTGTAGTAACCGCTGGGCATCTGTTTTTTATGGTCTTTGGACAAAAACTCTTTCCCTGCTAAACATGTTTGCTTTGTGAGTTCTTACTATGACCAGACTTGTTGTTTTGTTTTAATGTAGGATTGATGTCAAAATGAAACTCTCACTTTCTGTCCTGTGAACACTTGGATGTGATTCAAATGGTAGTTAACCAAGATACCCCTTTCTTTTTTGCAGAAGCAGTAGTGAATGATGCTAACAGTGAAAATAAATCAGGAGCTGCTGATGTAGCTGCAAGCCAGCACGTAATGGTGTGTGCCCTCCAGGAACTGGGTAGTCTGGTTCAGAGTCTGAATGCCACTGCATCTCCTCTCATTCAAGAACCCTCTATTGGTATGCAAATAAATGGAAATAGATTAATTGAGGCATTTTAGCAATGGATATGAAATATCATTAAATCTAGTTAAATAATAAATGAATATGTAATAAATGAATCTATGAAGTTGGTACTTCCTGTAGTACTCCAGATAGTTACATTTGTCCAGCTCATTGTGTCTAGTACCCTAACTTTAGTTCAAGTTTGACACAGTGTTAAATGGCTGTTTTGATTGGAGTCTGTCTGAAGCTCTTTCTTAGGGTGAGTAAAGTGGTAATTTTTGTTATTGGTTTGTTTACAATAACGGTTTTATAGGAAATTGTTTTGCTATGTAAGGTCTGAAATATTCGCTCCTGGAAAACTGTTGCATTTAAATGCCAAATTTCTGTGGGGAGGCAAAAGTATTGTCAAGATGAAGCTATTGGTAGGCCCCTTTAAAAGAAGTAGTTCTTTGGCTGAAGTTGACTAGGGTTTGTGTGGGATTTTCTTCTTGTTTGTTTCAGTATCTGAATCCACATTTATTCTGTAGTGTTACAGCTTTATGTTTTTTGAGTTTGTGGATGCCTGTGTTTTTTCCACTGGAAGTATGAGCTCCTTTAGACATTTCATCATAGAGATTGTTGTCTTGTTGCATATGACATTCTTCCCATACTGATTTTATGCCAGCTTTGGAGTGGAGAAGACTGTGCTCATATTTATTCCTTCAGGCAGCTGTGTCCCATAAGAACAGAGGGGACTGTATCTCAGTATTATTTCTATTAGCTGCTGTGAACTCAGCAGGTAGAAATTGTTCACTAGCTCCAGAGAAAGCAAACAGCAGTGGGGGCTTTGAAGCAGAAGTTTGCTGAGATCTGGACTAAAGAAAGTGTTGGTATGGAGACAGATTGGACTGAAGGGCGCAGTTAGAAAGTGGGATTAGGTAGGCACAGAAGTTTGGAGAGTGTAGAAGGATGTAAACTTGCTGGAGGGGAGACAGCACCATGTCAAAAGCAAGAGTACAGCCATACAGAGTACATCTCAGCATGTGCTTGGCTACAGTGTGAAGCAAACCCAAAGATCAGTTATTGTGCCTCTGTTATTGGCAATCTGTAAAACATTATGGGAATCATCTCATCCAGTGCCTGTTCTCTTACATAGCGCTGCTGCCTCTTTTCAGTGTTCAAGTAGTAGGAGTCAGTGCTGTGGCTCTGACAGCTCCAGCTTTGCTGACAAAACCTGATGGGGAGCAGCATAATGCTTGTAACAACTATTGTCTTTCCTTAAAGGAAAAGGCAAAGTCAGAAAATTCAAGTACTTCAATTCTGACTTTCTTAACTTTCACATTGGCTGTCTCGTATGGATTCAGTTTACTTGTCTATGTATATTAAAAAGCGTATGTATATTAAGAAGTGCATCATAAGTTAAAGACTGTAAACTCTCCTTTCTGCAGGTCTGTTGGAGACAGTAACTTCAGTTCTTCTTCATCCCAGCATGGCCGCTCGACTGGCTGCTGCCTGGTGCTTGCGGTGTGTAGCCGTGGCATTGCCCTTTCAGTTGACTCCGTTTTTAGATAGATGTGCAGAAAGACTCAACAATCTGAAGACCTCCCCTGAAGCTGTTAGTGGCTACAGTTTTGCAATGGCTGCTTTGTTAGGTGGTGTGCATCAGTGTCCGCTAGGCATTCCTCACGCCAAAGGAAAGGTGAGATAATGAGTGTTTCATCCGTGAGTGTACTAGAAGATACCTTTTTGTCTACAAATAATAGCTTTGAAAAATGGATGCTATGCTAATGAGTTATAGCATTATTGAAGTTGAGCTTGTGCCTTGTGCAAGAGCAGTGGCCAGAGCACATGCTTTTAGAATCTCAGTTGCAATATTTAACAGTGTTTTTCCTCTCTTTCTCTTTCAAATTTGCTGAAGAGAAATTCAAATATTGAAAAACAGCTGAAATAATTGCTGAAGAGAATATTACTGGCTGTGTTATCATATGAAAAACTCTAATCATCAACATGAAATGTAATCTACATTCATTCTTTATGGAAGGTCAATTTAAATGGTTTGAGAACATCTTTAGTCTGTGAGAGTGAACAAGTAGAAGTCGCTTGCAGAGGCTCCGTTTATGTTTTTAAAACCGCCTGTGTTTTGCCGTTGGTGCAGATGGTGGTCAGTATTGCTGAGGATCTGTTACGAACTGCTGCGCAGAACAGCAGGCTCTCCTTGCAGCGGACCCAAGCTGGATGGCTTTTACTTGGAGCACTTATGACTTTAGGTTTGTAAAAATGATTTGCTTTTTCTTCTGTTTTAAAGCTTGTCCAACGCTTTTGACTATCCACTCTGGCAAATGGTCTTTACACGTAATGAGCTCATTATCTATCACAAGAGTATTTATACAGGGGAAGCAGAGTGTTGGTGCACTTACTTCAGCACTGTTGTGCTGGGGAGAAGTGATATATTAGTGCTTATCTAAGCTGAAATATGGCAGAAGGCATCATACCAAAAAAAAAATTTCTGTTCTGTTTTTAGAAACCCAGTCTTTAGTCATTCTCTGAAAGGGCAAAATTGCCCATATCCTTCCTTCCTTAATACTGTGGTGCAGAAGAAATGGACAGTAAATGAAACACAGTGAGCATTCCAACAAATTGCATGTGTGTCTCTAGATAGGCAACAGCACTGATTAAAAGGGTAGTCAGTTTAAGAGCCCTTAGGTGTCTTTTAAAAAAGCCAGCCTGATGTTTATATCTGCCATTACAGAAGTATCAGAAGCTGCATTTTGAGAGGTTGTAAGTATACTCTTGAATCTTGCAGCAGTGTTCTTTTCTGTTTTTTGAGTTTTTTCATACTGAAAAATGTTGTCAAGTTCTGATTCATTTTGCAATATTTTGATCTCTCATCAAATACTATTTTGTGTTTCATCTTGTTTCTCTAAATTGTCTCTTTTTTGCCAGTTTATCATTGTGTTTTTCTAACAGTGTATTCCTATTTTGGTTGTCCTCCAATGTATTTTTAATGTACTTGCACTGGATCTTTTTCAGAATTTTCAGAAAAACCTTGACTGTTAAACTAGCTTACATAATCAATAACTATCAGTTATTTTTCTACTCTTTTTATGGACAGGCTAGAGTAGGCTAAAGAACCTGCTTTCAAAATTAATATTAAAAAATTAGAAGTCAGAATAAAAAGAGAGTAAAAAGACAGTTGACCATAGTTCTATATAACATGACAGTACGTAGGATAGCCTATTTCCTATTTTTAGTACTGATACCAACAAGCAGATGTGATGCATAGTAGTTATTTGCCACACTTTCAACTTAGGAATAAGAAAGAATTTCAACTGGTATTCATTGTTCCAAGTAGGGCAAAAAGGAAGAGAAGTGAAATAAGACAAAAATAGTTTGAAGAGCAAAAGCCTTCACAGCAGATTTTTCACACTTAAATACACATTTTTATTATACTGCCACTCTATTTTTTTGCATAGGTCCTTCTGTTGTTCGGTATCATCTGCCTAAGATGTTGCTGCTATGGCGAAACGTGTTTCCACGTTCTCTGAAGGAGCTGGAAGCAGAGAAGGCAAGAGGAGATTCTTTCACCTGGCAAGTAACACTGGAAGGCCGTGCTGGAGCTCTGTGTGGTAAGAAATTCAGACTTTTGAGATTACACCTGCACAGTAAACCAAAATGTGATCCCAAGTATTGTAGAGAGAACTCCAGTAATTTCCCATCTTTCTTTGAAAATGAGTAAAATGTGTCAGATTTTCATCAAAATGTCCTGGTTTTGACATACAGTTTTATGAACATATCACACAGTCTTTGAATAAACATTTTTAATTGCTGCTCTTTTGATACTCTCTTAGAATTCGTGTCTTGTTTATGTTTTATATTTGTTTGTTTCAGTGAAAATTTAATTTAAATTGTTTTGCTATTAGCTATGAGAAGCTTTGTTGCTCACTGCCCCGAGCTCCTTACTGAGGATGTGATCAGGAAACTGATGACACCCATAGAATGTGCCATGACAATGATGTCACAGTAAGTAGGCAGTTTTTGCTCTTTATTCACTTTTGCCTTTTCCTGGACTAGAACTAATTTGGAGTTGGGTTTTGGGGTTTGGTGTCTGCCCCTTCCCTCTGCCCCACCTGTAATTAAAATAGGACTTTTGAGGAGGTGCATGCCACTGATTTATGACAGAGGATGCTGTGGGTTTGTTGGGTTTTTAATGAAAGTTTTCTTGGTACAATTACTTCTGAAAATGTATTGTTAATTGAGTAATGTTGTTCAGAGTTGTTCTCTGAACACTGTTTTCTTGCCTTGCCTAGAGTTATATCTTTGAAATCTGAAAATACTCTTTTCAGTAACTGCAACGTTTCCGGTTTCTCTTTTTCGTTTTTAATTCTATAGCATTCCATCAGTAATTAAAGCCCATGGAGCTCATCTCAAAGCTAGTGCAGCTATGGTTCGTTTAAGACTTTATGATATATTGGCTTTATTGCCTCCGAAGACATATGAAGGTACACACATTTTTAACAGTTTCCGTTAAAGTAAAAATTCTACTTAGTGCTTGTGATCTTATCTTTTACTGCTTATCTTTGAAGCAGCTGTAAGAGTCAGAACACAATTCTAGGAATCTTCAAGAATTTTGTACTACATTCATCATCTTCTGTATGTTGTCTTGACAGTATAACTGCAGAGTATGAGTATTGCAAAGCATTCATAGAGTAACAGAGTATAGAAGTTATGGTCCCGTTTATAGGATTGAGAGATACGGAGATCATGGTCTGAGATCAAATAATGGTGGTTTAAGTCATTGTTACTTAAAAGAGAGAGAGCTTTATTTCTTAGCATACTGAAAAGATAGATGTGACAATGGAAGTTTAGTTTTGGTTACAGTGGGGTTTTTTTGTTTGGTTGGTTTGGTTGTTTTCTTTTTTAAACCTGATTTGATCTGTTACACAGATGTGCTATTAGTAAATTGCCAGGCACTGTCACATGGTCTGATAGATTAACTTCTTGGGTTTCTTTGAATTTTCTTGTTAAATGTTTACATGATCATGTGGATGAGCAGGTTTTTTTTCTGAATCTGGATTGTCATCCCATAAGGGATGGCCCAATCTGTTGTTTAAAACAGGACACAATTCTGAGTAATGTGCTCTAGTGAACCCTGCTTGAGCAGGAGGTGGGACTAGATGACCTCCAGTGGTTTCCAACCTTACCTGTTCTTTGGGTATTTGGGTACCATGATTTGGGAATTGAGAGCCTACAGTTCCATTGGAAGCCTTGCTCTCAACTCTTGTTGTCAGGTTTACTTCTCTGCTTCCTCTAAAATTGAAGTTATGGTACATTTATAACTTCTGATCACTAGCTGAAATGTTTTGGCTAAGAAGAAGTGATGATTCTTTTTAATGTCTGTCTTTTTAGGATCATTTAATGCGCTGCTTCGAGAGCTGGTAGCAGAATTTACTTTGACAGACAACTCTGCTAACACAACCACATCACTCCTAAGGTCTCTTTGTCATTATGATGATAGTGTTCTGCTTGGCTCTTGGCTGCAGGAAACAGATCATAAGTCAATTGAAGATCAGGTAATTAAAAAACTAGAAGAATGAATTATACCCTGTCTGTGCGATGTGGGTGTGGGGAAGCCTTCTAAAACTCAAGCTTCATACCTTGTTTTTAGTCTTATTTCAGAGCTTTGTTAGATGTAAGTCCTTCCATCCACAGGATACTGTTTTGATTAAAAACCACCTACAGCTGAGATATAAATTGCATAATGCTACTCACAGAGTTGTGCTTAGTGAAGTAGCCTCATATCTTTTAAAAAAAACCTCGACTCAACATCTCTTCCCGTCCACCAATTTTCCTAGCCTAGCAGTTGTTCTTATATAGGTTTTCTTAAACTAGGAGAAATGTAGGTTCCACTTAACATGTTTTGTAATGAAACTGCTGTCAAAATATCAATATTGAAACAGGTGTTATAGCAAAACAAGATTTAACTGGTTTTATAGGTGTAGAATGAAATCTTTCGTTTCATTTGAAAGTGTTGACACAATGTTGTTGGCTGAAAACACCTCTTCTGCAAACAGCCATCTAATCATGGGAAGGTTTCCCAGAAGGTTTGATGAAGCAGGTCCAAAAGCCAAGACTGATACCAAGGGTATGCGAAGCTGTTTCTGATCCAAGATCAGCATGTCAAAGCAGAAAAGAGTTTTACAAACTTCCTTTGTTTATGGTGGAGGACATAGTACACTTCCAGTGCTGTCTTCAATCCACAGAGCTTTTTCACCCCCTCTGCCCCTTTCCTTTTTCACTTCCTGGCTGTAAAACAGTGGCACTCTTGGTAAGTGGAGATCTGTAGTCTGTGACAGGATTCTGGCAGTGTGTGCGCAGAGCCCAGAAAGCCAATGGAATCCTGGGCTGCATCAAAAGCAGCGTGGCCGGCAGGTTAAAGGATGCTGTTTCATCCCCAATATAAGGACATGGAACTGTTGAAGCAAGTCCAGATGAGGGTTACAAAGTTGGTAAGAGGACTGGAGCACCTGCCTTACAAACACAGGCTGATAGAGTCAGGGCTGTTCATTCTGGAGAAGAGAAGATTGCACAGAGACCTCACAGCAACCTTCCAGTATCTGAAGGGGGCCTACAGGGAAGCCAGAGAGGGACTCTTCATGCAGAACTGTAGTGATTAGGACAAGGAGTAATGGGTGCAAATTGAAAGAGGGGGAATTTAGGTTAGGTATGAGGAAGAAATTTTTCATTGTGAGGGTGGTGAGACACTGGAACAATTGCTGGGGGAGGCTGTGGATGCCCCAACCCTGGCAGTATTCAAGGCCAGGTTGGATAAGGCCTTGAGCAACCTGTTCTAGTGGAAGGTGTCCCATGGCAGGGGAGCATTGGGACTAAGATGATCTTTAGGATCCATTCCAAGCCCTAACTTTCTATCATTCTGTGATTCTCTTCTGCTTAGTCATGTTTTATTTTTTAGTGACACAGAGGTCTCAACAGACGTTTACTGTGTTTTCTGACCTTCTAAGAATAATACAGATCTACTAGATTCTATAATTTTATTTTACAGTTAAATAATTGATAGGAATATAGAATTTTCTTCAGAGAAATAGGTGATTGTTTAATAGTGTTTCATGAAAGAATGATGATTAGGAAGTATTTTCTTGTTGATAGGAGAGTTAATAATTTTAGTACTGTTTCTAAGTCTTTCTGTGTAGGGCATTAATATAGCCAAAACGGATCATTTAATACACTGTATTGTAACTCTCTGCTCAGAGAGTGAATGAATAACCTATTTTTCTGAAATGGCACTTCATATTCAGTGATTCAGAAGGTACTGTTAGTACTCTAAGTAGAATTAATCTGCTTTTCTCTTAATTTTCATCTCTTAATACCAGGAGTAAGAGTTTGTGTATTTATCCAGCTGTTAATGGTTTTGACCCTTCAGAATTCAGCTGATCCTGTAAATGCTAATATGTATGCATGGGGATACTGCAGTTGTATTCAGGTGTTTGTAAGCTATTCTTTTGTTTTAACTGCTGCATATGTGTTTTGCTTATCTCTAGTTCCAATTTTATGTGCAAAGCTATATTCAGAGGTATTCATGTTGTGTGGCATTTTGCAGCTTCAGCCAAACAGTGCGTCTGGAAGTGGTGCTCTGGAACATGATCCCTCTTCTATTTATTTGCGCATCCCTGCTGGTGAAGCTGTACCTGGTCCCCTTCCTTTAGGAGTATCTGTCATTGATGCATCTGTGGCTCTCTTTGGTGTGGTTTTTCCTCATGTCTCTTACAAACATAGGTCAGTTTACATCAGTATTCAATTTCAGAACCTAATGCCTTGTTTCTCTGGATACTGTTACCTTGGGGGTTTTTTTGTTTGCTTGTTTGGTTGGTTGTTTTTGTGAAATAAGAATTGACTGTGGTATCAACTGTCTTTAAATTCAGAGTTTAGTATTTGGTGTTCATTGTGTCTCAGGATTCTAGAATATTTGTACTCACTTTAGAAATAAAGTGATTTCCTCAGTTTTATCACTTTTGAAGATTAGTGTTCAGAGATGGAGACTAGATTCTTCTCTTTTCATACTGCATTTAACAGTAGTAATATCTCTGCAACCAAAATTTCCTGCAAAAGTATCCACTGCAATTAACTTCAAATCAGCTTTGAAAACAGCAGGGGCCTCCATTGAATTTCATTTGGCTTCCATGAGTAAGACCATTTGATTTATAGTCAGCAAGGGATTGTATGCATGATGAAAAAGAGGAAATGGAATTCAACTTATTTTCCTTTGTGTTTCACATTAACTCTACAGAGTTATGAGTTGTCAGGACTGATTTTGTCATTCAGTTTAGGCAATTTGTCGCTGAGCACAGAGTGAAAGCAGTTCTAAGATGCATTTCAAAGTAAAATAATCTTTCAGTGCAAACCTGATGTGAGCAGTTTTTTCATAGCAGTCAACCTCATTTTGTAGTAAGTGCAGGATAGACTTGAGGCCAGCTTGCAGTAATTCACCTTGGTCTATACCTGTTGTTAACTGCGAAAAGACGTAGCTTGGGAACTGCTGAGTAATTAAAAAAGCAGGTTATTCATTACACTCCTGTTTTTGGTATCTTCTAGGGAATGTTCCTCCTCCCAGTAATGTTTTCTGGGGAGGAGTGGGGGCAGGAATGGAGGTTAAATGGGAAAAAAGTAGGAACAATAAAACAAATATGAAGGGTAACGCTGTTTTAAATGGTAGTGGAAAGACAGCATTTTTCTGCTCTGGTCCTCATAGCTTTCTAGTTACACAGCCAAATGCACCTGAAGATTCACTTCTTCTTGGTGGTGTTTTCTTCAAAGGAGTAGTAAACATTTGTGGATGAACTAAAAGAACTAGCAAAGGGATGTTCAGCTAACTCTGAACTCTTACTACCTGTAGTGAATACCTTCTGCAGCCTCTGAAGCATAAGTTCTGTTACTGAACTTAAAGGGCCCTTTTGTTGTGTGTGGTTTTTACCAGCTGTGCTTTAGTTTGTATTTTGAAAGGCTATCACTTCAATTAAGTTCTTTCCTTTGTTGTAGATTACAGATGTTGGATCACTTTGCTGAATGTGTCAAGCAGGCTAAAGGTGTTCGCCAGCAAGCTGTGCAGCTTAATATCTTTACTGCTGTTCTTAGTGCCTTGAAGGTAAGACTTGTAAACTTGTAATGGAAACCAAAGTTCATCAGTTTGTGTTCAGTACAAAGGGCTGTTAGGAGAATGTTACTAAAGTTACTCAGGAATTCAAAAATTTGAAAATTCTGGAATTGAATTTTTTCCCAGATACTAGCTTGAGCTCTTGTCTGCATGTATCAGTATAGAGAACAGATGAGGCTCATGTAGTCAGCATTCTATAGTATTCAGACTGTCTTTTTTCTTTCTTTCATCTTCAATCCTGTGGTTTTATTTGCCTTGGACTTGTGGATTTAAGCACTTTGTTATATATAATCAGAAAACTCCTCATGCCACAGAGTAGCGTTGATGCGGCTTGTGTAATTGAATACACAAATAGATTTGGGTTTCCATTTTGGTTGCCTTATTGCACAGAATTCAAGGTGCTTATGCCCAGTCCAACTGACTGCAGCTACTGCTCTGTGCTCTCTGTCTACATTTGGAAATGCAACCTCATGCTATCAAGTCAGGAAGTAAGACAGCTGTGGTGGTTTAGGCCAAATTCAGGGAAATGTCCAAAGGAACGTCTCCTCAAAGGAAGGCAGGCCACAACCACCCCTCCCCACACCGGGTTCGGAAAAAAAAATTTTCCTCGGAGGAAAGTGACGGAGAAAATAAAGCTATTTATTTAACAAACACACAGGAAAATAATAATATTAATGCTAAATAATAAAATCTCTTGCTCTGGAGAGAAAACCTGAAAGATTTTAGAGTCCTTCTGTGGATGTGGTCTCTCTCCTCCTCCTCGGAGCTGGGTCAGCGTGGGGGGCCCCCCTCCAGGCCGGTGGAAGGTCCCCCGGTGGGGTTCTGATGTTCTGGTGTTCTGAACAAGTCCAGAAGAGAAGAAGGGAAAAAGCCGAAGTCCCAAGAGAAAAAAAAACCTCAACTCTCCTTCTCTCTCCGAAGAAACAGAGCCGAAAAGCTGACTGAAAAGCAAGAAGCAGTGCCTCCCTGCTCCTCAACAGCAGAAGTAGCTAATCTCTGTGTCCTTGAAGCACAAACTGTTTTGAAAAGTTTGCTCAGTTTTTTTTTCTCTGTCTCTTGCATCCAGTTTTAAAGGCATAGAAGGACTCAGGAATCATATCTGGGCATAGAGCAGTGATACGGGATACAACAGCATAAAGTCACCCCAAGACAACAGCAAATCACAAATAATGGCTGCCCAGTTTAAGCTGTTACTGGAGCTCCATGTCTTTGGTTGATAGGCAAAATACATTGGCAAAACAGCACCTCAGTTCTTTACGTTGTTCTTAAAAATGAGATCTACATTGCTACAAGTTGAAATGTAGATTCTGAGGCAGATTTCTGGAAGCTCCCATGCCATGCCAAGTGGCCAAAAAATTATCAAAATTGAGCTGAAAGGAGGACTTCAGATCAGTGGTAGAGCCTTTGACTTCTTCCTCTATTGCACATGCAGTGTTTTTACTTTACATGTCTTTAATTATTTTTCCTAGGGTAAAAGAAACTGCAGAAGCACTGTTTACTGCTATTGTAGAGTGTTCATATAAGAGACTGTATAAATGTTTGTAAGGATGTGATTATTAAGAAAAAAATATTTTCACGTATCTCTAAAGTCTTTAATTTAAGTGATTCTTGCAGAAACATAACTAGTCTGTGGTTTTCCTGACTGACAGAAAGAGGTGTTGCTGTTAGATTTTTAAAGCTTCTCTCTTTTTTCCTGAGGTATTCTGTGTAAAGCTACATCAGATTTGGTAGGACTAGGGTGCATGTAGCACTCTAATGCATTTGATAAAAAAGACTGGTGCCACAGGTCTTCCTGTGTATGAAACAGGTGGAGTATTGGCAAACATCATGAGACCCAGGATGTTGTTGATTTTGAGTTTTAAATGTTTTCAACCAATGTGTTTCAGGATAAACTACCACAAACTTAAACAAAAGCAAAAGTGCATAGTTTTCAATTGATCAAATATCTCTAAAATATATATATATATATCTTCTTTTTCTCTCTTACATTGGGATGTTGGGATTGTTTTGTTTTTTTTTTTGATGTAGGGTTTAGCTGAGAATAAAAGCACCTTAGGACCAGAAGAAGTCCGCAAATCTGCTCTGACACTTGTAATGGGTGCCCTTGATAATCCTAACCCTATTTTGAGGTGTGCAGCAGGTGAAGCTCTTGGCAGAATGGCTCAAGTGGTTGGAGAAGCCTCTTTCATTGCCAGAATGGCTCAATACAGTTTTGATAAGTAAGTTGTTTTTAATTCAGAAAAGGAAATAAAATTATAGTTTTATGTAGTTTGAAAGATTCCTCTTTTAAATACCATATTGATTGTTCTCTTCTTTCATGCTTGATCCCTATGGTTATGTAGATCTAACAAACCTTCAAACAGATTCTTCTCTTTTGGATTTATTTCATGTGAGGAATAAAAGCCGAGTTGTTACACACTCGGAATGTGAAATGATACCAGCAAACAGCTTTTGATGAGTTACTTGAAGGTGACTAAACTGTTTCAGATAGATAAGCACAGCTTACATTAAGTATGTCTGTAATACAAATTGTGTAATAGTGGTTCTGTTTCACTAAAACATCCTCTTTATACATAGATTTAACTTATTTACTGGCCTGTACTTTTTTGTATTCTGTTGCTTATCTTGGGTCTTTAGAAAGATGTCTGGTATAAGCAACGAGACATTATGTTTCCCAATTTCTTGCTTAAATTTAAGGCATCAGCATATTTATGAATCAGAATGCAACTGCCTCAGGGCTGCAGCCCATGTTTTTGGTTGGGCCAGGTGCATGCACATAGCCTCAGTCCAGCTCTCTAACCTCTGGGTAATTAAATTTTTCTCACCCTT
This sequence comes from Gymnorhina tibicen, assembly GCA_013399875.1. Taxonomy (NCBI): domain Eukaryota; kingdom Metazoa; phylum Chordata; class Aves; order Passeriformes; family Artamidae; genus Gymnorhina; species Gymnorhina tibicen. Next base: position 39,039 of record VXAZ01001836.1, on the reverse strand, counting down.
TCATCTTGTAGTAAAGTACATCATCCTTGCTGTCTTTCCTTGAATTGCTATTACTGGGACTTTCCTTGGTTTCTTATCTGCGTTAACTTGCAAGTTGTTAATGGTTGTTGTTCTGTTGACAGTCAAGCAATTTTTTATATTTGAGATGTGCATTTACTTTGTTGTTCACTGATGGCTAAGAGCATGCATGTCTCATATACAGTCAACTAGGGGAAAAAAAAAATCTTTCTTTGCACTAATTAGGAAATCCCTTTTATCTCTCTTCCTCACCCACTGAAAAGGCTTCTAATTACCAAGTGGTGTATGTGACATGCATTCAGAAGCAGTGTTGTGGAAAGTACTCAGTATGTCAATGCATACAACTTCATACAACTAGATCATTTAAAATGCTACTCATTCTGGTTCAGTTTCATTATAAAAGGTTTTCTACTTAAAAAAATAAAAAGGCTCTATTGGAAAAATCATAAAAATCGGCTGTGGAAGAAAACTATATGAAAACTATATGAAAAACCGGATTTGCAGTGGAAGATGTAGCTGTGGATTTTTTTGTCATTTCCCGGTGTGTGTTGTCATTTTTCTGTTCTTGATTCCTTTTCACTGCAGTGGTTTAGGAATGATTATTAAATTAGTCTGCTGTGAAACACTGGTAAACTCTAGATCCTTTTTCTCTATCCTCCAAAACTCTTCTTCTTCTTCACAATTCAAGTTCTGACCAGAAAAAAAAAAAATTAAAAAAAAGAAAATTATAAAAATACCTTTTTTTCATCTTGTTTTATATGTAACCTGGGTTAAATGCAATATAGAGTAAGTACATTGTTTTTGCTGTTGTTGTTAAGGCTTCTCAAGATCTTGTAAGGTGGCCTGCAAAATTTTGTTAGTCTTTTGTACTGTTGTGGTACTTCAAAGATTCTGTGTAACAAACTTACTGAATAACGTGATTTCTTTGTATTTAAACACTGACAGGTTAAAATCTGCTCGAGACGTTGTATCAAGAACAGGCCATTCCTTGGCTCTGGGTTGTCTCCATCGGTATGTTGGTGGAATAGGTTCTGGACAGCATTTGAAAACTAGTGTCAGTATTCTCTTGGCTTTGGCACAAGATGGAACCTCTCCTGAAGTCCAGGTAAAAAAAGCAATCACCACAAAACTACTTAAAATGTTCAAGATGAAGATTAAAAATTGAACTACCTGTTCAGATACTCTTTAATAGACGTTGTCACATGTAAGACGTGTAGCATGTGCCAGGGAGCATGAAGAAAGTGGATCTTTTCTTACAAACTCGCAGAGTGCAGAATCCCAAAGATGTAGTGTAACTAAAATGTAGCTTCATAGCTATTTAGAGAGGCAGTTGCAAGTGGTCATGTTAATTCAGAGGCGTGTGTCTGCTTGTCAGCTATGCCAGAGTGATGCACTGTGGGCATCCAAGCTGACTTTAATTTTAGAGCAAAACATGTTAGTTTTGCCTTGGCTGCCTAAACAGAAGCTTTTAATAACTGGCTGATGACTGATATGTGATCAGTTACTGGAGTCTCAGGTGATGAGCAGTAGTTTCTTTGTCAGGTAACTCCTGTGTATGTGATACATGTACAGTACATCATCTTTGCAGAGCTATATTATGAAAACAGAAATCTATTGCAAGCTAAGTTGCATTTAGGGGACAGAAGGGAGGAGCCGAGACTAAGACAGGGAGGGGTTTCTATCTATGATGGACTACAGATATGTGAAGTCTCACAAGAGGATGACTTGACTGCTAGAAGTTGCTGGTATAGTAGAATGGGGACTAAACGTGCTGTTAAAAGAGTAATGCTTTTGGAATTGCTGAATGTGGATAGACACTGTGAAGTTCAGAACACTTCTTAAGTTGAAAATACTGGAAAATCAGAAGAAAATGTTGTCTTTGCACTCTCAAGAGAAATATGAGGGGTCAGTGTCCTGGTCTGTCTTTACTTTCCTTTAAACCTCTGTGGTGTTGTGAAAAGAAGAGAGGGCTAGATAGGCCAGGACACGTGTTTTTATAGCAAGAAGTTGAATGTTAGAGGGAGAAGTGCTGATTTTTTTTTTTCCTTCAGCAATGAAATCTATCCAAGCACTAAAACAATTACTTAAAAATGGGGAAAAAAAAGAAACTTACTTTGAGTAAAAGCAAGTGCCCTGTCTGTAATTACTGTTCTTCAAAGATTGTGCTGTAATTGCATAATATAATAGATAACTTCTTGTCATCCTTTTCATAAATTACTGCAAGGAGAATGAATACCTGGGATGGTCACTATTGTGCTTTAGCAGCAGGAAATTGTGTGCCACCCATGAGTAGGGGCATTTTATACCCACAAACTGAGAAGCTGAAGCCCCCAGTAACTATAAAGAATCATACTTACACCTTGATTTGCTGTTAACTTGATAGAACATGTACTTCAGTACCTTCTTATTTCTTTTCCTCAGAGCAATAAAAAAAATCAAAATAAGAAAGCTTATTGCTTGGGAAAACAAGCCTAGGGTTTTTTTTGAGATAATGTTAAAAAAATATCTATAAATACAATTTTAAGTCCCTTGAATTTCCTTCGTTTACTTAAGGAAAGACAAAGTGCAATTTGCATATGTAGCCAACTTCATGTATGAGTGGGTAACTTGAGGCATATAATTGTGCACCAATAATTTCAAAAACAAATTGGAAAGGTTAATGTTTTATGAAAAAAAGAGACAAAGAAGTATAAAAGGGAAGTCCAGGTGGAACTTGCACATCTACCTTACTTTTCATTGAGAATACAGCACCTGGCCGCTGGGAAAAGCTAAGCTTTTAAACCTCATCCCTCACTGGATCAGTGTGGTTACACAGAAACTGTATGGAAGTATAATGGAAATTCACAGGAATTAAAGGATAAGCTGTAATGTGTTACCACAGGATTAAGGCTGTAGAGGTAGTTACGTGATTGCTAGTGCTAATGGTTTTTGGGTTGCATCAGAGAGGATTAAAAAGGAGCAGTTTTAAAGGCAGGTATTCCAGTTTATTCCTAAGAGTCTAGCTTTGTAATAGTAATACTCTTTTATCTTAGTCTTTTCATGTGTTTAATGTGAGAAAATTCTGAAATAAGATCATTTAGTAGGATGTTACAAAGAGATAGGTAATGCTTTCAGATCTGTCAGTGGAGTTTATTTCGTATGAAATGTCAGTATCCAAAAGGACTGTCCTCTTGCCTGCTTCTTGCTTTGACAATTACAATAAGTTACTTTGCTCTTTGTTGTTTATTCACCTTGCAGCTGAAATAGGTCTATCTTTCACCATTTTTTTCCTCATGCTGTAGTACACTGACTGAACAGCACTGCTTTTTTCTCTTGTACCCTCTCATAAGAAAGTTAGAAAAATGCATGTGAACCTTTCAGCAGTAGAATATAAAAGACCTTCTCTGCTAAGGGCTTTGTAAGCTGCCCATTTCAGACTCTGCCTCCAGTTTTATAGCGGAATGATTCTCTCTTTCTCCTGTCTTAAGTCAGTTTTCTTTTTTCCTTTTTGTTTTAAATGGATGTGATGTCTGTGCTTGTATTTTTCTTCCTCGAAGTACTTAAGCATATTTTTTCTCAAATTCTTTGTCACCTTATTTCCATTATCCCCAAAATTGCTGATAACCAAAGAGTATGTTAGATATATTTAAACTCTGAGGTGATTTGCTTGAGGTCCTGAGAATTTTGAAACACTTCTGGAGTCAGAAGAGTGAACTAGACATGTTTAAGAAAGGAAGTACAGAGCTAGGCTCCATCTGCATGAAAAACTGTTTGATTTCCTAAATGCATTACTGAAAGATATTCCTTTGTGTTTTTGATAGACCTGGTCTCTCCATTCACTTGCCTTGATAGTGGATTCTAGTGGACCAATGTACCGCGGCTACGTGGAGCCAACGCTCTCTCTCGTTCTCACCCTGCTCTTAACAGTCCCGCCATCTCATACAGAAGTACATCAGTGCTTGGGCAGGTGCCTTGGAGCTATAATAACTACTGTTGGGCCCGAGCTGCAAGGTTAGTGGAAATTTGAAGATAAAAAAAATCTACCTTGTATAAAGCTGATACTTTAATCTTAAATGGAAGAGACAAAGTTTTTGTTAGCTGCGAGTAGGGGGAGGTGATGTTTGCTGTTTCAGTTACAGTCCTGCAAGCAGCCTCGCTTTGATCCTCCTTATGACTGCTTGGGGCTTTTTTGACTGCAGTTTGAGATTTGTATAAAGAAGTTGCAGGGATGTACGGTGTTTTGGCTAATGGTAAACGTGCATGGTAGGTAAGCCATTAAACCCTTGTTGTGTATTTTGCTGCATATATTGTTGTGTACAGGTGGGGCATGAGACAAGGTTTTTCCTCCATTTTTGTAACACGTGTTTATTTTATTTTAAGCTGATGGCAAGAGCCTAAGTTTGACATAATTGATGATACTGCAAACTATAACTCATTTCCATTCATTCTTGATATCCTTAGATCTCTGAACCTTACTGTAGAGACTTAAAATCTTGTCATGCCAAACACTGTGTCTGAAATTCTGTGCCTCCAGGGGTTAAAAACATGGATTTGTAACTTTGTCTAACTGGGGTTTTTAGGAATATTTATAGGATGGTCTTTGATGCAGTGCCAGAGAGCCAACCACTAGTGAAATTTTAAATAACTGGACTTAAGGTTTTAGCTATGAAATAATTCTAGATGGTTTAATTGAACTTGTCTGTCTGTGTGCTAACCTTTTGACCTATCATATTTGGAATATGATTAACTTTTAGAATAACAACTTAAGTAGAATGTCTTCCGCAGGTTACATTTCTGTAATTCGAAGTATTTTTATAAACCTGATGTGGGTTAATTCTTAAAATACAGAATGGGATTGTTCTTCAAATTAAATATCGTTCTTTTTAAATGCTTGTTCTAGTAGAGCAGTGCAGCTCATCTATTGGAGCTATTTAAAATTGCCTGCATACATAGATACTAGCTTAAGAATTACCTGATATTTTAGGAAATGGCTCAGTGCATGAAATGTCGCTTATACATATATAGAATGAAAGAGACTTTTAAAATCTAACTTCAGATAATTAACTGGTTTCATGGCCTGCGAAGATAGTCTCAAAATATTTCTGACTGGAGATCATTGATCCAGAATTTCATTTGGACAGCACGTTGTTTAACTGAGCTAAAAAAAGAAATACTGAAACACTCTGTAGTGTTTCAAATTTGCATGGCAAATCAGAAAAGTTCCATGTTAATCTGTGAACTTTTTTTTGTGATACTGAAGCTTTAATAATTCTTGCTTCTCAAAGGCTTAAAGTCTGCAGTTGTCATAGAAAAGTTTTTCTGTGTTAAGGATATCCTATTACATCATTAGGTAATGGAGCTACGATTTCAACAATCCGTTCTTCCTGTTTGGTGGGATGTGCAATCACACAAGACCATTCAGACTCACTTGTTCAGGCAGCTGCTATATCCTGCCTTCAGCAGCTTCATATGTTTGCACCACGGCATGTCAACCTGTCCAGTCTGGTTCCCAGTCTTTGTGTGAGTATCAAATGCATCCCTTCTGTTCCTCAAAGTTTTGTGCATGTGCTTAGCAGAGGACAGGGGAAATATTTAGCAACATGTCAAGGACAGCCGTATGTAATAAGCAAGTTGTATTTGCCAGAACACTGGAGTCCCGAAGCCATTTTACATATTTTCAGAATGCTGCCCAAACTGAAGTCATAGGGGCTGATTCTCTTTCACCCTCAATAGTGTAAGCAAGTATTTATAAATAACATGTCTGAGTAGAAAAGATGCAGAAATGCTCTGTTTGCTCCAACTAATTGCCTACAAAGAGGGAAGTGACTGAGTTGGGGAAAGGTATCAGATATTGGATTGCTGTTACCACTGTCGGCATGTTAGGGGCTGACATACAAATTCTTGTGCTGCTGTTGGTAGTGTTGCCTTCTTCCTTCATTAGTGTTCTGTCAGCAAGTCCTGGCTTAAGCCTGGAAGTAAGGCAGAGGCTTGAACCCAAAACATACCAAATATGATTATAAGAGGAAAGGTGGCATGGGTGGGTGTGGTTTTGGTGTAGGTTGGGTTGGTTTTTTTTTTAATAATTACTACTGTAAAAATTATTTTTAGATGGCTCAGTAGTTCAATACTTAGAAATTTGAAAAGCTTCTCCATAATATCTGTTAGATGTTTTGCAAAGTTGTTTATGCCATTCTTTGTGGCACTGATGACTCAGTGTTAACTGAAGGAATTCAATCCTACTTATGTCAACATCGAACCTTTTTCTTAGTCTGCCATCCAGATTTTCCCTAGGGCATCCTCTCATGATTATGTGCTTCTCCCCAGCCCTGTGCACACCCAAGCCCCACCCTGCCCCGAGCACTCCTGGGAGTGCAGTGTGTTTACAGAATCTGTCACTTGTCCCTTCACAAAATTTTGCATGAAGGGGGTGCAACATACCCAGAAGTAGGTAAGCTCTTTTGTATGAATACCATGTACATGACAGAAAATCCCTACAGCCTTTACTCTGTGAATACCAGTGGATGATGTTACAGACAATGAAGTTCATACATGACTAACTAGTGCTGTTTTGAAACTTTTTCCCATGTTTTTCTACTGTTTCTCTCCTGCTGGTTTATGGTCTTCTGCTAAATGAAAGCTATTTTTGTTTTCCTTTCCCATATTCCTTACTTTCAAGTTATACTTAGTTTGATGGCGTTTCCTTTGAGTCGTGTTGGGCATTTCTTCATACTGCAAATGCATACATATGTAGGCAAGGTCTGCCTTACCTGCACCATTAGCCAACTCTTCAGAATGAAATTAATGCCAGGTATCAAAATTAAACCACACAGCTCCACACTCTCATTTTAATTTCTTCTTCCTGCATTGGCTTCATAACTTGTAGTTATTTGTTTTGTAACTTGAAACAGGGAATACCCTTTACATTAATTAAATCTCCCAAATGTTCTGTGTTTTAGTTCATTAAAACAACCTCAGTATGATATTTAGAGGTTCTTTAAAGACTGCTTGTTTTTTTAGGACTAAAATCTTGTATATTCATATGTGGAATAAAGATCTACTGTTAAAATGCTTTATAAACTATAGAATCCTTTCATTTAGGGAGGCATTTTCCATCCCCATAATAACCTAATACTGAGAAAGCAAATGGATATTTGGTTTATTAAAACCAATTTACCCTGGAGTAAATAAAGAATTAGAGTTTCTTAAAGGGCAGTCTTCACCTCTTCCACTGTGGAAAAACATTCACTTTTCTGTGCAGCTATTTCCTGTCAGAAAAATAGAGACCATGCACAGTTCTTCTGTAAGGAAAATACTTGCTTGTGCTTGAGGTGATTCAAAGGAATTAGAAGCCAGTGTTGGTTAGCAAAGAAATCTGATGCTGTATTATTGAGAGGCACTTTTAAGAACTTAATGCTATAGATTTTACAACAATTTTGAAATGGAAGTTTTATGATAGCTGTTGTGTGTGGTGCACCTGATAATGGCTTTTTGTTTAAAAGAATGTGATTTACAACTATAGCAGAATATGAGGCAGAGTAGTACTGGAGTGTAACAAATTGGAAACTGTTATTAATCTAAATCACACTGGCACAGTAGTTCCAATATTTAGGCTTTTATCTCTTTAACCAGATGACAGCTGCCAGCTCTATGTATGTCAGCTTTATTTTCATATTTGTATATTATGAAAAGCGCATACTTCTGAACTTTCAGAACTTGGTACCCAGCAGCTCACACATGGGCTTATAACTGAAAAGTAGAATAATTCTGGTCCTTAGCAGGATTGATTTATTGATACTGGGGTGCAGCAGTTCACTCATCTGTAACGGTTTTGATTTTCAGGTTCATTTGTGCAGCTCTCACTTGCTGCTGCGCCGGGCTGCAGTTGCATGTTTAAGACAGCTTGCTCAGAGGGAAGCATCAGAAGTGTGTGAATATGCCATGAGCTTAGCAAAAAATGCTGGAGACAAAGAAAACAGTGGCATCAGTAGGTATTTCTTTCATGTGGCCTTTTTGTAACAGTTGAATGCACATGTATGCATACGTGTGCTTTGCCTTCAGAAAGAAGGGAAAAAAGCCCAAAACCCCTTTATACCCCTAGTGAAAAAAAAACCCCTAAAACTGTCCCTTCTGGCTTCCATAACTTCTGGCCAGACCCCTGCTTACCTCTGGAATTTTGTTTATAATTTAACTATTTTGAAATTCTAACTTGAACCTCTCTCTCTCATTAAGGCTGGCAGTCAAATAAGGAGCACAGTATATATACAGTGGAAGCATTTTACAGTTTTTCTGGTATTATAGCTCTTGTTATTTTGAAAGTTGACTTGGTGGTGTGCTGTTTGATTGAGATGCCTGGTTGTGTTACATTCTGTTAACATCGCATTTGCAATGCCTGTGGACTTTGCTGGCTGGTCTAATTCTTACATGTATCATTTTATTTTGAGAATTGGAGGCACAACGATCTTGACCACAGTCTTCATACAAATGTAGAATTGTGAGCTTAGTCAAATGATACCAGTTGAGTCTGTCTCTGGGAAGATTCTTTAAAGTCCAGTACCATTAGGTTTTTTTACAAATTCATGGACTATGTACCTTGAAGAGAGAGATATTTTTATTTTTTTAACTAATACTTGGAGGTGTTATTTGCCTTGCAGATAAAATTAATTGCTGTATTAGAATCTTTCTAGTGTTAATTCAGAAAAACATCAATAACATCTTGGTGATCTTTGATTGAACTATACACACACAGGTACACAATGTCCAATGCCAGTCTGTTGCTCCAAATTTTAAAACTGAGTTCCTGATTTTAGAAAAGCTTTCTCATTATCATTTTGCAGACATGAATCCTTTTGCACCAGGAGCTGGCTCTCGGCGAGACGCTCATTCCCGGCATCAGGGGGTTAATATAACAGAGACAGGCCTGGAGGGCGTCCTTTTTGGAATGTTGGATCGTGAGACTGATCGGAAATTGTGCTCAGATATCCATGATACTCTGGGACATATGCTTTCATCTCTGGCAGTAGAAAACCTTTCTCACTGGCTCATGCTTTGTAAGGATGTCCTTGCAGCTTCCAGTGGTAAGTGTTCCGTCACGTTCACATAAGTGACAATATGTCTTTAGCATTAGCATGTTCTGGCAATATTGGTTTGCAGCTTGTCTTTTATCCTAGTTAAGATGTAGGTTATATTGTATACAGGACTTTGATTATAGCGTGGTTAAACTTCCATAGAAAGAAGGAATTATCGATGTTAAGTTTCAGAATATTGCTCATAAGAGTAAAAAGTTAGCTGCTTGAAGTAGGATTTCCAATGGAGAAGCAGTGTGTCATTTCAGTATCCTGGTGAAAGCAGACATGCTTTTTAGCCCGTATACGTCAGGATTATACAAAGACAAGACTCCTGCACACATTCTGAGCTTTCTTTTATAAGGTTTTGTGAGTTACCAATGTGATGATGGGTTACCATGGTGATAAAATTTTTGTTTGTTAAGCTTTGCAGATTTGTTTGCAGAGATTTTGTCCTCTGAGACCTTATTCCTGTTTTTCAACTTGTAGGATGGTTATGACGCAGAATCTGCTCATTTCCCTTGCATTTATACTTGTTTATTGGCATGTGTGAGTTCATCCTGAAGCTGTTTCTAAATGCTGCCAGCTTTACATTTACTGATGAGTAATGCTACCAATAATTTCTTTATGCAATGTACTTACCACATATCTGCCCAGTGAGAAAGACCTCATTTCCTGAGTTTTAAGTTGGCATGTCCTTTTGTTATTTCATGGGTGGGTCTTAAAGGTTTTAACATGGTTGTCCAATTTCTTATTTATTTATTTTCAGGTGACATATCTGAGAGAAAAAACATATTTAAATAATTTTGCTTCAGGTGTAAGCCAGCAACTTCACTTTGAACTCCTTTGATCCAATTAACTGGCATATGACCAAAATGTGGTTTGCTTTTTAAGCAGAGATTTACAAATCAGCCACATGAGATCCTGGGTGCCTTCTCAAAACACCTTTGTTATGAACTGGCATTCATCCATGTTTGATTTGCCATAGCCTTTTTCTTTATTGAATGTCTTGGCTCTTCAGTTGCATAAATTTAGACTTTCTAAGAAGCCTGCCTTAGTTTCTAAGAAGCATGCATTGCAATAATTTCCTTTAATTGTCCTCTAATTATTGCTGGAGTAATTTTTGTCAGTATTTTAGCAATTAAATTAGCAATTTGCTAATTTAGATCTTGTCATTGGTACTTCATGTTTTCATTTCTGAATAACAAAAGTATATATGCATGTTTGGTGAGGGTTTTTTTGTCCATGTTTGGCTTTCGGTTTTTTATGTGATCCCTGAAATTATTTTATTTTCTGAAATGAAGTCTCAAAGCTACACCTAGAGAAAAGAATTTTTTGAATGTTAATCACATTTTTGGATGCTGTCAGTGGCCTACTTGGCTGCATAGCTGTCCCATGGCATAGAGCTTTGTATTTTTGTTTCAGTTTAACTTGCTTTTTATCTTCCACTTGAAATGGAAGCTGAATAATTCAAAGCTAAGCTGGTTCTTTTATTCTGAGCCTTATCCTGTTTATTGGCAATTTAATGGGTTAATTTACAAAGCTGGGTAATTTAGATACGGGATTCAGCTATAGTTGGTAACTGTGGAGAATTAATGTTACAGGAATTTATCTCATATCACGTAAGACAAATAAAGGGTAATTTAACCCAGAACAGAGGTGAAAATAATTTCTTTTACTGATATTCTCTTGCTTTTTGACATTTGTCAAATGTTTCTACAGAAGAATTAGTCTGTTCTGAATCTCAGTATAAGGGAAGACTTGAACTCACGTCCTTCTGTGGATTTTAACAGTGGCATGTTTTTCTTCCTTTCAATTGTTCTGTGTTGTAGACATGAGCACTGCTGCTCCCTTGGGAGGAGCGAAGGATGAGGAGTCTGAGAAGAAGGATGAGATGGATGATGATACAATGTTTACCACCTTGGGTGAAGAGGACAAGTCCAAGCCTTCTGTAGCGCCTCGCTGGGCCACTCGTGTGTTCGCAGCTGACTGTCTGTGCAGGGTTATCATGCTCTGTGAGAATGCCAACAAGGCACACTTCGACCTGGCACTGGCTCGTTCAGCCAGACTTAAAAACCCAAAAAGTAATTGCATGCTTTGGTTTTGTTCTTAATTTTTTATTTTAATTTTGACACTTCTTTACAGCTTAAGATTACACAACCAAGAAAAAAAAATAAAAGCACTTACTCTTTCATTCAAATGCTTAAAACCAAAGGAAATGGCCAGCAAAAGTCAATAAAACTGTATCTTTATAACCACTGTAGTTACAGTACCATGAGCACAAAGAATGAGGTTTTCTGGAACATACCAGTTCTGACAGACTGGTCTGCTTAGGGGAAAAAAACAACTTGAAGATGCAGAGCTTTTCTCAAGTCTGAAACAGAAGCAATAAACTTCTAGCTGAGGGCAAGCTGGGAGTGTTTTCAGAGTTTAATGTAATGACAGCAATTAATTAAATTTGAGATTATTTTAGCATCTCCAATCTGAAGAGATGCTAGAAAAGAAAAAAAGGGTTAAAGACAGGTAATTATTGCTATGGCATTGGTTGCAGAGAGAGGGATATGGGAGGCAGTTATAAAAAGACAGGGACTTTAAAAGTTTGTTTTTTTGGTATCCGTGAGAGTGATAATTCTTAGTTTTCAAGCTCATATTCCAAAGACAGTTTTATGAGTTAGAGGATCAAAATCAAGAGGTCATAGATTGCATAGCAGTTTTGTGAAGAAAAGTTTTTCAGATAGTGTAAGGCATCTGTCCTTGAGCTGTCCATGTTGTTTGTGCTGCATTGTGATTGTTTGGGTTCACCTGTGTAGTGCTCATGAGGACTTTGTGTATGTGGGGTGAATATTGTGAGCATCCTAGAATGTGTGACATTAATGGATTTTGGTGTCTGTGCTGTTGAGGGTGTCTGTTATGATATGGAGAGTTATCATGTCTTTGTCTGTGTTGCTTTAGTGCAGCCTGGTTCCAGCATTATGCATTAGTTTTGTGAGAATCTGGTTTTTGACTTGATTTGAGGCCAAGGCCACTGAAGACTAGGAAGGAACAGTTTCAGGGAAGTTTATTTTGTGATGGCATTTTATTACAAAAAAAATAATGAACTAACTGCTGCTTATAGGGTCCTGCAGAGAATTGCATATCATAATCTGGAGAATTCTATCTCTGCTTATTTAAAGTGAACTTTGATGTGTTTGGTATCATTGTGAAAAGGAAAACTCAGCAAACTTCTACCCCCTCCAAATTCAACTTCTAAAATATTCAAATGTTACTATTGTCTCTGGTGGTCTGTGAAAGTAAGTGCAGACTTCATCACTTTGCAGTTTGTAAATGATTTTCATTCTTTCTTTACTCATATTCCTTGGAAAAGTTTCAGCCACAAAAACATTTTTCTTTTTTACCTTGAGACTTGAAAATAGCTTAGGCAATTTGTGGGTTTTGTTAGTCACAGTGGGTGTTGTTAAATAATTTATTTTCATGTTAGTCTTACAACATATGGTAATTACAAATTGAGAGTAAGAAACGAAATAAAATGAATACATAGAGAAGAATGATCCTTTCAGAAATGTTACCAAGCTACGTATTTTTCTTGTCTGCATGCTGTCTGCTGCTTGCCTACAGCCTTGGATGTGGTTTTTGGGAGGAGAACTAGAGGCATACTCAATTTTAAGTGTTTAAGCTTGACATCAGCAGGGGTCACTGTAAGCATAGGACTCCAGCAGGAGCAGGAATTGCCTTGGAAATTTTCTGTATGTTTGGGAGGGATCATTCAAATTAGCTTTACTGAATGTTTTAATATATTCTAAGCTGCTTAGACAGATTTACGTACTCCATTCTGTGCAATTTCTGCTCGGTTTTTAAGATTGTTTTAGGAATAGAAGTCATAGAGCCACTTTGTGGGGGAGGGGAAGTGGAAAACAAGAAAGAAAGCTAGATTACATTCTTTCCTGCTTCTTCCATGTATTAAATGTGGACCCTTGAAAGCAAATAGGTAAAATTTGTGCACGTCAATGAGGAAAATGTTGCAAGTATTTGTCATGTTAGCTGTCTTTTAAGTTACTAAGTAGTTCTCTGTTTTGTTCTAAGATGACTTCTTAGTACTCCATCTCTCTGACCTTATCCGAATGGCATTCATGGCTGCCACTGACCACAGCAACCAGCTACGGATGGCGGGGCTGCAAGCTCTTGAAGACATTATCAAGAAATTTGCATCCGTTCCCGAGCCAGAGTTTCCAGGCCATGTGATACTGGAGCAGTATCAGGCGAATGTGAGACCTCCTTTATAAGTTCAGGAAACTGTGTATTTATGCCAATATGCCAGTATTAGCTTTGAGCACATTCTGTAATTTCAAAAAAAAGCTGTGAGGAGATTTTTCTGTGCGAAAATGTGCTGGAGAGACACTCTTATTTACCTCTTCAAATTTTATTTTTGTATCTATTTATTGTAATTTAGTAGCTGATAAAATTCAGAAGCTTGAAAGCCAAATATTGTAAGTTACATTTAATTTTTTGCAAAAGTGGCTATTAGTTTGTAGAATTAGGAATTGGAAAGTATCATTCACTCAGTTCTAGATTTAATCTAATAAATCTGTTTCCTTGGGAATTATTGATTGTACTTCTGTTTAAATGAAAACTACAAAAGTATATCACTGGGAAGTGGGCTATTAAAGATTGGTTTTGGGATATTATTCTGCTTTTTTTTGTTGCATAGCTTAACTCTTTCACCTCTTATGTCTTCACTCTGTCTTCAGGATCTTTTGAAATACTTTTTAAAGGCGGGCTTTCACCCTTTTCACTTCCTGCCTTTTTCGTCTTCCTTCTGTAGTGCTGTAACCATTGCTTCTTTCTCTTGGACTTGGTTCCTTTTGTTTCAGAAAAATACTGCCTTGTAGCAACTGCCTAAAAGGCATTTTTCAGTCAGGATTTCCATCAAGCGGACTTGATACAAATCCAACCATAAACATTTGATTTCACATCGCTGTTCCTTTGGACATTAAATTGTCATTGGCTTATTGATCCTTAGCAGAAGTTTCACCTGTAATACTGTAATGATTAAAAGGATACTCATTAACAGAAGGAAGATAATACCACGTATTTCACAAAGGTAGTTGAGACTTAAAAAGGCAATGGGCAAGCAGGGAAAAAAAGGTAATTTAAGACTTTGTTGTTGTTGTTTAAAGAATGCTATTGCAAATGTCTACTAGACAGCAAGGATAATTTTGGGATGTAACTACAATGCCGAATTTGGCAGTCTTGTCTTGCTTTTTCTGTATTTGTCCTTGAGTCTTAAACAAGGTGAGATAAACAACACTGTGTCCCAATTATTTTAGTTGGATTTTAAAAGTTTTTCTTCCTATCTACAGGTTGGAGCTGCTCTGAGGCCAGCTTTTTCTCAAGATACACCATCCGATATAACTGCAAAGGCCTGTCAGGTACAGTGGAAAACGTTCACATACTAAGCAAAACTAATTTGTCTTCTCTTAGTAATATATTTTGTTCCTTAGTACTAGTAATATATTTTGTCCCTTAGAAGTGCAGAAGTCCTTTTAGAGAGCTACATCAAAAAATGTATCTAGAACTAACTATGTCTTCATGGCAATCCTGCAGGAAAAAAAAAAAAAAAGGGAAAAGCCCCTTTGCCTAATGAGACCAATAGTAGTTTATTTATTGTCTTTCAGTCTGATCAAATATTTGGATTACTGATAATTTACCTTTAAACACTAAACTTCCATTCAGTTTAATGCTCTATTGTAGAATTTAGAAGATCTGAGCATTCTCATTACAATCATAGTAACAACTTGTCAGTGAAAGTTTGCTAAAAGGTTTTTTTTTTGCGTGTGTGTGGGATTGTTTTCTTGTGTGTGATGTTGTGTACTGCAATTTGAATGAACTATCAGCAACATAGCTGTAGTAGTATGTGGTTTCCACAGCTAAAGAAAGTACTGTGGTTTAAAGCAGTGGTTTTGTTAGCTATGCAAACGTAAGTCTTAAAACAATAACTCTGTGTTTCTGAGTTTTGTTTAGTAAATTTGGGTCATCAGGAGTGTGATCTTGCGTTGTTCTTTTACACTCCTAATTTTCAGCAAAACTTGCAAGCATAGATCAAGTGCGGCATAACTTGGTATCTACATGTAGGAAAAAGTATGTTCAGCCTGATTTACAGAATATTTCCGAACATTTAAAACTAAATGAAGAGGCAGTTTGTATGAAAACATTTAATATTCCTTATAACTTGTCAAAATTTTCTCTATTCAACGAGTTTTAAAGTAGATGTGTGCACTTACAGGATCAAATGGTTGGAGATTAGGTTTGGCTATTTAACTCTCTCTAGAAGATACATGGACAGAGATGAGCTTCCTTATGTCATTACTGAAACAGATGTTGACTTGCTCAGCAGCAGGACTGAAGCTGGTCTTATTCCTACTGTGAAAGAATAACAGTTCTTTGAGAAGTTTTCAACAGCTTTGTCCTGTATATGTTTAGGAAACTTTTAGTGTTTGTGTTTATGTTATTTTAAATATGTCCATCATTCCAGATCATGAGAGAGTTCCTTCCCCAAAGGCTTTCATGGAACTGGTTCTCTAAAAGCAAAATAAGTAAATTGGAGATAGGTTCAAAAATGCCTTGAAAAAAGAGTTTGTAAAACGTGAACTGCTTGAGTTTTGTGAGGTTTTTTTTGCTTCTGATCCTCATCCTTGCAGAATCATCTCCAGAATAAGAGCAGCTCTTCTGAAAGAATTTGTCCCTTTTTCTCTTTGTAGAAAAGCAGCTGCACCAGAATTCTTCTATTGCCTGCATTATGTCTGGGCATGAATGTGTTTCAGAGGATGAGTGCCAGTGTATAGCATTAGTCAGGAGCAGACAATCTGTCTGATGTTTGTTATTTTAAGTACCTGTTTTCATCCATTAATTCAAATGAAAAGTTGAGAGACACCCAACTGTCTGTCCACCTTTGTGGATAGATTGTTCTAGGTGTAAAACTGTGGGTTCCAAATCATAGCTCAATCTTTCAAATAATTTCTAGGTGTTTTCTTGACATCAGTAATTTGAAAGCTTCCCACTGGAAGCCTTATATATTGATTTGAGATGTGAGGGGTTTTCAAGATATACTTTTGTTGGTTGCTGTCTAGTATATTCTTCACAGAGAATGCAGTGATTCATTACCTGAATGATTGACCAGACACTTGGGAACAGAATAAAAAAATTGTTATAACCTATTTATGGAGGATGAAAAAAACTTTTAAAATATTTTCCATGTATCTATTAGGTTCCCTTGTAATATGCATCGCAAATACAGCCTTTATAACCACCCACCTGAGCAATTCTGTTGTCATGAGTGGGGAGAAAAAAAAAGAAAAACCTGATTTATTTGTCTTAAGCAGGAAGAGAGTGTTTTGGGTTTGGTTTTCTTACTGATTTAATTTTTTTAATATATATAATGTTGCTGGGTTTATTTGCTAGTTTAGAATGATTCTGAACTTTGTTGTCTAGGTATGTAGCGCTTGGATAGGAAGTGGGGTTGTAAGTGACCTGAATGACCTTCGCCGAGTTCACAACCTTCTTGTCTCTTCCCTGGATAAAGTGCAAGCAGGAAAAGGGTCTTCTAGCCAGCTTTACCGAGAGAGTGCGACTACTATGGAAAAGCTTGCGGTTCTGAAAGCCTGGGCTGAGGTAAACATCGACCATTAAATCTTTCAAAGTTTGAAAACACCTCACAGTGTAATAGCAGCCTCAAACCTCATGCTGGCTGTACATGCATTCCTCCTAACCTGTTGCAGTTCTACTCCTGGGATGTTTTAACCTCAATAGCTTTCTCTGCCATTCTGTTGATCCATTATTTACAGTGAGGCTTGATTGTTCTTTGTTTTGCTGCACTTTTCTATAAAAATACGCACTCATACCCTATCAGATTTTGAACTTCTTCCCATCTTACTGCTCTTAAACTTCGACAAAAACTCCACAAACAAGAAAAGAAACTCTCCCTGCCCCAAAAAACCCTAAAAGTCAAACAACCCTAAAATATATTCTGGGAGGATATTTCAGTTAGTTAACTAACTAGTTAGTTAACACTGTCAAGTGTTTATAATTGGCCCATTTTTAGGAAGAAAGTGTGCGGCCAGATTGTTTTAGGAAAGGCCCATTTATGAACCTAAGTGTTATTATTATACTGGTAGAAATAAAAGAAAGGATGTAAATAAAATGTGGTTGTATTAAAAACCTTTTTTTTCAGTAATTTTCTAGTGAATTATATCTGTGTGGAATCTGTTACATTCACGTGGGAAAGGCTGTTGCTTTCCTTTCTTTTTAGAATCTCACAGCACATACTTTGACATCTGTTTTACTTCTAGGTATATGTTGTTGCCATGAAAATTAAGAAAGAAGCAGAATCCAAACCAAAGCATGTTTTAAAGAGCACAGAGGAGGATGAGGATGATTTTGGTACTGTGGATGAGTTGCCACCAGACAGTTTGATAACACTTGTACAACCTGAATTGCCTGCACTGAGCCGTCTCTGGTTGGCTGCGCTGAAAGATTATGCTCTTTTAACTTTACCAGCTGAATTTGCTACCCAGCTTCCACCAGATGGTATGCACTGAAATTTCTTTTTGTGTTCTGCAAAACAGAAAGAAAACTGTAGCTGGACATTCAGAATTATTCTATAAATTATTTGGCATGAATTGTTTTTTATGCAAGTGATAAATTTCTGCCTGTGCATGTAATAGCAATGTTTTTGAACTTGAAGCTTTTTTCCTTCAATTTGCAATGAATATACTCTTTGTTTGAATCACTGAGATCATTAAAACCACGTCTTTGTAGAATTAAGAATACTTCTGCACCTCTAATACTTGGGTATCAAATGCAAAATGATCTTGACTGTATGAAAAACATAGCCCCTGAGATTAGAGCAGATACTGCTTTACAGTATTTGACTGAATTAAGAGTGAATGCTCTCTACTAAAAATTCTGCTGTGATGACTGTGCCTGCCTTTCTTGCTCTCTGCTTACTACTTTATTGAGGCCAGTGCACTTTCTCATGAGAGGTACTAGTACTGCTGCTACACAAGGAGAATTGGAATGTACTGCCATAACAAGTATTACACCTGAATATGTTTGTGACCAAGCACACCCAGAATAAATAGACTAATAAATTTAGAGTACATGCTTTTTATCTGTTACTTGCAGAGAATTTCAGAATTTACCTTTGCTTTGTTAATGTAACAGGAGGAGCATTTTACACTCCAGAAACAATTGATACAGCTAGACTGCATTACCGAAACTCCTGGGCTCCCATACTACATGCAGTGGCACTTTGGCTAAACAGTACAGGATTTAATGTGTCAGAGTCAACAGAGGAGACTGCTGCAGCAATGCCCAATTCTCAGAAACGTGCTACATCCATTATGTTAAACCAGACACCTGGAACTCCGCCTACCACTAAATCTTTGCCAGAGATAAACAAAGATCGAATGCACTTAATTTTGGGTAAGAGTTACAAGTTTAGAATTCAGTAGCAGCACGTTATGGTATGAAATGCTGTGAAAATGCGAAAAGATGCTTTGCTTGAAATCTCTGAAGTTTAAAATTCATTACATGTCTGGACAGTAAAGTTTTCAAAATCTGTGTCTCATCCTCTCTCTTATCGCTCTGCTTCCTGTGTTCTTTGTAGCTTTGACAGAATATTTGTCAGTATGATTATTGTGATTTATGTAATTGAATAAAAAGAGTAGGAACTGTTCTACACTGTAGTATAATGCAGATGATACAAAACCTTATGCTTCAAAGACGCAAAAGCTGTGAGGTTAATTAAAATGCACACCCCTATAAAAACACTGTTTAGTAGAGACTGATATTTGGCAAGTCACATGGAGTAGCTTTTGCATTAGTTTTTCATCTGTGAGTAGCATTCACTGTTTCCCTTTGTTATTACCTAACAGCTTTAAGAGGTGGATGTAATCTCTTATTCTGAGGAATGCCAGCAGTTGTCTGGGATACAGACATATTTAAATCTGAAATTAAGTGCCATATGTATAAGATGACTATTGCATGATTTTTGGGGCTTAGCTTCATTTCATTTGTCTTTACATTTAAAGGAGTTCAAGAAAATAAAACTCAGTTTACAGCTGGAGGATTCATACGTCTGACTTACAGATAGATCTTTAGAACAAAGTATGGATTTCCGTTCAGTAATCTTAAATTGCTTGTTGTTGCTGTAGATTATTTATCCTGCCAAATTTTGGGGAAGACATGATGCAGAAGAGGAGGCAAAGACAATTCTTCTGCATAGACTTAATTAAAAGGAAGAAGAATTGAGAAAAATACCTATCTTTCTAAAGTTGTTAAGAACCTGCTATACTTATAAAAATTTTAAAAAGAAAACTTGATTCTATGATGATATGAACAGTCTTTTTAATTATTGCTCTTTTCAGGTGTTAGTATACAGTTTCTGTGTTCCCCAAGACCTGAAGAGCCTGTAGAGCATGTTACATCTTGCTTACAAGCACTTCATACTTTATTGGATTCCCCTTGTGCCAGGATCCATATTGCAGAGGATCAGGTAATGTATGAGCATGTTGAAACAATCAGCTTTTTCTATGTCTTGGTCTTTCATCTATGATGATTACAAAAGCTGTAATTATTTTTTGTGTGAGAAAAGTATATGTTCATCATAAGCAAGTGACATAATAATTAGGAATTGTTGAGTCCTAATTAATGTTTTTCTATGTATTTTGTTTCACTGCAGCTCCTTGGTGTTGAACTCTTGAGTGTGCTTCACCGACTCCTCCTGACCTGGGATCCTCCTGCAGTCCAGCTCCTGGTTACGGGAGTTGTCCAGCAGATAGTAAGAGCAGCTCAAGATTATTTGCAGGAAAAAAGGAACACACTAAGTAAGATTCTGAAAACGTGGCTTGCTTTGCAGAATAAATAAGCAACAGGTTTTCATACTGGGAAAGGAACTCAGTTGTGTTAGAGCATGGTTACACTGAGGAGGAAAATGCTGTGTATTCCACAGATAATTTTGATTGTGTTCATAACTACCTGCTGATTTCTTAGCTCCTGTAAGATGTACTTTTTCTTCCTCTGATCATTCTCATTTCATGTCATGGTTTTCATTCATTTTTCTGGAGTATGAGTGATGCAAGTTATACCCAGCATACCCCATATTGCTCAGTTTCCTTAATGTTTCTCTACTGACTGCCTCCTTAGTACTTCATTTACCTTTTTTCTGAAATTTAATGGTTTAGCCACCAGTACAGGGTATTGTGGTGAGTCCCTGGCACAACTGACATTCATGAGGTGAGTGAATGGCTCCTGGAACCAATATGAAAAGTTGCCTGCCCAGGAGATCTTGCCAGGACGTGGAGCAGACTTGCACCTGGGTTCTTACTTCACTGACATTCAGGGCACTCAGGGCGTGTCAGCAACCAGGAGCTCTGGGAACAGGGTGTGCAACAGGAGCAAGGCAGTTGGCATGGAAAGGCATGCTCGTGCTGCCCAGAAGTGCTGCTCAAGACTGTACAGGACTGCTGGAGTCAGCATAATGATGGCAGGGACATACAACAACACAGTGTGTTGATTGAGGGACAGTCACCTCTGGTGCATCAGAGGTCTAATGACCAGGTTTCAAATTCAGATGAAAGTGCTGATGTGCCTGTGCTCCAGAGGCTTGTCTGTGCAGCCAGGGCTGGAAGTGACACTGGTCTCACCTGTGAGATGTGAAGGAAATGCTTGTGAAGGTGAGCCGACACTATGGTGTCAGGAAAGGTAAACGGAGGAATGAAAGTTCTTCACAGAGGTCCTGCAGGTGCAGGACATGAAGTCCCATGTTTGTCAGAAGGAGAGACAGCCATAGGCTATGCGGGAATATGGCCCTGGAGGATGACACTTGCGTGAAAGTGGCAGCTGCGATACTGTGACTTCCGGCAACAAAAGGCTCTATCTCCAGATATCCAGTTGGACAACACTGTAGAGATCTGGCAAGAGAAGAGGAGCCAGCTGTCTTACTTTGACAGATCAGAACTGATACCATTGAAAGGAAGTGAAGGGTGATACTAGTCAGGAACCACAGGCTGCCTTATCAAGAAGGGGAGGCAAATGAAGCCATATTAAACCAACCCAAAGAAGCATTTCAATCAAGCTATGGGAGCTTCATGAGAGGCTTTTACCATCTAGTCATGTGGTGGAAGGGTGACGCTGCAGGAGGCTAAAACTCGGAAGTGTATGAGGCACAGACTTCTTCAGTCCAGGTGCTGGACAGTCCAAATAAGGATGGGGCTCAGTGGATTTGCTCTGCACTAATACAGAAAAAATGGTTATGAAGGTTAATGGTAGTTGTGGCTGTACCAGGTATATGGTGGTGGAGGTCATAATTTCAACGGAAAGGAAGAAAATGAGTAGCAGAGCAAAAGCTTTGGCCTGACTTGGCAGACTTTGGCTTGTGCAGGGAGCTTGTAGATGAGATCTTGTAGTAAGCTTTCCTGAAGGGTAAAGGAAAGAGGGATCGTTCATCTTTGGTGACAAAATAAAGCTCATTCAAAATGATCATGGCAGGAGGCTGACTTGGCTGAACAGGAATTTCTGACCGAGCTCAGATGTGACAAGGAAGTGTGTGGATGTTGGAAGTGGGGGCAAGCTGCCAAGGAAGACTACTGAAGACTTCCTGGGTATGGAGGAGTGGAACTGGGAAAGGCACAGTTTAGCTGGAGCTGAGACTGATGAGGAATGTCCAGTGTGACAAGAACAACATTTATAGATGTGTTATCAGCAGAAGAAATTTAGACCTGCTGCTGAATGGATTGGGTGATCTAGTGACAAAACACACTAGAGGAAAAACTAAGGCACTATTATCTTGTTTACTTACTCCTCCTGCGTCTCTGTCTAATGAGCAAGCTGAGGGGGGAGCAGTGCTACCTACAGCAGATGAGCATCCATCTCAAGCATCTAAAGGACTGCTTACAAAAAAGCTGGTCATACCCTGGAACCAGACGGGATGCATCTGAGGGAGCTGGCTGATGACACACTAAGTTTGTTGCAGTCATCTTTGAAAAGCTGTGGTGCTCAAGAAAGCTTTCCAGTGAATGGCAAAAATGAGATGCTGTGACTAACTTTGAGTAAGACATGAGGTGGAGTTTGAGTGAACTTGCTGGTAAGCCTGCTGTGCTTGTTGAAAGGTTTTCGAGTAAATTTCTTTTGAAACCACTTCTTAGTACATGAAGTAGAAAAATGCGATTTGAAATGGTGAGCAGACTTACTAAGGACAAATAATGCCTCATCACCCTCTGTGATGAAATAACTGGCTTTGGAGGTGGAGTGGTGGATCTTGTTTACTTAGACTTTTGCAAGGCTTTTGACCCAGTACTCTACAATATCATTGTCAATTTGGAGTGATGTGGACTGAAAAGTAGGTGAATAATTTGTTGGACTGCTGTGCTTGAATGGAGTTCACTGATTCAAGTCTGACTAGCAGCTGGTTGCAACTGGTGTGTTTTTAGAGATCAGTATTGGGCCTGCTACTGTTAAACACATAGGACAGATAGGAGAGAATGTACCCTCAGCAAATTTGTGGGTGGTACCAAACTGTGCAAGTGGTGGGTGTGCTGGAAGGTAGTGCTGCCTTTTAGGGGATTTCTGAACTGCAGGTCTGAGAACCTGCTGAAGTTCAGCAAAGACAAATGCAAAATCCTGCATTTGGGATGGAATGTGCATTGGTATAGGCTGGTGGGCTGACAGATTGGATAGCAGATTTGCCAGATGAAGGGTTGTGTGTTTGAATCTCTAGTGTGAAACCTGTGCAATGCTGAAGACTGTTACTGGTCTGTGTTTGAAAAGCATGACCAGTGGCCTAAGGATATGGTTATGAAAATGCATCTGGAGCATTGTCTAGTTTTCTTCGCCCTTCGTCCTCATTCTGAGTAAGACAGATGTTGACAAACATGAAGGAAGTTCAGTAGAAGTCCTCTAAGCTGCTTAGGGAGGTGAAGTGTGTGACCCGTGAGGAGAAGCTGAGAGAGCTGAACTTGTTTAGTCTGCAGAAGAGAGGGTTAATGTGGGATAGAATAGCAATCCCCTTCTTAAAGGGGATTTAAAGACAAGACCAATCCAGAGTTTTCTGAAAGGCAAGTGGTGGAAGGACAAGAGGCAACGGACACAAATTGTAGCAATGGAAATCCAGATGGGATACGAGGAAAAAATTAGTCTCTGTGGGAACGGTGAAGCAGTAGAACAGATGCCCAGGGATGTGGCATCTCCATGCTTGGAGATACTCAAAACTTGACCAGCAGTCTGAAACTAGCAGCAGTCTGAAATCTACTTACTGAGGTACTTTTAGTGACCTCTTCCTTTTAAGAGAGAATCTCCGTGTTCAATTATCCCATTACCATTTCTTTCAAAATCTCACATTAGATGTACTGTTTCCATCTTTGCTAGGTAAATTAGTTTCCAAGTGGCAACCTGGCAAATAGTTCATTGATACCTGGTTAAGTTGGGTAGGTCTGCCAGATTTTCTATTACCTGAAAGAAGTGAAGTAAAACCCAAGGAATATTCTCTTACTAAGGAAAATTACTGTCTTAATCTGGCATGATGCACTGTTGATAAAAAAAATCCCAACTGATAGCTTTTGCCTGTTTTCCACATAAAAACAGGGAGAAGATTTTGCTGGAACTTGAGGAACCAGCACAACAGAAAATGCAGGCTCTGTTCCTTCATATGAATTAATGGAATTGTTTACTGTCAGCCCAGTAAGCTGCATTTTTCAGATTGATGAATGTGATAACAGTAGCAATCATTTAAATTCATAGGAGCTCTATAGGGGTAGTTCAGGCCAGCTTTGACTTACTGAATCTCTGTTGCTGTTTAATCGGAGAAGGAAAGACTGCAGCTGGCCAAGCTGCCATCAAAAAAAAGACTTTTTGAACTGAATACACTCAAATCATGAACTTACACATAGAATCCTACAGTGCTTTTCTGTTCTCTTATTTCATAATCAGTTTAGGCTAGAATAAGATTTTGTCAGGGTAGAACATTTAATTAATAGCTATTAAATTAAAGAAAAAATGTCCTGGCTGTTTATTTGGCATTCACTGCTGTTAATTTTATAATCAGTTTTAAAAGAAGCAAAATAATTAACTGTAGTTTTATTTTGTGCAAGACTACTTTTTTTTCTAGTTCTGGATGGATTTTTGGTAAGTATTGTTGCAATCACAGTACTTCTAAGGCATTGTAAACCCCTTTAAGTCATTCTAACTAAAACATTTAGTCTGACATGAGCCATATTAGTCCTATCTTACTGTAAAGCAACTTTTTTGTCTTGATTTTTAACTTCTTTGTGAAGAGTGTGTCATGTAATCTTTGGTATGGGATCTTAACTGTCTCCTCAGACATTTCTTTCCTTTTTCAGATGAAGATGATAATGAGGAAAAAGAAAATTCTCTTGCTTTAGGAGAGGGAGGTGAGAGCGGTGGTCTTGTGCCTGGGAAATCTCTAGTCTTTGCAGCCATGGAATTGCTCATGTTTATCTTAGTACGACACATGCCCCATCTGAGTTCAAAAGTGTTGGATTCTCCAAGTCATGTTGCTGCCAAATCCCACCTCTCTGAGGAGAGTGCTCGTCTTGTGGCTGCCAGCGTTAATATTCTGTCTGACCTGCCTTCCCTGTGTTCTCCAGCAGGTAAGGCATCGTAACAAAATATGTGTGAGTGGTTATTCTAGTGGCAGCACAGTGAGGATCTGATGCTAAAAACAAACTGTAAATATATTGCTATGGATGCTTTGAGGGCCATCTATTGATAAGTATATTTAGGTGATTAACTAAATAAGAATTCAGGCTTTTCCGGTGAGCAATGTAAAGGAAATATGATTTTAAGTTTGCATGTGTGCTGCAAATTTGCTGAGGAAATTAGCTTTGTACCAATCTGATTTTATTGTTGGGGTTTTTCTCCCTTTTTTCGTGCTTTTGAAACCTTTTGGGCAATTTTAATCATATTGTAAAAGAACACAGACATTTTGGAGATAATTAAATTCCTGAAAAATTCATGAAAAGCAGCAGCTGTATGAAAAGACAATCCTAGTGAGGGAAAAACAGCACAATTCATCTGTGGTACACTTGGGTTTGCAACTGTTGGCTGTCAGTCATTCCAAATGTGATTATAAACTAAATGGAGCTTTCTTCTGCTCAGGAAGACTGTCACAAAGGATGTGTGTAAGCTGGGATAATTGCACTGAGTGAAGTTCAGGGGTAAAGGACACAATTACATGGGAGGCTGTGCTCTTTGACTTTTGCTTTTTGGAGAGCACATTGCTTAAGTGTTGTCTCAAGAATCTTTGGGAAGTTTCACCCAGTCATATAGATAAGATGTTTTAGAAGTTGGTCCGCTAATGAGGTGCACTGTAAATAACGTATTTGGACAAAATTATGCTCAAAAGACAATATGGCCTGTCTTCAAACAGAAATATGTGAATTTGTGTCTTGCAATTCTTTAAGGAACAATAGATTTTGAGTTGCAGTCATGCCCTGTTTTTACTTCATTCCTGATTTTTTTTTTTTTTTTTTTTTTTTTTTTTTTTTTTTTTTTTTTTTTTTTTTTTTTTTTTTTTTTTTTTTTTTTTTTTTTTTTTTTTTTTTTTTTTTTTTTTTTTTTTTTTTTTTTTTTTTTTTTTTTTTTTTTTTTTTTTTTTTTTTTTTTTTTTTTTTTTTTTTTTTTTTTTTTTTTTTTTTTTTTTTTTTTTTTTTTTTTTTTTTTTTTTTTTTTTTTTTTTTTTTTTTTTTTTTTTTTTTTTTTTTTTTTTTTTTTTTTTTTTTTTTTTTTTTTTTTTTTTTTTTTTTTTTTTTTTTTTTTTTTTTTTTTTTTTTTTTTTTTTTTTTTTTTTTTTTTTTTTTTTTTTTTTTTTTTTTTTTTTTTTTTTTTTTTTTTTTTTTTTTTTTTTTTTTTTTTTTTTTTTTTTTTTTTTTTTTTTTTTTTTTTTTTTTTTTTTTTTTTTTTTTTTTTTTTTTTTTTTTTTTTTTTTTTTTTTTTTTTTTTTTTTTTTTTTTTTTTTTTTTTTTTTTTTTTTTTTTTTTTTTTTTTTTTTTTTTTTTTTTTTTTTTTTTTTTTTTTTTTTTTTTTTTTTTTTTTTTTTTTTTTTTTTTTTTGTGGAGAAGGTGATGGGAAAGAGGGTGGGCAAAAAGAGTAACAGTATTACTTCTGTGTTGTCTGGAGGGAGGATGTTACTCCCAGTATTTGGCAAGTGGCCACTGAAAGTAGCTCAGAAACTACTGTAAGTTTATAGAGATTAGTCTGCTAGAGATTTGGTTTTCTCCCCTCATTCAGAAGATGTAGCCAGCTCATAGCTGTAGGGAGGCACGAATAGCACATACACAAACATTTGTGGTAGTTGAGCCTTTGGATATAAGGGAAACTGAATAAAAAGAATTCATCACTTCCTGTGATTGTTTTTTTTTTAATTTCTTCATCTTTCTTTAAAATATAAGCATCTTGCAGTCTCCATGGGACAAGATCCTGGGCAATCTGGTCTTGAAGAATGGCTGGTTTGAAAAAGGGGATTGAGCTAAATGACCTCCAGCAGCCCCTTCCTGTCATAATTGTTCTAATTAATGTATTTATCCTCACAGCATTCCCAGAAGTAGGAAAATGGCGGGATTTGTATTTCCACAGATGTAGGAAAATGAAGCATAGAAGAGATATGGAAAGAACTTGACTGTCTGAAGTCACTGATCCACATATTGGTTTTGTATGCCTAAACCCAACAGCACTCTTCTTTCAGTCCTGTAGGGGTTTAAAGTCTACATGTGATATTGAAACTCTTAACAGCCTTTGTCCAGGATTTGAGACACCCAAACAGCTTCTTTACTTTGCTTCTGGGGCTTGTACCACACGCCAACTGACTTGCAACATGCAATAACTTAGTTTGGATACTTGTTTCCAGACCTCCTTTTTTTTGCTGTTTATAGGACCCTAGTGATATGCAGATCCTGTTTTAAGATACGTAGCAACCTGGATGACATACCATGTATCACATGCCATGTAGGGGAAGGCTTTAATAGCTAGATCATCATTCCTGAATTGACAGCAGCATTTCAATTGTTGGCTTGTATGACTTGTGTTACGATACACTTCAGTAGTACTGATGAATGAATTTGGTGATAAAATGTTGAAGGACACATATCACTTGTTACTTGAATTGCAGTTTATCTTGTCTCCTTTGTCTCCAACCATATGCATCCATATTGGGAAAGACAAAGAGGTTATCTACCACATTTTAGAAATTCTATTTTATCTTTTTTTTTTTTTTTAGGATGTATGACAATCTTACCCACTATCCTATTTCTGATAACAAGAGTATTGAAAGAAACAGCAGTAAAGTCAGCAGATAATCAGGTCCCACCTCCAGTCACTGCAGCTCTTCAAGGGATAAAAACTATTGTTACTCTTCCAACAGTCAAGACTGATGAAACTCAGAAACAATGGACAGGTCTTATCCGCAGCACTCTGGCATCTATCTTGGAAGACTCTCAGCCTGGTAAGTGGTTTCCCAGTGCAGGAGAGTTAAAATTCAAGAAAAATGGATTTTACTGTAATGAAAATGCAAGTGTGGTATCTGCCTATAGCTTAATGTAAGACCTGAGTGAGCAAAACTCCTCAGTTGCTTAACAGATTTTATTGAAGAAAAGCACAACACTGGCTTTAACAAAGTAATTGCAACTCAGGAGTTCCCACCTCAGATTTGTCCTTGTTTGCTCTGTTTTCTTTGACAGTGTTGATCATAACCTCCAGTTACAGTTTTCCCTTTTGCAATGCATCTGGCAGCCCCTGCCTCTCAGGTTTTAGTCTGGCACAAGTCATTTAGTCTTAATGACAGTCAGTGTTAAAGTGAACGAGTGGGGAGACAGCCACAAATAGTTAACTGTGGAAAGGTTCATGCTGGAGTAGGCTACTCACAATATTGTTAAATATTGTTAAAAGCTTTCTGTGGTGAGAAAGAAATCCTCTCCCTGCCCAAAAAATCCCTGTTACTCACCAGCACAATGGTTACTGTGTCTTTTCAGAGAACTGCAGACCACCTCTTATGGTTCACATACGTGCTTTGCCTTGTCCTTCAAAAAGTTAAAAAGATGTACAGTCTTAGCTGTGTAGTTAGCAGAAGAGGGACACAAAGATTTGCCATTTGCATAGTGGTAGTCAGCAAGAAAAACATCCCATTACATTGCCAAGGAGCCATTTGTAGAGTGAAGAGAGGCTTGAATGGAGTTACTCATGTGAGAGATGGGGAATGAGTAGGTAATTGCAAATGATTCTGAAATGTCCGAAGGGGGAGGATCACTAGGTTTGTGTTAACCAAGCCAAACTTCTAATTTGATTTGTGACATTGGCTCTTGTTTTCCAGCCTTTAGTTACTGTAGAGATTTCACAGGCCCTCTTTCCAGAAACATCACTGGCTGTAGGCTTTTTTGCAGGCTTCAGAAATTTTTCTTGGTTCCTTGCAAGAGTGTATGTTTTCCTTTCCAATCTTCTGTGAAGTGTGATAGATCCCACACACTAAAATCTAAGCAAGGTCCACTGCATTCAATTTCAAAGCTCATCATTCAATAAAATTTAAACAATGTAAATTTAAAATAATTTAAATAATGTAAGAAAAATTGTCACTTAAAATGCTTGGAGTAGTTTTTTGAAGTGAGGTTTCACATTATGGTTAAGCCAATTGAGTGACTAGCTGACATCTGTGAAGGGCAGTCACGCTGTTTTTATTTTTTGCTGACTTTATGGTATGCTGTTTCTTTGTGCCTCTCAGGAGAGAGCAGAACCAAAGTGGCCAACTAGACCAGCAGAACAGTGCTTTTTATACATATTATAGTAGTTTATATATAAATATATGTATTTTTGTTCCTGTTGTGAATTACTGAATAAGATCTATGAAGACAGAGCTTATACAAGGAAAAAAAAATTATGACAATGGCAAATACAGGCTATTTGAAAAGTAGGAAAGGTTAAAGTAGGACTGTTCCTGGTGGTGACAGCTGGCTGTCAGATCAACTAGTCTGTTCTGTGAAACCTCGTTAAGTAAAAGTTGTTGCCATGCTGGATATCTATTACTCTGCTGGATCAGATAAGAAGACAATAATTTTAAAAAGTGAAGTAGATCTTTAATGGGGAGAGGATCTAAAAAAATTCTTTTCTCTCTTGTTTACATATTGAAAACAAAAATATGACTTGGTCCGAGAAGGTGTGGGTGATGATGTTTGCCTTGATACTTAAGTTTCAGAAAGATTGACTTACTTTATTAAAAACAACTGTTAGAATAGAGTTGCTCAGATTTTTGTCAGTCACAGTCAATAATGATACTGTTATAAGTAAATGCATGTGCAGTTGCAAATAATATCAAGTGTATATATTTCCTTTTTGTAAGTTTATCTGTTTTCACTGGCTTTTACTGAATAAATGCTAAAGCCTTTTTGGAATAAGCTAACAGCATATTTGGTTTTGTTTTTCAGACGCCTCTAAACCTATTCTTGATGAAGTAAGCATACTTACAGCTATTACTCTCTTCATCTGGTCAGCAAGCACTGAAATAATTGGAGTGCAGTCCTTACAAAATGGGTGTATGAACAGATTTAGAAGTGCATTGAATTCTTCTGATCCTTGGGTAAGACCATGTTATAGGAATGTGAATGATAAATAGCTGGCAAAACCTAATTGTGATATATTTAACACATTTCCTGAATGATTTGTGATGCCTTTACTTCAGGGACAGATACTGCTGTCAAAATAACTAGAATTTTCAACAGTGCGTTATTGAAACTCATGAGCAAAATAACCCAACCAAACAAATTGCTTCTAGATAAAGTGTGTTCATGGCCTTGTGCCAGGTTCTTGACTTCAGCTTTTTAAAAGGCAAAACCAGTCTTTGGTATATGAAGTTTTATCAGATGAAAAGGTTGGTTACTGTAGAGTGGTGACATTTCTACATTAGTGTTGATCTTTTGTAATACAAACTAAACCATTTTTTCTGTAGATAAAATTAGAGCCCACATTTCTGATCAGTTTTATATTTGTGCAAAACTTGTGCTTATTTTACATGTTCACACAAAACTCAGTTTGTGAGCAAGAGTATAATTTTGTGGTCACCATCAGAACATCTACAGATCATGATTCATTTGTCTCATGATTTCACTTCTGCCCTTTGGCTTGTCTTTGTGAAATACCTTCTGAATTATTTTCTCATAAAGAGGAAAGTTAAAAAGTTGTAGACTGACTTGGTTCAGGCAGGCTAATGCACTGTATGGATAGTTAACTTTTCCAGCCATGCTTGTATCAGTTTGAGTGGGTATACAAATCTGCAGGTGGGAGCTAAGGAGAGAAACCTATAATGTTTCCACAAGCAAACACTGCAGAGATTCCTGAGAAGAAAAACACGCAAAAAATGCGGATGTGTTTAGGGTCACAGTGGGGCATTTAAAATCCTGTTTAGACTGATAATTCTCTGTAGCAGGGCAGGTGTTTTCCAGCATGAACATATAATTCAGTTGACTCTGAAGCCTGACTCTGGATGGAAAGCTACTTAGAATTTTATTGTGTGAATGGAAATGTCAGCAGTGAAACGTTGATGTCATACTCTCTCTCAGCTCTGTATAAACACATGAACAGGGAGAGAGAAGTACATTGTCGCCCACTACCCTGCTGGAAAGCTGCCCGTCAGCTGGAACTTACCACTATTTTTGTAATGCACAGAGCAAACTTGGACAGCAGCCAGATGGTGTCCACTCTCTTCTCACTGGTGTGCAGAGCACATACTCTGTAGTACTTGTTGTGTTTTCATTCTAGCTTTTTAAATGTAAAATACTCATTGTGGCAGTCAATAACAAGACACCTGTTTGTAATAAAAGCGTGATACTGATTGTACTAAGTGCACTGAACTGATTAAGGGGAAAACTCTTCCAAAGAGCTAGTGATGCCTTAAAAGAAATACAGGAGTATTTTTGAAACTATTACCACATGAAAAGGTTAAATATCATGTATAGTAATAACCAGAAGTCTGGTGAGCTCAATTCTCTTTTGTTCCAACAAGATAACTCAGTTGAGAGACCCAAGTGTTTCAATGCAGATTGGCAAGTTTTACATTAGTGTGTGTCCCTTGTGCTTTGAAGAAGCCCTGATTTTACCTGACAGAAGTTTTTGTAGAATGCACAATAGTCCAAAGTTTTATATTACACAGATCAAAGGAAAAAAGCTTGGATGAAATTCTGCTGTCAGATGCAGTCATAAAACTCTTTTGAAATATGGCTGCATTTAAGAAAAGAGACTCTTGCTCCTTATTTCAAAGGGTAATCTAATCATCTTTAACAGCTAATAAGGAATTAAGTTTAAAGAAAGACAGAAAGGGAAGAGAATTATTTGTAATGGTATGTAGAGAGAGAGGTAAAATTTCTTGAAAAGGTCAAAGATGATGTTGAGTAAGGCATTAAGGAAAAATGTTCTGTGGAACTCTGTTATAAAGCATACAAATGACATGAGAAGTGTTATTACTTCAGACCTTAAAGACTGAATTGTATAGAAAACCTGCATCTGTATACTATTGAATTAACAGTAACATGAGCTGCATAACTTGTATCTTCTTACCAGTAGTTTTTACGATCTGTGATTTTTATTTCATTTTTTTATTTATGTATCTTATGTTTCCAGTAATCCCTGGATCTCCTCACAGATTGTTTTGTTCAGTAGTACTTCCTCTAGAACATTTCTGTTCAGCATGTGCTCAATAACTCATCCTGTTAGGACTTGAGTGCAGTTAGAAAACATGTACAATGTTTTATCATCATATTTGTTGTGAGGCTTCAACTTTTGAAAAATTCTGGGTTAGTTGTGTGAGATTTGGAGGAAGATCTTTGTATTCCCAAAAAAATGCATTCATAAATTCATCTGAACAAGATCATCAGTGAGTTGTTTTCCCATATCTTGGCTTTAATAATCTCTGCTTTCCACAGAGAGGGAGGACGGTAAAAAATAAAATAGAAGGAAGACAAGGAGAGCATTCTGTGATCAGCTCACAGTATGGCTACACATATACTCCTATGCTACTACCAGCACTAGATGGAGAAGGAGAAGCAAGGGTGGACAGGCCTGACACTTTTGGCTATGGCCTTGGCTCATGTTAGAGCAATAAGATCACTTTGTTCCAAGTCTTTTTATGGGCTGTGTTGCCCGTCTGGGATTGGAATAGCATATCACGATTTTGAAAATTAATCTACTGTTAGAACTAGTAGTTCTGAGACTTAAAGATGTAGTTCACTGTGAACTGGCGTGACTGACTTGTATGACATTAACTATGCCTTTATCTTCTCTGAGGTTTTTATTGTTACTTCTGCTTAGTACCTGTATGTTCTTTCTAACTGGCCTTCCTTTTACTGAACGCTGGGCTAATACTGTTTTACTAGATGGGCCGTGTTGCTGCTTTCCTCTTACTTAGTATGTTTCCTTCCCATTTAGTAGTCTTTTTTTTTTTTTTTAATCAGAGATAACAGAGTTTATAAGAATTCCCTGAGTTAACAAATAACTTTGAGGACAATGTATTTATCTTGATTTGATTAGGTTCAAGCCAAGTGTTACCAGCTTCTGCTTTCTGTGTTCCAACACACCAATCGTGCCCTGTCAACTCCATATATTCATTCCTTGGCCCCTATCATGGTTGAGAAGTTGAAAGCTGTGGAAAGGAGCCGCCCGAACAACAATCTGGAGCTTTTAGCAGTCCAGGAAGGGATTAAAGTCCTTGAAACATTGGTTGCCCTTGGTGAGGAGCAGAATAGTAAGTATTTAGGTTTTCTAGAGAAATGAGTAATGCTGAGATAGAATATTGAACATTAGAAATCTTGTAGTTAGGAATTTGATGGCATAGTCACAAGTGGACCGTGTGTGCAACACGCTTTTGTAATTCCAGTGCTAGACCTTTTGTATACATGAACTTGCATAGCATAGACAGCTTGATATGCTGTAGCCTTTGCATTTCTGGGGATTGCAGGAAAAAAATCTAAACGTGAACTGCAGTAATGAGGGATATTTTATTCTGTTTGGAAATTTGTAATTCATGCTGTTTAAATTTACTTTTTCTCATTGTTATTGTTCATTATTTTAGTAGACTTTTATCAGGTTGCTTCTACCAGCTCAACAAGTTTTATCTAAAGAGCCCAAGAAATTGAACTATACTCATCAGAGTATCTTGATTGTAGATGAAGCAAGATTCACTAGATAGAATACATTACTTATAGTTTATCTTTAAGTTAGTTATTCTCCAGCTGAAACATTGTGCATTCTGAAGACATACTGTGCAGACATTTGACTTAAAATGCTGAAAAAGTTCATTGTAAAAATACTGCTATTGGTTTTGTGTAGAGTTTTTTTGAGGCTTTCTTGGTTGGTTTTTGTGGGCTTTTTTTCCCTCAACATACTCCTTATTGGAGTTTCTCTTTGTTGATAAAATACTAAATTTCTTGACCCTCACTGAACTTATGGCACAGTTGTTTGAAACAAATGTGAAATGAAAATGAGAGAGTAACTGAAACGAATGAGGAAACAGAACATCTGATTTTTTTGCTGGCTGGAGACAATCACCCCATGAGTATGAATTAGTCAAAATCTTTAAGGGAAAATAATTAATACTCTGGTAATAAAAAAAAATTAGGTAAATGAGTTACCATTAATTTTTAAGTTCTTTGAGCTTAAAATGTACAATTAACAGAAGGTGTTAATTTTGAAGGTGTACTTACATCCTTTCTAGATACAAAAATTTGCCTTGTTGCCTAAGTTCAGCTGCCTTTTTTGTTTTCAAGGTCAACCCTTTTGATCCCTTTGCCATTTTGGGCTGTGGCCTTATTAGGTTATGCTAGCTGAAGTATAGCTGCCGTGCTAGATTTTGGATTAGGATCTCCCAGACCAATGTAAATAACAGCAGATAACTGTCCCTGACTTTTTTGTGAACACTTGCATACTAATATCAGTTCACTTATGCTCGCTGGGGAGGCTGATACTCAGATTCAATTGAATAACATTTCTGTCTGCCTGAAAAGTGCTTTGAAATCCTTTAATATGATAGGCACTCTCCATCTTACAATCTTTCATCAATGATCTGCAATCAGATGGTGCAAAAGCATCTCAAAATAAATGTCAGGATCAACATAACTGTAATGAACAATAATAGAAATCTGAAACCCAGTCCTGGTAAGAAAGATTTGAGTGATCAAAGCACAGGAAGCCATCTACATTTCAGTTGTTTTAATGTGCTAATTTTTGCTTACAGTTTCTAATGTCTGAAAGTTCTGAAAACAATATTACCCTTATCAGTCTAGTAACTGATAACATTTTTTTTTTGTTTCATTCTCTGATGTGGTAATTACATTTTTTTCTTTCATTTTTAGGAGTACAGTTGCTTGCCCTTCTCGTTCCCACTCTGATCTCCTATTTGCTGAATGAAAATGCCTTTGCTTCTGCATCTACAGCATCTAAGGATCTTCACGAGTTTGCACTTCAGAATCTAATGCACATTGGTCCACTTTACCCCCATGCTTTCAAGACAGTAATGGGAGCTGCTCCTGAATTGAAAACACGTCTAGAAACTGCAGTCCGAGCAAGTCAGGCCAGCAAAGCAAAAGCAGCTGCTAGGCAACCACCACCCACAGTACATTCCACCCCAACAATTAAACTGAAAACTAGCTTTTTTTGAATTACTTTTATTATTTTTGGACTATTAAGTAGTCAGAAGCATTACATTATCCCTGCATACATGTCTAATTTTGTGTAATTTGTATGTGAAAGGCTGTCTGATGGAGCTTTGTGTAATTACTTGAAATCCATGCATTACGAGGGAAGTGGTGTTACATGTATTTGTATAGATTTTTAGGAAATTGTGATCATATTTATGAATTTCTGTTATAAATTATCCAGCAAAAAATATTCCGTATCTAAATAGTTTTATTTATTTTTAAAAGCTATCCCAAACCCTCCAGTGGTTTTTGAAATCTGGTGATTGTTATCCTGCCATTGTGCCAACACACTAACACAGTGGGGATGGAGAGAAGAGAAGAGAAAAAACTGTTATGAAGTACTTACCCTGTACCATGGGGAATATCAAGTATAGAAGTATGAATTTTTTCCTTAAAAAAAAGTAGGGAAGGGGATTGTCAGACTTTGTAGACCATTTCAGCTTGCATGAAAAAAAACCCCAAAACCCACAACAAAATAATTGAAAATTTTCAGCCTTTCTTAAGGTTAATGATCAAGCATGCTGTCTTAATGAGTTGTCCTTATTTATGTGGTGTATATCTCTTTCAAATCCATTTCCATGCTTGAAAGTGAATAAAGGATGCAAAGAATCTAATCCCCTATCTCTTCTAAGATAAATTTGAAACAATGCACTGGAAACTGAGTTTATAAAGAGAGCTGCCTGCTATCTGCATTTCTCTAGGTGTAGATTTTGGCCCTTGTAAGGTGCTTTGTGTTTGCAGTCTTCCTGTTCTGCCAGCAACTGGTTGAATATGTGATGAGTCAGTGCTCTGCCCTTTGTCCAGACTCCTAAGTATTTAACCTTCCTGCTAGATTTTAGCCATGATACATCATACCTGTAGTCCTTGATCAAGTAACAAGCAGAGGTGCTGGAGTACTTTGCACTGTACTGACTCAGGGGACAGAACACAAGTGAGAGCCAGGCTCTGCCAGTTTTTCCTTCCCCTGCTAGGCTTTTTTCAAAAGCATTTTGCTCCCCTCACATCTGAGTGAGTCTGATGTGCAGATTTTGGAGCTTAGAGCTCAAGTGCTGTGCTAACCTTGCAGCGCACAGCCAGGGGCTCCCAGTGTCTGTCTGCTGCCAGGCCTCACCCTTCCTATTGGCAGAAGTGTGGAACCATGTATTTTCTTGTGTATACAAGACTGACTTACATGAATTTTTTGACACAGCTGTTGAATTTATGAGCTTTTATAGGGATCTTTCTATACATTTTGCTTTATAGAGAGAAGTCCCATAACCAGAGGTCTTGACTAGGCCTGCTGAGTTTCATCTTGGATGTTTATCTGTATACTCTGTAAAGACTGCGTATTTCAGATGCTTCAACTTCAAATATAACAAAGGGATAGTAAATAGAATTGAATATGACTAATATCTGCTTAAAATATTTGTAGATCACTATTTTTGCATAGATACTTGCCTCTAGGCTTTCTATTTTCCTGTAAGACCTTATCTAATATCCCTTTGAGTACCTATGCAAAATGGTCAAGACAATGCTCTTTTGCCCTATGGTCATTGCCTTGTGCAAAATATTTAACATAAAATTAGAAATGCTTTTGTTTCACAGTGAATGTTTTAGTACTAAATTGAGGACACAGCAAACGGTGCATACTCTAATCTCATTTTTTTTTATAAAGATGTTAATCAAGTCTTGTTCCATTGCTCTGCAGGAGTAAAGATACATGCAGAAGTAAAAGCAGTGTGCTGTAGATGAGAAGGAAAGTAACTTCACTAGTTTTTTCATCTTATTAGGGGTTGTGGGAATTAAATTGATTGAAATATATCCCTTTCTAATAAGTCTTTCCAGCACTACAAATCTATATTGCTTAGAAGAAGTTCTGAACCAGTTTAACATTTGAAAGTATTAAGGAAACTCTTCTAGTTCAAAATTCAACACAAACATTTTGCAAGTAAAACAGAAAACAAGTTTATAACCTGTTTTGGATCCCCTCCCCTCCACCAGGTAGTCTAGGAATTAATGACTTCTTGGAAAGATTTTGGCTATAATCGTGTTTTGCTTACCTTAAGTTTTATCTCAGCACTTTTAAGTTTTGGTTAGACTCTAGTTGACAAGATGTCTGAAAACTCAGAAGGGGGGAGGGAAGTGTAGCAATCAAGCATAACTAAAAATTCAATAGAACAATAGAAAAAAGTTAGCAGAAGAGAAAATGGCACTAGATAGAGGTAGAGGGATAGAGAAGGGAGAGGTTTTTCTTTGTATTTTGTGTGGCTGTCTACAACATGCACAACTCTTGTTTGTACACATCCTTCCCCAGTTTAGTCCGCGTTTGCTTCTCTGCTTGTTCCTGATACTAAAGGTATAATCATGTGGTTTTACACAATATTTTGGCTTCAAATTCCATTTGATTAAAAAAACTGAAGTAATTTGAAATGGCCGTAGTGCTTATTGTTGTTTGTCACTGTCCTTTTCATCTTTTCCTTTGTCATTGGCGTTTTAAATGTGCTTTTAATGAAACTGTTTGCTCCGCTTCCCCTTCGCATCTTTCATCTCTCTCTGTTGTTTCCTTCCTTTCTGGGTGAGCCTTGTTGTTCTACGCTGGTTCCTTGCTGAGGTCCCTCAGATCGCGCTCCCTGTCCCGTGTTTTCGCTCCTGTTCCTCGCTGCTCTCTGTAAGCTTCCTTAGTGGTCTTTCCCAGAGAGATCGTCCAGCAGCCACAGCTCAAGCTCCGCGGGCAAGGTTACGAAGCAGGCGACTGTGGTTTCGGGACAGCCACAGGGAAACAGGAAACAGCGAGGCACTCGTGGTGCGCCCGGGGCACGGCGAAGGGCGCAAGTGGCACAAGCGGGGCCCGTTCCCAGCTCCCGCGGGAACCGCACGGCACCGCCTTGGTGGCACACACCCTCTTCACACAGTGCTGGCACCTGGCCCTCGGCACAGCCTGAGGGAGCGGCGCGTTCGGCTGCCCTCAGCAAAGCGCTGCTGCTGGTGCGCACATGGCGTGGAAAGGGAGCCCAGCTTCGTCCCTTAATGCCATGGGGAGAGGGCAGTGTTGCCGACAGCTTGCGCCCTCAATCCGCCAGGATCCTGTTTTCTCTTTCCTCGCCCAACAGGCAGCGTGGCAATTCCTGAAAAATGTTGTGTCGCTCTCCTTCCCAGCATCGCGAACCACGTTCAAGAAACCCCTGTAGCCTTGGGCAGGGTTTACAGCTTTTGGCAGTGTGAGGCCGAGGGCTGCTCGGAACAGGGACAAAGCAGAAAGGCCGAAGCTGCCAGGGCAGGGCCCGACCGGATCATGTGGAACTGCTGCGACACACCTGCCCTCCCCGTGTCCCTAGGGTGGGCTGCAGAAGAGCCCAATCCGTTTAAATCCCGCTCGGAGGTGGAGGTGACCATTAACCTCTGCTTCCGCTACAGCACGGGACTGCCCCTGCCCTGCCCCTCCTGCCGGCTCCCTCGCCCCCGCCCAGCCGACCGGACCCCGCGTCCCGAGGCTGCGGCTTAGCCACCGGAACGCCATCTCTTGAATTCTGGGGGCGCGGGGAGAAGGCAGGGATCAGGACATCTTCCCCACCATCCAGCGGAACTACATTTCCCAGGACGGCGCGCGAGGCGGTGGGGCGAATCGCTCCCCAGCGCTGTCCCCGCCGGGCCGCCGTAGCAGCGGGCGGGGGCGGCTGTCAGGCGGTGACGGCGGGCGGGACGCGCCCAGGTTGTTGCTGCTGCTGCTGCTGCCGGGACGCGGCGGGAGCGGCGGCGGCGAGCCAGGCGGACCCGGCCCGGCCATGGACGAGCAAGCGGGGCCCGGTGTCTTCTTCAGCAACAACAACAACAACAACGCCCTCCTGCTGCCGCCGCCGGCGGGAGGGCCGGGGTTGGAGCCGGGCGAGGCGGCGGCAGCGGCTGCCGCGGCGGCGGCAGCANCGGCCCGGCCATGGACGAGCAAGCGGGGCCCGGTGTCTTCTTCAGCAACAACAACAACAACAACGCCCTCCTGCTGCCGCCGCCGGCGGGAGGGCCGGGGTTGGAGCCGGGCGAGGCGGCGGCAGCGGCGGCCGCGGCGGCGGCAGCAGGAGGAGGCGGCGGAGGAGGGGGGGTCTCAGCCTCCGGAGCTGCCGCGCCGCTCTCGGCGTCCCGGGCTCAATACAGCGTGCCGGGCATCCTGCATTTCCTGCAGCACGAGTGGGGCCGCTTCGAGGCGGAGCGCGCCGAGTGGGAGGCGGAGCGGGCGGAGCTGCAGGTAACACCCGCGACCTTCTACCCCCCCA